>CM026069.1:2157500-2555000 GCA_014839685.1 Anableps anableps
TCTGTGCTTTTTCCCCACATTTTCTAATGGTTATGTTGATCAAAACGAACTATACGGGTCTCTGTTGAATCGTCTCGACCTCAACAACATTAAAGCATAAGTTCATCGTATGAGTCTTCACATGCAAAATGCTTGAACAGGTTGTCATAATATGTCGTCATATTTCTGTACATTTCCATTGGCCGTTTCTCTAAATCTGTCCTGAACTGGTAAATTGCTCCCAGCTGAATCCTGAGTTTCTCCAGCTGAAGCATCAGATCAACCGATCATCAACCAGTTCTCTGAAATAGCTCAAAGGTGCCATAAACAATCAGCTGGTAAGAATATAGTGTACATAGCTGGAACACAACACAGTGTTACATCTCTGGCAATGGATGGACCAGTTTTGGACGGGGTCAACAGCTAAAGAGAGGAAGAAGAAGAGGAGTGAGGCTGTGGCAGAGGAGCTCGGAGGCAAAACAGAGGAAGAGGCTGAGGACATCTGCTGGTTTCCATCGCTCCACCGTCACCAGGCAATGGTCTGTGGCCCTCAACAGGATCCTAATGGAGATCCCCTCACTTTACTCCTCATTCCTAAAAGATTCTTTCCACGCTGCATCGCCAGAGAGGATTTTCGTGATGTGGATGAGAGCTTGTGGACCAGCAGACATGAGGAGATGTAGGAAGACTGCACTGGAGTTCCTGCAGCACTTCATGTGCAGTTTTCCTTCAGGAGATTGTCTTATGTTCCCATTTCTACTTTTTTTTTTCTTTGTGCTCTCCAGTGCTGTATTTTCCTTTCTGTATCATAATGACATCGTCTGTCAACAAATTACAGTAACAGCATGAATGTGAATCTTGTCCAGTCTCTTCCGAAATTACACTTTACAACACTTGTAATGAAAACTTTAGCCGTCGTTTGCAACAGAGCATCCCTTCAGTCACTGCTGTATTCACAGCATGACTCAGCAGTTTGACTGTCTTATCCGATCACACTGAAACAATGACTTGTTATTCTGAGGCACTGACATGTTCACTGACAGATATTTAATTTTGAGAGATGAACTCACGATTTTGAGAAAGAGACTGGATTTTGCAGGTAATCCATGGTGTTTTGCTGTTTGAGAAATGCACTCACTCTTTTACAAATGTCAAAAATGAGTCGAGAACTGCACCAAAGCGACTGAGAAAATCTGCAATGGACAGAAGTTAGAGTCTATTTAGGAGCGGAGCAATCAGCCAGAAGGTGGCGCTGCTGCTGCTGGAAGGAGAGGGAGAGAGAGAGACAACACAGAGGCTGTTGCCCACATCCTGTGTGTATCTAAGGTCTGTTCCTGTTAATCAGGTCGTCACTTCTGGGGCTTGTGTGAATCCTTTGTTTGATTTGTCAAAGTTCAAGAAAGGATCAGTGTGACCATAAATCAAATAAAGATTTCACAAATCACAAACTTGATTGTAAATCGTCTGCGACTCGTGTAGAATAATCAAGTCCATGTTTGAAGAGTCTAAGTTTTGAGGTTTTTAAGCTAGAGCAAATTAAAGATGCTCAATGAGGTGGAATCGCCCTTTAGCCATTTGCCCAATCAGAAGCGACCTTCAGCTATGTTTATGCTTGGTGTCATATTGGATGACAGTAAACTCTGTCAAAAGAACATGTCAATGCATCTGATGTATGCCGCTTACAGATATATTCCAACCACTTTTCTTGATAAAGTTTCTTTTAAAGAAAAAAGTTGCGGGTGACCAGCCTTGGCATGCCAGGGGCTAGCCTTTCCAATGCTAATGCTAGCCTATCCTATCCAAGGCTAACACTAGCATATCCATGCTAATGGGCAGCAAAGGAAGAAGGAAATCCAGTGGGTGACCAGCCTTGGCATGCTAGCTGTTAGCCTCTTCAAAGCTAATACTAGTGAGTACTCTCCTTCACATTTGCCAGCGTCGGTTGCTAAGTTACCGGTGCCAGTTGCTCAGTTACCGCTGCTGGAGCTATCATTATCAGATCAGTAGCTAGCTTCAGAATAAATATAGCCTCCTGCGATAAGGGACGAGCTGGGGGTGCAATAGCGCGCCATATCTGAAGGTCCCACTACAGCATTTCCATCAGGCGAAGGTCTGGACTTTGACTAGGCCATGGGATCATTGTTCTGGACTGATTAAATAAACATTATAACAGAGGGACAGAAGCAGAGAAAAGTCTAGTAATAACCTTCTGAAGAGAAAAACTCCAAAAAGTGAAACCATGTTCATCATTTTGTGTTTCAGACTCATTTGATCCAAACATACCTGAAGAGGGACCATCAGCGCCCCCTCCTGGATGGCTGGAGGATATAGATGGATACCAGGGCCATAAAGGAGGTGAGTACTCGATAGATAGATAGACAGATGCTAAACAAAGCTGCCACCATAATTAAATACAATACAAACATTAAATATGCAAATTTTTAATCAAGTTCATTGCAGGGTCTTTAATTAATTTATCACATTTTAATTGACAAAATAAGCAACATTTTCAATTCAGTATCTCCTTTTTGCTGCTAAATTATTGAACAAACATACATCTGAGCTCAGCAACAAAGATATTTCTAGTTTTAATCTGCTCTTCAGGTTCTTCCAGCATCAGGTTGGAGCAAAGTTCATCTCTCCAGGGTTTCAGGAACCCCTGATCATTCATGGAGTTTCTTTAGAAACGTGGACTGTGGACGCTGACATTATCACTGCTGCTACATGTTTAGCATTGAAATGCTATTTTAGGCTAGCATAGCTTCTCTGATAGGCCGACTGCTTTTAGCTCAACTCGAACACAACTGGAGTCTTTTCCAGCATCAGATCGGCTCTGGAAGCAGAAATTAACCCCAGAGGCCCAGAGGAGCAGCTTCGTCCTCCATTGCTGCTGTTAGCGGATGTCGCTTGTGCGTCAGATTTTTGGGCGTACCAGAAACGCTTGAATACAAAAGTTTCAGCTCCAGATTTTTGTATGTAAAAAAAAAAAAAAAAAAAAAAAATAAAAAAAAAAAAGAAAAGTGAATAATTGCTTTAAAATTTTTAACACAATAAAATCTATGTAATTAATTAATTGGAGTTAACACGTTAAAGCCCCGGTCCTAATTCTGATGGATGTAGGGACAAATGAATATTTAAATCTGTTCAGTTTGCAGGTGAGGATTCTTTCAGATGGTAACAGTAAAGCTCCAGCTTTGCAGCTCCAGAGAGCCATGTTATGGCATGGAAAGCAGAAGAAGTGTGCTTGGAAAGTTTATTTAGCAGTGCAGCAAGCAGCCAGAAGGTGGCGCTGCTGCTGCTGGAGGCTGTTAACCACATGCTGTGTGTATTTAAGGTGTATTCATGTTAATCAGGTCATCACCTGTAGGGCTAAGCCTGTAAAGTAGTTTCCACCTAATGCCGTCCTGCATGCTCTGCAATAATAATGCCCCTCACAACATGGCGGCGAAGCTGGAACCTCCTCTTATGTCTCTCTGAGTCTGAATGTCAGTCCACTTCCTGTTTTCCTGCAGATCCAGAGGGTGACGAGCCGCTGTACCCCCCGCCCCCCGCCTATAACCCCCAACCTGAACTCAACAGGAGCACGTCAGTCCCCTCCATCAGGTAAAATCAACCAGTCTGCGCCTGATAGGAGCTCAGAATGAGATGCAACGGTTAAAACGTCCTGCTGCTCTCCTCTAGAGTCCCGTCGATATCAGAGGACGTGGCCCGAGAGGCTCTGCTCAGGTTTGTGGAGTCCAAATGGAAGTACAGCTCCAAGCCGGCCAGAAACCTCACCTTCAAGGATCTGAAGCCGGTCACGGTTTACAGGGTTCGAGCTCATCTTTCTAATCAAGTCACATGACAGCAGAGTTCAGCATCAAGCTTCAGCAGCCGTACTGTTCAGAGGACTGTGCACGCCGGCTGCAAGATGTTAGGAAAACATGCAGTAATGTCCCCATTATGATGAGGGCCACAACTTTATTTTAGTTATCGATTAATCTGTCGATTATTCTGACGATTAGCTGATTAATTGGACAAAAAATTCTGCACGTTCTGCAGATTTTTTATTTAAGCCTTTTTTATACATTATTAGAAATACATTAAAAGATGCAAATAAACAACTATTTCTATTCCATTTTTAAATCAGAAAATAAAGATTTTATTGGCTAAAATGCAACAACAGCATTCGTTTAGTGAACGCTTGATCATCTGAAGCAAAGGATGCATCTGCAGCGAAAAAATCCTTCTGACATCAGCATGTTTCTGCTGGACTTATTGGTACGGAGGAGGACTGATCTGTTGGCTAGTTTTGATTCATAACTGATTCATAACTGGATCGCAAAAGGTGCTTAATAGATTTCTTTTAGGAGTTCTGGGTAGAACAGATTCACAGACAAAGGGTTTTTTTTTTATCTTAAATGCAAAATGTACAGACATTTTTGTTCAATTTTGGCTCCATTCCTGCTCTGGGTGTGTTCTTCTTTCAGCAGATGGTCTTTTTTAGAGTCCAGATACTCCAGTTAATGATTAATCAATTACTAAATTAGTTGACGATTATTTCAGTCATCGATTGATCCGATTAATCATTTCAGCCCTAATTATGATAAAACTGGTGATAAATAAGCGATAATTAAAACATATTGACATCTTTCCACTGTAGGTTCATAGACGTAGCCCTCAGATAAGTCGTTTATTCAGGGACTGGAAAATAAAATAAATTATTTTCATCGAGTAAAAGTTGCTGCGTCTGTTTGGGCTCTAAAACAGTTTCGCTGCAGTTTCTGCATGACTTCACCGCCCTTAGAGGGTTTAACGCTGCATTAAACAGCAAGTGTTCAGATGCTAAAGACAGCCCGGACAGATAAGCAGCGAAGGCTGGTTGCAGTCAGAGCCGTTCTTCACCTTGTTGCATATAGTAACGCTGCAGTAATGAAAACTTTGGGAAAAACCGTGCGGCCCATCCAGGCGTTCTTCCTGATCAGCTGACAGGAGCTAAATCCGTTTAATCAGAACCAGACATGTAAAGATGATGTGTTTGAATTCATACTGTTAAGTACTTTAATGATTATTCTTTTTATTTAGTTGTTGTTGTTACAAAATTACAGAGAAACCCCTCACTGTGAGGTTGGTCAACAGAACCGTTACAGAACCCAGACCGGATATTTAACCACGACCGTAAAGCGCATCAGCGTAAAGCAGAAACCCCAGAAATCAGAAGCAAACGAGCGTTCAGGGAACGTTTCAGATGTTCCTGCAACATGAATCCAGCCTGCCTCCTTCCTGTGCTCTGACTCCTCTTCCTCCTCCTCCTGCTCCTCCTCTTCCTCCTGCAGTACCGACTGGAGACCTACACCGAGACCAGAACCAGCGCCTGGCAGTTTGAGCCCTACAACGGTAATCCTTCACAACAAACTAAAAACAGCTCATTTCTTAGAGTTACCGCCTCCACCCAAGGTTCTTCAGAATTGATAGGACTTCCTGTAGAGGTCTGTGTTACAGTAAATCTGAAAAGGCCTCTGACTGAAGACACTCTGTTGTTGTACAACAGTCTAATGAAGAGGATGCTCATCTTCAGTGCATCATCTTCTTCACCTTATGAAGCATTTTTATTTGCACCATCATCTCCAGAGGTTCCAGAACCATCCCCAGAACCAGAACCAGCCTTCTTTATCAGCTTGAGCCTCTTTAAATCATTGGTTCTGATGCTGCTGCCCCAGCAGATGATGGCAGAAGAGATCACCACAGACCTATAGACGACCTGCAGCGTGTTTCTGTAGATCTTTTAAGAGACGATTGTAAAACTAAAGAAACCTTCTGCCCAGAGATTAAAGAGTTGAACGTTTAATACCTTTGAAAAACTGGTGATTTAATAAACAGGAGAAATTTCCATAATTTCTATAGATGTTTTATCTGTCTGTGACAGGAAAAGACACTTTAGAATCTAAAAATACACAGACTCTCACAAATTCATTGACTTTTATTTTATTATCAATGACATGAAATGAAATATTAGATTTCTCACCTCTTCTATCCAGCTCCTCTGCCTTCTCCCAGTGCTCCCAGTACTAACTGCAGGAATCCACCACTCAGTCAGAAACAACCAATCAGAGCCAGGAGGAGGGGCTTAGCATTGTCAGTCACCCTCATGTACGCGCCGCTCACCCCCCGCCCCCTTGCTCTCTGCTACACTACAGCTGGTAATGCTAATGCTAGTTAGCATGGCCACCATGATGGCGGGTAAACAGTTTTCCTGGAACGGTGAGTTGTTTCTCCACCATCAGCACATTTAGCTGCGCGAACACGAGGGTGATTGGCAGCGCTAAGCCCCTCCTCCTGGCTCTGATTGGTTGTTTCAGGTCGGGAGCGGCGCATTTCTTCAGACCAATAGCAGCTCAGGGAGGAGGAGCAGCTCCATCTGTTCACTGATGATCTGCCTCAGTCCAAACTGTCCCGACGTGGAGACAGTTTTAACTTTAATATGGAAAAAACATATCTGTATAAAAGTTCCATCCTTCAGCCGATAGAACCACATGGAGCAGAGATTAGTTCGTCCAGCTTCTCTGGGCTCAGAGGCACGTGGGGGGGACCAAGACCAGGACAGACAGCTGGAGAATGTGGAGAATGAAAAGCTTAAGACGTGTTTGCATGAAGAACGAGACTAAATAACATCTGTAGGTCCCAGAGATGCTCAGAGAGGGAATGGAGCTCTTGTTTGGACAGTGTGGCATATGGACAGTATGCTTGTTTTTTCAACAGGTCAGACGGTGGACGGTCCTCAGTACGGGATGAGTCCCCCACCGTGGGACATCCCGGTGTCACTGCCTCAGATGTACTCCAACAAGGTGGAGAAGATCCGAGTGCCGCACTCGTCGTTCGTGAAGGTTCGGCCGTTTCTTCCAGCTCCCTCCCTGGATCAGCTGCCGTGCTGTAACAGTGGGGGGTGTGTGTGTTTCAGGTGTGCCATAAGTGCCACGGCTGTGGAAGAACGCGCTGCGCCAGCTGCTTCGGCCGAGGCATGGTGAGGTGGAACCTTTGTCTACGGTGGCCGAAAGGTGCAAACGTGACGCAAACAGGTGTAAATAAACAGCAAACAGCGAAACGAGCTGCAAACACATGAATGAGGCAAACTCCAAAACACATAAATCCAAAAAAGTGAATGCAATGGCAAAATGCTGCAAACGAAACTGCTGTAGTCACAGAAAATAGAAGCGAAAACATACAATCAACAAAACAAATGCAAATGAAAAATGATGCAACCACAGGGAATAGGAGCCAGGGGGAAAACGCCGCAGTTAGTAAACACAACAGCAGGTGCTGCAGAACGGGGAGTCGACCAGCAAGTCGCATGGAACCAGACTCTCAGTAAAGACGGGACGTCCAGAAGAAAGATGGAGGAAGGAAGAGAAGCTGTGTTATACTTCATGTCTGTTTGAAACATGCAGTCTTTTACAGTGTTACTGAACATCAGGGTATTTACGAAGGTAATATTACCGACTCAAGTCTCCCTCTAGTGGTCTGGAGGACTGCTGTTTGTGGAGCAAGTTTGCAGCTTTTTATATTTGCAGTTGTTTTTGCTATTTGTGGCATTTTCCCTTTTTCTTCTTCTGTAATTACAGCAGGTTGACTGGTTGCAGCGGGTTGTCTGGTTGCGGCGGGTTGTCTGGTTGCGGCGGGTTGTCTGGTTGCGGCAGGTTGTCAGGTTGCGGCAGGTTGTCAGGTTGTGGCAGGTTGTCAGGTTGCGGCAGGTTGTCTGGTTGCAGCAGGTTGTGTGGTTGCAGCAGGTTGTCTGGTTGCGGCAGGTTGTCAGGTTGTGGCAGGTTGTCAGGTTGTGGCAGGTTGTCTGGTTGTGGCAGGTTGTCAGGTTGCGACAGGTTGTCTGGTTGCGGCAGGTTGTCAGGTTGCGGCAGGTTGTCTGGTTGCGGCAGGTTGTCAGGTTGTGGCAGGTTGTCAGGTTGTGGCAGGTTGTCTGGTTGCGGCAGGTTGTCTGGTTGCAGCAGGTTGTGTGGTTGCAGCAGGTTGTCAGGTTGTGGCAGGTTGTCAGGTTGCGACAGGTTGTCAGGTTGCGGCAGGTTGTCTGGTTGCGGCAGGTTGTCAGGTTGTGGCAGGTTGTCAGGTTGCGGCAGGTTGTCTGGTTGCGGCAGGTTGTCTGGTTGCAGCAGGTTGTGTGGTTGCAGCAGGTTGTCAGGTTGTGGCAGGTTGTCTGGTTGCGGCAGGTTGTGTGGTTGCGGCAGGTTGTCAGGTTGCGGCAGGTTGTCTGGTTGCAGCAGGTTGTGTGGTTGCGGCAGGTTGTCAGGTTGCAGCAGGTTGTCAGGTTGCGGCGGGTTGTCTGGTTGCAGCAGGTTGTGTGGTTGCAGCAGGTTGGTTGCGGCAGGTTGTCTGGTTGCAGCAGGTTGTGTGGTTGCAGCAGGTTGTCAGGTTGCGGCAGGTTGTGTGGTTGCGGCAGGTTGTCTGGTTGCGGCAGGTTGTCTGGTTGCGGCAGGTTGTGTGGTTGTGGCGGGTTGTCAGGTTGCGGCGGGTTGTCTGGTTGCGGCAGGTTGTCTGGTTGCGGCAGGTTGTCAGGTTGCGGCAGGTTGTCAGGTTGCGGCAGGTTGTCAGGTTGCGGCAGGTTGTCTGGTTGCGGCAGGTTGTGTGGTTGCGGCAGGTTGTCAGGTTGCGGCAGGTTGTCTGGTTGCGGCAGGTTGTCTGGTTGCGGCAGGTTGTCAGGTTGCGGCAGGTTGTCTGGTTGCGGCAGGTTGTCTGGTTGCGGCAGGTTGTGTGGTTGCGGCAGGTTGTCAGGTTGCGGCAGGTTGTCAGGTTGCGGCAGGTTGTCTGGTTGCGGCAGGTTGTGTGGTTGCGGCAGGTTGTCAGGTTGCGGCGGGTTGTCAGGTTGCGGCAGGTTGTCTGGTTGCGGCAGGTTGTCAGGTTGCGGCGGGTTGTCAGGTTGCGGCGGGTTGTCAGGTTGCGGCGGGTTGTCAGGTTGCGGCAGGTTGTCTGGTTGCGGCAGGTTGTCAGGTTGCGGCAGGTTGTCAGGTTGCGGCAGGTTGTCTGGTTGCGGCAGGTTGTCAGGTTGCGGTAGGTTGTCTGGTTGCGGCAGGTTGTCTGGTTGCGGCAGGTTGTGTGGTTGCGGCAGGTTGTCAGGTTGCGGCAGGTTGTCAGGTTGCGGCAGGTTGTCTGGTTGCGGCAGGTTGTGTGGTTGCGGCAGGTTGTCAGGTTGCGGCGGGTTGTCTGGTTGTGGCAGGTTGTCTGGTTGCGGCAGGTTGTCTGGTTGCAGCAGGTTGTCAGGTTGCGGCAGGTTGTCAGGTTGCAGCATTTTTCGTTCGCATTTGTTTTGTTAATTGTGGATTTTTGCTTCTATTTCTAACATTTTTTGTTTGCAGCGTTTTTCTGTCGCATCTGTGTTTTTGTGTTTTGGAGTTTGAGTCATTGACGTGTTGCCGCCCGTTTTGCTGTTGCTGTGCGTTTGCACCTGCCGGCCGCCGTATTCGTCCCATTTGTTTTTCCTGCTGATCAGAAAGAGAAGCAGGAGGTTTCTGGTTCAGGTCAGTGATTCCTGCAGCCCCTGAAGAAACATGTTGGTCAAATTCAGAGATTACTGTTATCTTCCAGGGGTGTCAGTAATTTTAGATCTGACTGTAAGAAACCAAGGAAGCAATAAAGAAAAGCTTGAATCAGTTATTTCCCACCTGGAGGCTCAGGATCAGTGAAGATGAGCTGATTTCAGACCAGCAGACTCCAGTCCTGATGATGGTTTAGGTGCTTTATCTGAGCAGGAGATTCTGTTTACACCCCAGAGCTAAAAATTAGGATCGCACCGATGTGGAAATTTGGGCCAATATCGATATCCAATATTAACATTGCTGTTTTTTTTAATGGAGTGAATTGCAGGGGCTGTAATTGATGACTCACATTTTAATCACATATCTCCAAAGTGCTGCTAAATTACTGAATAAATAATATCTGAGCTCAGCAACAAAGATATTTCTAGTTTTAATCTGCTCTTCTGGTTCTTCCAGCATCAGATTGGAGCAAAGTTCATCTTTCCAGAGTTCCAGGGACCCCTGATCATTCATGGAGCTTCTTTACAAACGTGGACTGTGGCTGACATTAGCGCTGCTGCTACATGTTTAGCATTGAGATGCTGTTCTAGGCTAGCATAGCTTCTCTGATAGGCCGACTGCGTTTAACACAACTTGAACACAACTGGAGTCTTTTCCAGCGTCCCATCAGATCGGCTCTGGAAGCAGAAATTAACCCCCAGAGGCCCAGAGGAGCTGCTTCGTCCTCCATCGCTGCTGTTAGCGGATGTCGCTTGTGCATCAGATTTTTGGGCGTACCAGAAACACGCGTATACGAATGTTCCAGCTTGAAACTTTTTGTTTATAAAAAAGAAAAATGTGATAAATTGTGATCAAATCTATTAGTGAGTTAAAGTCCCGGCTCTACTATTATATATATTTCAGTCCCGTTTTGACACCTTGAAAAAGACGACCACACCGCTGCTTCTCTGCTTCAGGTAAACTCTCCACAATCCTGCACTGCATCACTATAGCTGCCACATGACCAGCCTCCTCCCCTCCCCTCTGCAGAAACTAACGGCAACCAGATGGAAATAAATATCGGTTGTTAATATCGGTCCGGTTTTGTCACTGGACCGATACCCGTGTTGGTGCCACATTTGTGCATCCCTAGTAAGAGCGGACCAGCTGGAACTAACTCCAACTCTCTCCTTATTTCTCAGAAACGTTGCAGCTTCTGCCACGGTAACGGTCGGGCCAGAAAAAAACGCTGCACTTCCTGTCATGGTCGAGGTCGCCGGAGGTGAAAACGCTTTTTTATACCTGATCAACCTGATTCTGAGTCTGTTGTCGACTAAAGTGTCGTAAAGCAGTGGTTTTAGATGAGACGGGACTTCTGGAGGAAGCTGAGGCCCTTCAGTGTTTGCAGAAAGATGCTGGAGAGAATCCCTTCTGTCCTCATGTTTTGGGGCAGCAGAATCAGAAGCAGAGACTCAAAAAGGCTCAACAAGCTGATAACGAAGGCTGGTCCAGTTCTGGAAGCTCTGCAGATGATAGTTTAAAGATGACATCGTGTCCCCTGCTCTCCTTTCTCCTGCCCTGCTTCGTTATGCTTGGATCAGGGCTCTGCAGCCTGCGGCTCTTTGCTCTGGAGACCTTCCACAGTGGCCCCTAATAGCTTTGGTGAAAGTAACAAAGAACCAACCAATGTTTTTAGATATGGATATAATAAAAAAATGCAGGTTTGAGCAATTTTTCTGTTGTTTGATGTAAGAAATGCAGTGGAAGAACGACTCTAAAAGAAGCAGGAATGATTTTATTTTCTGTTCCTTTTTGCAGACAGGTTAGAAACTTTGTTCGCTTTCAGAGTCAGAAATCAGCTTTATAGGACAAAACTGTGCTCAAACAAAAATGTTAACTTCTATTTCAAGAGCTCACAGCATACAGACAGTAAGTACATAGAAATACACTTTAGAGGAAATAAACTAAAGAATTTTTCATAGCATTTTTCTCAGATATCTCGGGCTGCAACTAACGATTCTTTTAGTAATTAATCGATTAATTGATTGATTATTCTGGCAATTAATAGGATAAAAAAAATTGCCACATTCTACAGATTTTTCGTTTACAACTTAAGCCTTTTCTATCCAATATCAGAAATACACAAAAAGATGCAAATAAACAAATTAATTTCCTTTTTTATGTAAGAAAATAAACATTTTATTGCCTAAAATGTAATAACATAGCATTCCTTTAGTGAATTTGAACCGGGCGAATATAAAAAAGTGGTTAAAAATATTTACAGACAAAGGTGTTTTTATCTTAAATCCAAAATCTTTATATATTTTGTGCAGTTTTGGCTTAATTACTGCTCTGAACATGTTGGTTTTTTCAGCAAATGGGCCCTTTTTGAGTCTGTATTCTCCAGTTAACGATCAGTCGACGACTAAATCAGTCGACGGTTATTCCGACAATCGTTTCAGCGCTACAAACACCAGCATCCCATGGAAGAAGATGTATCCATCTGCTTCATAGCCAAAACCATCTCTGTTTCTCCTCCTGCCCTCCAGGTGCGTGAGTTGCCGTGGAGACGGCTACAAGACCTGCTCCGTTTGCCACGGTGCCCAGAAGCTGCTCCACTTCATCCAGCTCACGGTCACATGGTGCGCCGGTTCAACACACGCCTTCCTCCTCCTCTGAACCGGTTCCGATCCGTTTGGGCTTCACTGTTCCCGTCGTGTTTCCAGGAAGAACAACGTCAGCAACTTCATCCCAGACCGCCAGCCGGACTTCCCAGACAAGAAGTTCGAGAAGGTGTCAGGAGATCCGTTCTTCATCGATGAGAACGTTCTGGTAAGACCACCCGGCTCGTCTGCTCGTCAGAACTTTAGCGGCCAGAATCCGACCAGAACGTTGAAGAGTTTCCTCCACAAACGTCAGAGTGGAGACGAGGGGAAGGTTGCTGTCGTGTGACAGTTGAGACCAGGAGTCTGCAGCCTGGCTCTGTGCACCTTCCACAGCGGCTCTTCATAACTCCGGCCAAAAAGACGAAAAGAACCACCGAATGTTCGAGATATAGACCTCATACAAATGCAGGTTTTGAACAGATTTTTGGTTTTTTCCTGCAATGTTTGCATTGAATTTCCACAGAGAATGACACTAAAAGTTCGCTTTAGATCTGCTTTAGGCCGGTTTTTCTTGTCAGGAGGTTGGAATCTATGTGCTTTTTTATTTGACATCATTTTTCCATCCCACAGAAAAAAATATTCATCCTCTTTTTGCTAAATTTTATGTTTACACTGCAAAAATCAAAATTAGTTTTTTTTGTTCTAGTTTCTAGTACAGATATCTTAATACAGTTGAAATCAGACAAAACTAACTTACAAATAACTTTTCCGCAGCTATAGGAGCTGGTTTGAAGTCAATAATTCCTTAATATTAATGAAAAAGTTCTTTTTATAAGTGAAATAATCTGCCAGTGGAACAAGACATTTTCCCATATTATAAGAGAGTTTTATAGCAGCTCAAAGGTTGAACTCTGGGCTCTGGAATGAAACACGCCTCAGTTACGGGTGAGGCAGCAGGTCGGACAGGTTTAAGCTCCTCCCACCACCTGACACACCTGAACTAAAGCAGGAAGCAGGTTGTGGTCGTTGGTCCCTGCAGAGAGACTCCCAGACGATCAGAGTCACCTTCAGACCAAACCAGCAGCTTCCTCTGGGTGAGTCCAGCTGCAGGAGAGAAAAGTGGAAACCTCCAACTCTGCTGCTTCAAGCTGCTCACACTCCACACCCTGAAGGTGAGTTGGACCAAGAACACCACTCAGAGTCACTTTGAGGGAAGTTAGTGGAGGAGGGAGGGGAGCCATGACTGACTGGACCTTCTGTGTTTGCAGCTTCACTCAGAGACTAAATGGCTTCCAGGTTAGAGGAGGATCTCTGCTGTCCGGTCTGTCAGGATGTCTTTAAGGATCCGGTTGTTCTGTCCTGTAGCCACAGCTTCTGTAAGGAGTGTCTAAAGAACTGGTGGAGACAGAAACCAGCAAGAGAGTGTCCAGTTTGTAAGAGGAGATCTTCAAGAGCGGAACCACCTTCTAACCTGGTTCTGAAGAACCTGTGTGAGACCTTCTTAGAGCAGAGAGACCAGAGAGCTTCAGAGGGTCTCTGCAGTCTGCACTCTGAGAAACTCAAACTCTTCTGTCTGGACCATCTAGAACCAGTTTGCTCCATCTGCAGAGATTCAAGAAGACACACCAACCACAGGTTCAGACCCATCGATGAAGCTGCTCAGGATCACAGAGAGGATCTGAAAACATCTCTGGAGCCTTTAAAGAAGAAGCTGGAGCTCAGGAAGGAAGTTCAGAAGAAGTTTGATCAGACAGCAGAACACATGAAGGTCCAGGCCCGACACACAGAGAGGCAGATTAAGGAGCAGTTTGAGAAGCTTCATCAGTTTCTAGCAGAGGAAGAGGAGGCCAGGCTGGCTGCACTGAGGGAGGAAGAGCAGCAGAAGAGGGGGATGATGGAGGAGAAGATGGAGGCTCTGAGCAGAGAGATAGCAGCTCTTTCAGACACAGTCAGAGCCACAGAGGAGGAGCTGAGAGCTGAAGACGTCTCATTCCTGCACAACTTCAAGGCTGCAGTGGAAAGAGTCCAGCGCTGCCCCCTGCTGGAGGATCCACAGCTGCCCTCAGGAGCTCTGATAGACCAGGCCAAACATCTGGGCAACCTGGCCTTCAACATCTGGAGCAACATGGAGAACATGGTGTCCTACACTCCCCTCATCCTGGACCCAAACACTGCTGGTCCAGGACTCATCCTGGCTGAAGATCTGACCAGTGGGACTGCAGGAGAACAGCAGCAGCTTCCTGATAATCCAGAGAGGTTTGATTTCTGGCGTTCTGTCCTGAGTTCTGAGGGCTTCAATTCAGGGAACCACAGCTGGGATGTTGATGTTGGAGACAGTAAATTCTGGAGACTTGGTGTGATAGAAGAGTCTGTCCGGAGGAAGGGATTCATAGAGTCTGGATTGTTGGCCTTATGGTTCTGTAAAGGTAAATACTCAGCAGAGTCTCCACCAGCTCGTCCCACATTTCTCTCAGTCAAGAAGAAGCTCCAGAGGATCAGAGTGAATCTGGACTGGGACGGAGGAAAGCTGTCGTTCTCTGATCTGGACACTAACACACACATACACACCTTCACACACACCTTCACTGACAAGATGTTTCCATTCTTCTTCACTGTGAATCAAATGAAACTCCTCCCGATGAAGATCTCAGTGATCAAGCAGAAGCTCTGATGTTCTCAGCATGAAGAACACAAAGTCCAACTGAAACCTTCTTGATCAGATGGAAACTCTGGAGATGATCTGATCCTCTGGTTGTTTCCAGCTTCAGATCTTCAGATCTGCTTCATCATCTGTCCTGATGCTCCAGACTAAATGTGACATGAAGTGGATGCTGTGGAGTTGAGCTGCAGATCTTCACCTTCCTCTGTGACTGGGCACTGACTCCAGGGGTCTCCATGCTTCACGTCCTGTCTGCGAGCTCGTCTGACACACAAACACGGATCAGAACATGAGACCAGGTTCTTCAATGCATCTTCAACAGTGTCTGAATAACAAACTGATGTTCTTCACAAAAAAAGCTTAGAAAGCCTCAATCGACCTGAAATTTTTGCCAAATTTTTGTCACAAACATCTCAACAGTTGCGTTTCTTCTCAGATTGAATCACAGTTGGACTTGATACTCGGGGACTTCTGGAGGCAGGATTTTATTTCAGTAAATCAGAGTTCATGTAAATGTATGCCACACTTGTCAGATTTTTATTTTTAAAATCATGTGTTTTGCTCTTTCTAATAAAATCTCAGTAAATACGTTTCATCTTGTGGTTGTAATGTTGCAAAATCTGGAAAGCCTAAAGGGGAGTGAATACTTTTGCAGGGCGTTGTATGTGAATCTGGAGAGTTTTTAGAGTTAAAGTCAAAACTTTAAACACAAAAGTTGAAATGATGAGGAAGAAAATGAAAAACAAAATCAATAAAGTGGAAATGTTGCTGGTGCAAAGCCCTGCGTCGTGTAAATGAGCAAAAATCTTTATAGTTTACACTGAAAAAACAAAATCTCACCAAGTATTTCTGGTCTAGTTATGATACTATATAATATTTACTTAGTATTGATGAAAAAGTTCTAGTTATAAGTGAAATAATCTGCCAGAGGAGCAAGACATTTTTCCCATATTAGAAGTTAAAATGTCTTGTTCCTCTGGCAGATTATTTCACTATAACTAGAACTTTTTCATCAATATTAAGGAATTATTGATTGAAAACCAGCTGCTGTATCTGCGGAAACGTTACTTGTAAGTTATTTTCGTCTTATTTCAAGTAAAATCAGACATTTGCACGAGAAACTAGACCAGAAATACTTGGGAAGATGTTGTGTTTTTGCTGAGTATCTTTATTTTAAACCCTAAAAATAGAGATAAAATGGTGGTTCTTTAAAAATTACAACAAATTTCTTCACCTGTTGAGCCCGGGCCGGTCCCTGGGGGCGCTGTTGGCTCACGTGAGAAAAGTCGGGCTTAACAGGTTGAAGTAGATATTTATCTAAATTCATCAGACGTCTTGACACGTCTGCGACTTTGTGAACGAGTTTTAGTTTTGGCTGACCTGAGAGCAACGCGGCTCTCTTGGCTATAAAGGCTGCAGACTCCTGGTTTCGAGCGAAGTCAGGGAGTTTAGAGGTTCGGCTGGAAAAAGATGAAACTCCGTAAACATCCTCGTCTTCCTCCAGGTGTATCCCATCCACGGCTTCCCTGATCAGGAGATCTGCGACGTTTCAAACAAGCTGATCAACGAGCACCTTTATCGCTTCACCTCCACCAGCCGCATCCTCCAGCAGGTACAAACCGACAGCTGAACGTTTTCAGGACATCTGGAGCTCAGAGAGCTTAGAAAAAGTAGATCCGCCCCCCGACCCTGCAGCTCGGAGAGCCTCCTGCAGCTGTGGTGACTCCACCGGTCACTCCTGTTTCCAGCGTCGCTTCAGCTAATTTAGGTTCCTGCTCGGCTCTCTCGCATTTCAGTCGGGTTGAGGTCTGGACTTTGACTAGGCCATCGGAGCACCTTCTTTGCTCTTTCAGCCATTCTGTTGTCGATCTGCTGCTGCGTCTGGGACGTTGGTTCTGTTGATGACCCAGTTCGGATCAAGCTTCAGCTGTTGCACAGATAAACTGACGTTTGACTCTGGAATACATTGGCCTCCTCTCTCCAGAGGACCTTTAACCTTTAACCTGTGAACTGAGGCCTGTGGAGTCTGAGGTGCAGCTCTCGGGTTTCTGACGTCCAATCACAACCAGCAAATCAAAACATTTGCTGGTTGTGATTGGTTGCCGATCCAAGTGAATGCAGTATTTACAAGGAATACTCCTTTCTGTGGTGGACCGGTGGTGTCGTTCATTTACATTAAATTTATCAAGTCGCAAGTGCAGACACGGCGCCAGACACATGCCAGAACATGTACTGTGAGATAAACACACACATTAGTCTTTGTTCACAAAGATATATGCGCTCACATCAGTCTCACCGTGCACTCAACGCGAACCTCTAAAAGTGCGACGATAACTCAGCCTTTATGGGCTCAACTCATGACGAACGACATCGAGAGGCGAAAGTTTCCGCCACTCTGGATGATGCAATAGTGACAGCAGTGACAAAAGTTGAACATTTTTCAGCTTCCTTGTGTTGTGTCGCAAGCCCCTCAGAATTATGCACGGATGAATTTCACCAGTCGCTTGGCAAACGATTGTCGCCTCATCCGCCAGTTCCATGGGAAATGAATGGAGAGGGAGAGACACCGAGCCCGTTATCGTCGAGCTTTTAGAGGTGCGCATTGAGCGCTTCGCTTGCTCGGCTCCCGAGAAAGTGGTGAGGCTTTTATACTTGATGTATACGTCGGTGCCGTATTCTCCGACAAGAGAGGCTTCGTAGAAATATCATTTAAGTGGCGGTACAGGTGAACCTGCTCTGCCAGAGCACCTTCCAGATCGACCGTTTGAGCAAATCGAACATCTGCGCCGAGTTCAGTGCGTCAACCACAAACGTAGCTTAAAGCTGCAGTTTGTAACTTTTATGAAAAGTATGTTTTTTACATATTTGTTAACATTATCCTAATGTTTTGACAGTATAATATAAATCAGATAATCTGTGAAAAAAAATCAAGCTCTGCCTTCTCCCAGTGCTCCCAGTACTGACTGCAGAAACAACCAATCAGACCCAGGAGGAGGGGCTTAGCGTTGTCAATCACCCTCATGTACGTGCCGCTCACACACTCCCCCTGCTCTCTGCTACGCTGCAGCTGGTTCTCCACAACATAGCCTGCTGCTAATGCTAATGCTAATGCTAGTTAGCATGGCCACCGATGACGGCGGATAAACAGTTTTCCTGGAACGGTGAGCTGTTTCTCCACCATCAGCATGTTTAGCAGCGCGAACATGAGGGTGATTGGCCGCGCTAAGCCCCGCCTCCTGCCTCTGATTGGCTGTTTCTGCAGTTTCGGTGTATTTCTTTAGACGGCAATAGCAAAAGTTATATACTGCTGCTTGAACTTGTCTTTTCTTTCACTGTTAATTGGTGTTCAGAAAATCTATTTAAAATACATAAATGACGTTTAACCTTGTGGCAAGTAAAGCCTGGCAGCCCGCCATGCTTATAATACGCTGGGGGAAACCCTGGTTACCTCTCTGAGGCCGTTGCTGATGTCGTTCTACCTCGGCATTGTATTGACAGACATCTGCCTCCTCCTCTTATAGAGACGCTGATGGATGGAGCCTTGTATCTCCTGCTCCTCCAGTTAGCCTCCAGCTGCATACTGACCAGATCACGTGTCCAAAGCTAAACAGGAAATTATTTTCTTTCTCTGGGTCTCCCATCATGCCGTGGTGGGGTTTATGTTGAGCTGAGCGTTGAGTCTGAGTGAAGCTGACCTCCTGGCCTCCATGTGTCTCTCCGCAGCGTCAGACCATCGAGCTGGTGCCCCTCACTCACGCCTTTTACTCGTACAGCGGGAAGGACTACAGCTTCTTCGTGTACGGGACGGAGAACAAGGTGTTCACCTCCAAGTATCCCACCGCCTGCAGCATTTTATAACTCACCGTGGTATCAGCCTGCAGGATGAACACATGCAGATATATCCATATCACTACTGACGCTCCACTGTATCTACAGGCATTTATCTGGTTTTAGAAGAGTTAGAGACGTTCAGGCGTTAAGCGCGCTGCGATCATGTGGGACCTTTAGGGTCAAATTAGAGGAAGAAACACCCTTCATCTCTGCTCTTCAGCTCTTTGAAACATCTCCAGGCATCCAGGAGCAGATTTTCTGCTGAAATGATTATTTCGTCTAACATGAAAAGAAAAGCAAATAGTTTGTTTGGTTGCAACAAGGTAATTATTTCCAGAAGAGAAAAATATTCAGATGAAGCTGAGGAGAACCAGAAGAAGGTTTGGAGCCTCAGTGGTTCCTGGGTTGGTTCTGGACATCTTCACCAGTTTCCTTTTCATCTCCGGGGGTCAGTTTGGGTCAAATGAAGGAAAAACTGGTTCAAATGCATCATTAAAAACCAGCCTGAAGAGAACCAGGACCCTGGTGTTCAAGCGTAACTCCCCCTACTGGAAATCTGAGGTATTACCAGCAGATTGACTGGTTTTAAACAGAGAGATCATTTTATCACATCAAGGCTCAGAAGAAAAGCAGCCAATTCATCCACAATACCTTTGACATTTAAATTTATATATCACTTTGAAAGTAACTAAAAGGGGTCACATTTACAGAGAAGACAAATTTATAATTTATCAATGAAAACCTTCTGTGTATTTTTAAGATTTTAAAGGGGCAGTATCATGTAAAATCAACTTTTTTGAGCTTTCCATCATGTTCTAATGTTCTTCCCTCATCAAAATCATACCTGGAGTGTTGCTTTGGTTCTTTCATGCATGTTTGAGAAATCCATTCATCTCCATGGCAACCATTCAGCCGTGCAAAACGCTTGGATGGACCGAGCTCCACCTTCGAGACGCTGCTCCTCCTCGGAGCTGCAGTTTCTAAGCTTCGGAGCTTCCGCCTCACAGAGCACCCCTTCCCCACGACTTCCCCACTCAGCTCCTCCAGACTAGCGGCAGCAGCAATGAGCAAACACCTGGTGGAGCTGCACATCTGCTGAGCTTATTATACGAACTTCTTCTCAGTGAAACGCTGATAAAAATGTTATTAAAGGGTTAATAGAGGAGTGGTGGTATGGTGACTTCCTGGAGGTGGAGTTTCAAAAGAGCAGGAATTTCTTAAAGAGACAGGCTCAATTTCAAAGCATTAAATTACAAAGTCAGATTTCTTTTAAGTCATATTTGATATAAACAGCATTTTTGTAAAATCGGAAGGTTACATAGTTACTTGATTGAGCTATAAAATGATTCAATGTGGCTGGAAAACACGTAATACTGCCACTTTAAGAAATATTGAAGAGGCTAAAGAGTGTCTTATCAACCCGAATAATTTAAGTCTCTCAGTTCTCATTCGGCCATTTTCAAAGCCAGAAGCGCAAACTGAGCTCCTGAAGCAGGGAAGGTTTTCGCTTTTATTCGGTTTCTCCTGTGCAGATGCATGAATAGGAAACTGAAGCCCTGATTGGCTGGTTGTGTTTTATATGAATGAAAGGTTTACACAGGTTTTATTTATAAGCAGACATTTATGGTAAACACACTAAACAAGAGGACACACCCATTCTAGTCTCACCCAATAAACGTCCAAAACAACCAGGTAATTACAGGAAATATGGGTGTCGGAATTTATGACTGAATCCGTTTCTCTCCTCTTTTCCAACTATTTTCTTCCTTTATTTTAGATTTCTGTCTGATTATAAAGAAAGTTTCTAACATCCTTTATATCAGCATCAGTCAGATTTTGTTGGTGTGATTTAAAGCAGGGCTTTAACTAGGACAGTCAGATTTAGGCTGGGGCCAGGGCCCCTCAAACTCAACTCTTTGATCCGTCTATGTTCACAACGTTTTGTTTCATAGTTTGACTTTATTTATCTTTTGTTTTATGTTCAGATTCAAGTTAATATGTAATCTACAGCTGTGAGTCAGTTCTCTTTATTACAGTTGGTGCAAAACAACGTTAGCATGTTTGTAGCATTCAGCAGTTAATGTTTTATTTCACGGCAACGTTTTCAGATGAGAAACTTTCAGCTCTGAGCTGATTTATGAGCTGCAGCTGGTTTATTATCACACATTACTCAGGGTTTATTACATCTTTATTTGAAAGGTTATAAAACACTTATTGATGCAGAAGCAGCAAATACCTACAGTATCTCCATTTTTAGGGACTGAATGATCTGTTAACGTTGCGTTTAGTTTCTGAAACCCTGAGCTGAAGCCGGTCATTCAGCTTCTCTGGTCCAGTTTCACTCAGAACTTTATGTCCGCTCATCATCAGCATCAACGTCAGATTCATTCTGGGATTTATTGAGTTGCTTTCGCTGTAAAAATGTTCAGAGGGTGTTGCGCGGTTGGCTGCACAGACAGGAAGGATGCAAACCAAACTTGTCATTTTATCGTAAACCTTTTGGAAGGACAGAGGACGGTGATGGGTAGCAGCCGATAGTCATGAGGACTGGCAGCCCTCCGTGTTTTCACCAAGGGAAGAAGATTAACGTTCATATACTTCATAAATCAATAAGATGAGTAAGATGCAATCAAATATTACATTATGGAGAAGGTACGCGTCTAATTAGTAACCATGGAGGAAATGCCGCACCGTCATGTAGCCTAGCATGTAGCATCTTGACTTTTTGAATGCTTGGTGGGAGGGGAAACACCGTTTATGACATATCGGCATAAATCATGTGGCGTGAATTCAGGCAAAGTGGGCAATTTGATCAACACATCAGGAGGGCGAAGGAAGAGGTCGGTTTGTAAGCTAGCTAATACCAACTAGCTGAGCTGCTTCCACAGACGAATTAGCTCAGCTGGACCAAGTAGAAGCCGTGGCTACAGTGGCAAAAACAACTTGAGAAAACAATCGCAGTCGCTTCGTTTAATGCTGCTGTCCCTCACTTCCGACGTCCGCCACGGCGCCTCGCGTGATTAAGTGACGTAGTTGCAAAGGGTCAGCAGCTGAGGTCGGGTCCAGAAGCTTCATGTTGTCTGTTGGGATGTTTTGTCCTGTTGGACCAACAGGACAAAACATCACCTGAGGTGAAGCTGAAGAGTTTGAAGGAAGTCGTCCTCCTTCAATAATTTGTCTATTTTGTCTCGTGCAACAGTACCAGAGGCAACTGAACTGACCCCAGCATGATGCTACCACCACCATGCTTTACAGTGGGGTACAGTGTCATTAGATGTGAAATCCTGACCCGGGTTCCTCCAAACATCTTGTCATTGTGTCCAAACTGATCATAAAATGTTTCTCCAGACTTTAGAGCTTCTTTCTGAGTCTCAGTCCACATTGATGTGAAACTGTCCTCACTGTGGACAGAGACGCTGGTGTCCCAGCAGGTCTGGAGTCTGGGTGGCTCCCTGGTTGCTCCTGGACACCTTCAGAGGGGGTCGGTTTGGGTCAGATGGAGTAAAAAACGCTTCAAACGCATCGTTAAAATCCCAAAACTACCTTCATGGCTGTGATGGCGGTATGTAAACTTCTGGCTGGAGCTGCCGTTATCGTTTGTGTTGTGATGAACTTCTAACACTCGGGAAGCAGCTCAGTTCATCCTTTCTCTCCAGTTTTTCCTTTTATTTTGTATCAGAAGTCATTCGTTCAGTTGCTCCATGGTGTCTGGGTCCATCCTCTCCTCACCTTGTCTGAAGGAAATATCTTCATGTTTCATAACTTGTTGCTCTTTCATTGAGCGGCTGACTGAAGAAGCTAAGCTTCGGTGGAACCGACCCGGCGTCTCTGACTGTAAATGAAAATGTTAAAAACTGTCGGATCAAACATGAGGAAACTTCTGGTTTATGAGAACAAAACAGCTTTTATGTGTGTTTTATTGATTGTTGAAGGGTTTCACCACTTTACTGTTAAATATTTGACTGTAAGACAAATAAAGCTATATTTTCTACATCTGTAAAGAGAAACTGTTGCTTTATTTTCATTTCTAGTACTTCCAGAACTAATCGCTCACAACCTGAACTCAGTGGATCCAGATGTTATCATCTGGGAATATTACCTCCGGATTAACCGGTCTATTAATCACTGTTACGTGCTTGCAGAGGTGGACAGAGTACTAAAATAATGTACTCAAGTAAAAGTACAGTTACGGTTACAGAGATGGTTTTGGCTATGAAGCAGATGGATACATCTTCTTCCATGGGATGCTGGTGTTTGTAGCGCTGAAACGATTGTCGAAATAACTGTTGTTGAATGAACTGGAGAATTTTGTTGAGATCGTTGCAGTTTCATGCAATCTTATAATAAATTGAATAAATCAATAACGAACAATTCTTTTCCACAGAAGTTAAGAGACTGAATAGATTAGTGAACATATAATCTGCACATGTGAAATGTGTTTCCCCTTTTTCATGAGTGATTAAAGTAACAACTATTGAAATACAGTATATGTAACCATTGTTGTAGTAATTGAATGATGATTTGATGTTGATTTCAAGCATTTATTGATATGTAAGATGATTATGAATCATATTAAGCATATTATGAGTGTAACAATGAGTGTGATTAGTTAAAGATGAGGTTAAGTACAGTTCAGAGCGACAGCATAGAAAAAGAGGAACAGGTAATGAGCCTTAGGATCAAATTGGGGAAGTAACTCCGGATGACCGTTGAGAGTGAACGCCTAAGTTGCGGAAAGGATCATGCAGCAAGGCACCTAAGAAGTCATGCGGCAAGTCACGTAGCACCTTGCCATACACAACAATGAGATGAAAAGATATAAAAGCCCACGAAAAAGAGGAAGAGCTCGCTTATTCCCCGTGGACAGAGTCGAGTCAACTTGGAGCGCAGAAAGAGGAACGAAGAGGACCGCACCCAGGAGCCACGGAGCGACGGAGGACTCTGCACCGCTGGACCAGGGGAAAGCCAACGCCCTCAGCCGTGGTTCCAGATCGGGCTGCTGTTCTTGGACTTCTGCAGAAAGACACCCCAGCAACCTCTGACTGACTTGGTCGATGGACTGTGTGCAGCATGTGATGGAGGACTGCCTGCTGCTGATCAACAACACCGGATCTTCACGCATCCATCGAGAGGAGGACATCGTCTAACAAACGCACCCTCTACCCAAGGACCTCAAAGAGTCATCTGTCATGAGGACTGTTCCATCCGGGGTATGAACTTGAGTTGCTTGCGCAACAACAAGGTGGCGTCCCTGGGTGGGCCCCGCCTAAAAATAGGAGGGCCCTAAGAACTAGAGGTGAAAAGCAAAAGTGAGGTTTTGCTTAACCACTAGTGTTGGACAGTCCGAAAAGCAATAGGATTGTCAGTGACTGACTGAAGGCCATCAGTCACAACCCTTGCAGTAACTATACAGAGTTTAGGTGAGGGAAAAGACCTTTTACTGAGGGTAGTTGACCAAACCCAGACTGTGAAGCGAGTAGCCAGTAGTCTTAACCCATCTCTAATCGGGAACGTTACGAGAAGCTTTGGGGGAAGGCATCTCGAGAAGACGAAAACACAGCCATGGAGGAGGCACCTCCTGGGCAAGAGGAACGACGCGCTTCGATGTACGACGAGCAGGAGGAACGACCGGCTCTACCAACGTCAAAGCTTCATCTTTACCCAGTGCAGATACTGCTACTCGGAGACGGGTACTCAACATGGACATCACTGAACCAGAGGATGTTTTTTGATCATCACCTGAGTACGAGTACAGAAAAGAAAGCCCTGGTGGAGTCACTGAACTATCACATGGAAAACAACCATATCTACTTCTGCACTAAGATTCATCATGGACTTCGCCTGGTGGTGGTCCGACATGCAACGAACATCAAAAAGAAGGATGAAGTCAGTCAGTGGCTGAACTGGATGGCAAACCTCCTTGAGCAATGGACGGAGGGTAAGGTGTGCTCCATCTACAGTCCTTCAGAGAAGTATGATCCCATTGTCAAGTTGGTGTCCCACGAAACTGGACTGAATGGTTATTTAGTCAACCCAGACGTGAAGGCAGCATCTAGGGACGAGAAGTACCGTCCTGTGTTGGAAAGGCTCCGTGACTTTAAGGCGCGGAATCAAAGACAGGATGAGGACGTCTATGAGACAGATGCGGTGGAAGAGCCGCCTTCAGGAGTGGGCAGTAGAACCTACTCTCCAGCACCCCAAGAAGAGCTGGCGGATCAGCTTATAGACTGTTAGGTTTAAACCCCTAACATTTTTATAACACTACCTGGAAAGAAAGACACAGACAGTTAAATGTAGTTTTACTCGCGAGGAGAGTGCCCCAGAGACGTACTCAGTTACAATCTCCGACACACTCTGAGATACGCCCTGGCTCTCATCGCTTTTTATTTCCTCAGATTGCCCTGGTTACATGGGAGTTGCAGCTTCTATGGGGTGGGAAACACAGACACATTCATTCCCAAGCTGCAACTCGCTGATTACACGATAAGGTCACACTTGGTTACATATCATGCTCTGCTAGATGCAATTCACATGTTTATCTTCGTGAGAAGAAGATGTCTCAAACTTGTTTACCGCATGTTCTGTTCCTGTTTTATCTAGGTGCAGTTTCACAACACGATTAGTTACTATCAGAATTTGTTCTAGTCACATGTTTTATTAGAACAAACATACTTATAATATCATGAATATAAAGTAAATGGGATAACAAGTATATACATAATTCCAACATAGACCTCACCCAAAGTGACGACGGGGATCTCGATGGATGTGATGAGGCAGAGGCAAGTCTGCAAGTCGTTTTCCTTCTGGAAAACAACTTGACTGATCTCCATGCCCACATCACCGAGGCTAGAGAACAACTGCAGAGCTACCTGAGTGAGTGGGATCACAAGTCGTCAGGCATACAACAACCCCCCCAGGCTGAAAAGCTTCCGTTCAATCCAGCCACCTGCAGCACGGGACGCAGAGCAGCCGGACCTTCGAGGAGCCAGGCAGGGAACACCGGCCCGGCTATGCGGATGATACTGGACAGCAGTTCCAGCGACGAGGGAGAAGTTTCAGCAGCGGAGAGAAGGAGCGGTAGGAAGAAGGCCCGGAGTAAGTCAAACACCCACCGAAAGTCTCGCTGCCTGGAGCCGATCCCTTCTCCAACACTCTGCATCAGCATGCAGAACGGGGTCAAGGTCTACAAGGTCGTTGGTGATCCCTGTGACATCGAGGGGGATGGACTGCTGGTCTTCACCGACGAGAGATACAAGATCTACAACCGCAGTCTGAGGAAGGAGCTGCAAGCCAGAGCCGGAGAAGGGTGTCATAAAGATCTGAATCTGGCCAGAACTACCATCCCCAAGTCAGCTAAGAGAGATGTGATCCTGGTCAACGGTTACAATCTTCCCTACTATGTGATCATCTTCGTCCCGGTTCGAGCTTACCGGAAGGGCAACGACATGGATCATGGATGCCTACAGAGAGGAATTGTGGCTGGAGAAGGGACTGACTGCAGCTGTCAACGAGGGTCTTCGACGGGTGATGGTGATATTGTTATGATTCATGTTCGGTCCTGCCCATGCTGTAATTAGTTTTCATTCAACTCACCTGTGTCACCTGATTGCTGATCTGTGCCACCTGGGCCCTGCTCTACTTAACTCCTCTCAGCCCCTGCCTCCCTGCCAGATTATCGACAGCCACGAGCCAGTAGAAATCCAGCGTTTCATGCCCTGCCTTCTTGTGTTTCTTCGACCCCTTTCCGTCCACGGATCTTCCCCTCCTGCCAAGCCCGTTACGGATTCCTTTGGTTCTGGATTTCTGGACTCTGACTCAAGCTCCGCCTCACGACCACCGAGTATTGCCTGACCCTCAAGTTAAGTTTGCTCTCTCTGCCTCTCCGTGTATAACCTCTGCCTGATTATCGTCTAGCCCCTGGTGCTGCGTTGAATTCCCTTGTGGAGACCTTCATTGATTCTTCCTGAGCTGCTACCAGTTCCTGATACTAAATAAACTTGTTTTTCCTTTACGTACTTCTGTGTGTGGTTGAATTTCCGGGTCCTCCCTGTGAGTCCTTACAGATATATATATACTGGTGGGAATTTTTAATGGAGTGAATTGCAGGGCCTGTAATTGATGACTCACATTTTAATCACATATCGCCAAAATGCTGCTAAATTACTGAATAAATAACATCTGAGCTCAGCAACAAAGATATTTCTAGATTTAATCTGTTTTCAGGTTCTTCAAGCATCAGATTGCAGCAAAATTCATCTTTCCAGAGTTCCAGGAACCCCTGAAGCTGAGGCCCTTCAGTGTTTGCAGAAAGATGCTGGAGAGAATCCCTTCTGTCCTCATGCTTTGGGGCAGCAGAATCAGAACCAGAGACTCAAAAAGGCTCAACAAGCGGATAACGAAGGCTGGTCCAGTTCTGGAAGCTCTGCAGATGATAGTTTAAATATTACTCTGGGAAGATTATGATTTCATTCTAATAAGATTACAACTTTACTCTGGAAAGATTACAGCTTTGCTCAGGTAAGATTACGACTTTATTAACATCAGGAAAAAGGAACACGAGAAACTGGAGAAATACCAGGGCCTCAGAGAGGAACTGGAGAAGGCCTGGAAGGTGAAGACCACAGTGGTGCCTGTGGTCATCGGGGCCCTCGGGGCAGTCACCCCCAAGCTGGAGCAGTGGCTAAAACAGATCCCAGGAACAACATCAGACATCTCAGTCCAGAAATGCGCAGTTCTCGGCACAGCCAAGATACTACGCAGAACCCTCAAGCTCCCGGGCCTCTGGTAGAGGACCCGAGCTCAGAGGTTGAGAAAGACCACCCGTGGAGGGTGAGAAGGGAATTTTATTTTTATATATATATATATATATATATATATATATATATATATATATATATATATATATATATATATATATATATATATACACATACTGGTGGGAATTTTTAATGGAGTGAATTGCAGGGCCTGTAATTGATGACTCATTTTAATCACATATCGCCAAAATGCTGCTAAATTACTGAATAAATAACATCTGAGCTCAGCAACAAAGATATTTCTAGATTTAATCTGTTTTCAGGTTCTTCAAGCATCAGATTGCAGCAAAATTCATCTTTCCAGAGTTCCAGGAACCCCTGAAGCTGAGGCCCTTCAGTGTTTGCAGAAAGATGCTGGAGAGAATCTCTTCTGTCCTCATGCTTTGGGGCAGCAGAATCAGAACCAGAGTCTCAAAAAGGCTCAACAAGCGGATAACGAAGGCTGGTCCAGTTCTGGAAGCTCTGCAGATGATAGTTTAAATATTACTCTGGTAATGATGAAGTATGACTTTATTCTGGTAAGATTACAACTTTACTCTGGTAAGATTATGATTTCATTCTAATAAGATTACAATTTTACACTGGAAAGATTACAGCTTTGCTCAGGTAAGATTACGACTTTATTCTGGTAAGATTTCGACTTTACTCTGGTAAGATTATGACTTCATTCTGGTAAGATTACGACTTTACTCTGGTAAGATTACAACTTTATTCTGGTAAAATTATGACTTTATTCGAATAAGATTTCGAATTTACTTTGGTAAGATTACAACTTTACTCTGGTAAGATCACGTCTTTACTCTGGTAAAATTACGACTTTATTCTGGTAAAGTTATGATTTTACTCTGGTAAAATTAGAAATATAATCTGGTAAGATTACAACTTCACTCTGTAAACTTGAACACAACTGGAGTCTTTTCCAGCGTCCCATCAGATCGGCTCTGGAAGCAGAAATTAACCCCCAGAGGCCCAGAGGAGCTGCTTCGTCCTCCATCGCTGCTGTTAGCGGATGTCGCTTGTGCATCAGATTTTTGGGCGTACCAGAAACACGCGTATACAAATGTTCCAGCTTTGAACTTTTGTTTATAAAAAAGAAAAATGTGATAAATTGTGATCAAATCTATTAGTGAGTTAAAGTCCCGGCTCTACTATTATATATATTTCAGTCCCGTTTTGACACCTTGAAAAAGACGACCACACCGCTGCTTCTCTGCTTCAGGTAAACTCTCCACAATCCTGCACTGCATCACTATAGCTGCCACATGACCAGCCTCCTCCCCTCCCCCCTGCAGAAACTAACGGCAACCAGATGGAAATAAATATCGGTTGTTAATATCGATCCGGTTTTGTCACTGGACAGATACCCGTGTTGGTGCCACATTTGTGCATCCCTAGTAAGAGCGGACCAGCTGGAACTAACTCCAACTCTCTCCTTGTTTCTCAGAAACGTTGCAGCTTCTGCCACGGTAACGGTCGGGCCAGAAAAAAACGCTGCACTTCCTGTCATGGTCGAGGTCGCCGGAGGTGAAAACGCTTTTTTATACCTGATCAACCTGATTCTGAGTCTGTTGTCGACTAAAGTGTCGTAAAGCAGTGGTTTTAGATGAGACGGGACTTCTGGAGGAAGCTGAGGCCCTTCAGTGTTTGCAGAAAGATGCTGGAGAGAATCCCTTCTGTCCTCATGTTTTGGGGCAGCAGAATCAGAAGCAGAGACTCAAAAAGGCTCAACAAGCTGATAACGAAGGCTGGTCCAGTTCTGGAAGCTCTGCAGATGATAGTTTAAAGATGACATCGTGTCCCCTGCTCTCCTTTCTCCTGCCCTGCTTCGTTATGCTTGGATCAGGGCTCTGCAGCCTGCGGCTCTTTGCTCTGGAGACCTTCCACAGTGGCCCCTAATAGCTTTGGTGAAAAGTAACAAAGAACCAACCAATGTTTTTAGATATGGATATAATAAAAAAATGCAGGTTTGAGCAATTTTTCTGTTGTTTGATGTAAGAAATGCAGTGGAAGAACGACTCTAAAAGAAGCAGGAATGATTTTATTTTCTGTTCCTTTTTGCAGACAGGTTAGAAACTTTGTTCGCTTTCATAGAAATACATAGAAATACACTTTAGAGGAAATAAACTAAAGAATTTTTCATAGCATTTTTCTCAGATATCTCGGGCTGCAACTAACGATTCTTTTAGTAATTAATCGATTAATTGATTGATTATTCTGGCAATTAATAGGATAAAAAAAATTGCCACATTCTACAGATTTTTCGTTTACAACTTAAGCCTTTTCTATCCAATATCAGAAATACACAAAAAGATGCAAATAAACAAATTAATTTCCTTTTTTATGTAAGAAAATAAACATTTTATTGCCTAAAATGCAATAACATAGCATTCCTTTAGTGAATTTGAACCGGGCGAATATAAAAAAAGGGTTAAAAATATTTACAGACAAAGGTGTTTTTATCTTAAATCCAAAATCTTTATATATTTTGTGCAGTTTTGGCTTAATTACTGCTCTGAACATGTTGGTTTTTTCAGCAAATGGCCCCTTTTTGAGTCTGTATTCTCCAGTTAACGATCAGTCGACGACTAAATCAGTCGACGGTTATTCCGACAATCGTTTCAGCGCTACAAACACCAGCATCCCATGGAAGAAGATGTATCCATCTGCTTCATAGCCAAAACCATCTCTGTTTCTCCTCCTGCCCTCCAGGTGCGTGAGTTGCCGTGGAGACGGCTACAAGACCTGCTCCGTTTGCCACGGTGCCCAGAAGCTGCTCCACTTCATCCAGCTCACGGTCACATGGTGCGCCGGTTCAACACACGCCTTCCTCCTCCTCTGAACCGGTTCCGATCCGTTTGGGCTTCACTGTTCCCGTCGTGTTTCCAGGAAGAACAACGTCAGCAACTTCATCCCAGACCGCCAGCCGGACTTCCCAGACAAGAAGTTCGAGAAGGTGTCAGGAGATCCGTTCTTCATCGATGAGAACGTTCTGGTAAGACCACCCGGCTCGTCTGCTCGTCAGAACTTTAGCGGCCAGAATCCGACCAGAACGTTGAAGAGTTTCCTCCACAAACGTCAGAGTGGAGACGAGGGGAAGGTTGCTGTCGTGTGACAGTTGAGACCAGGAGTCTGCAGCCTGGCTCTGTGCACCTTCCACAGCGGCTCTTCATAACTCCGGCCAAAAAGACAAAAAGAACCACCGAATGTTCGAGATATAGACATCATACAAATGCAGGTTTTGAACAGATTTTTGGTTTTTTCCTGCAATGTTTGCATTGAATTTCCACAGAGAATGACACTAAAAGTTCGCTTTAGATCTGCTTTAGGCCGGTTTTTCTTGTCAGGAGGTTGGAATCTATGTGCTTTTTTATTTGACATCATTTTCCATCCCACAGAAAAAAATATTCATCCTCTTTTTGCTAAATTTTATGTTTACACTGCAAAAATCAAAATTAGTTTTTTTTGTTCTAGTTTCTAGTACAGATATCTTAATACAGTTGAAATCAGACAAAACTAACTTACAAATAACTTTTCTGCAGCTATAGGAGCTGGTTTGAAGTCAATAATTCCTTAATATTAATGAAAAAGTTCTTTTTATTAGTGAAATAATCTGCCAGTGGAACAAGACATTTTCCCATATTATAAGAGAGTTTTATAGCAGCTAAAAGGTTGAACTCTGGGCTCTGGAATGAAACACGCCTCAGTTACGGGTGAGGCAGCAGGTCGGACAGGTTTAAGCTCCTCCCACCACCTGACACACCTGAACTAAAGCAGGAAGCAGGTTGTGGTCGTTGGTCCCTGCAGAGAGACTCCCAGACGATCAGAGTCACCTTCAGACCAAACCAGCAGCTTCCTCTGGGTGAGTCCAGCTGCAGGAGAGAAAAGTGGAAACCTCCAACTCTGCTGCTTCAAGCTGCTCACACTCCACACCCTGAAGGTGAGTTGGACCAAGACCACTCAGAGTCACTTTGAGGGAAGTTAGTGGAGGAGGGAGGGGAGCCATGACTGACTGGACCTTCTGTGTTTGCAGCTTCACTCAGAGACGAAATGGCTTCCAGGTCAGAGGAGGATCTCTGCTGTCCGGTCTGTCAGGACGTCTTTAAGGATCCGGTTCTTCTGTCCTGTAGCCACAGCTTCTGTAAGGAGTGTCTGAAGAACTGGTGGAGACAGAAACCAGCAAGAGAGTGTCCAGTTTGTAAGAAAATATCGTTCATCAAAGATCCGCCCTGTAACCTGGCTCTGAGGAGACTCTGTGAGACCTTCTTAGAGCAGAGAGACCAGAGAGCTTCAGAGGATCTCTGCAGTCGGCACTCTGAGAAACTCAAACTCTTCTGTCTGGACCATCTAGAACCAGTTTGCTCCATCTGCAGAGATTCAAGAAGACACACCAACCACAGGTTCAGACCCATCGATGAAGCTGCTCAGGATCACAGAGAGGATCTGAAAACATCTCTGGAGCCTTTAAAGAAGAAGCTGGAGCTCAGGAAGGAAGTTCAGAAGAAGTTTGATCAGACAGCAGAACACATGAAGGTCCAGGCCCGACACACAGAGAGGCAGATTAAGGAGCAGTTTGAGAAGCTTCATCAGTTTCTAGCAGAGGAAGAGGAGGCCAGGCTGGCTGCACTGAGGGAGGAAGAGCAGCAGAAGAGGGGGATGATGGAGGAGAAGATGGAGGCTCTGAGCAGAGAGATAGCAGCTCTTTCAGACACAGTCAGAGCCACAGAGGAGGAGCTGAGAGCTGAAGACGTCTCATTCCTGCACAACTTCAAGGCTGCAGTGGAAAGAGTCCAGCGCTGCCCCCTGCTGGAGGATCCACAGCTGCCCTCAGGAGCTCTGATAGACCAGGCCAAACATCTGGGCAACCTGGCCTTCAACATCTGGAGCAACATGGAGAACATGGTGTCCTACACTCCCCTCATCCTGGACCCAAACACTGCTGGTCCAAAGCTCCACCTGTCTGAAGATCTGACCAGTGGGACTGCAGGAGAGAAACAGCAGCTTCCTGATAATCCAGAGAGGTTTGATTTCTTCTGGTGGTCTGTCCTGAGTTCTGAGGGCTTCAACTCAGGGAACCACAGCTGGGATGTTGATGTTGGAGACGGTAAATTCTGGAGACTTGGAGTGATAGCAGAGTCTGTCCAGAGGAAGGGAAGCATAGAGTCTGGATTGTTGAGCATATGGTTCCATAAAGGTAAATACTCAGCAAGGTCTCCAGCAGCTCGTCCCACATTTCTCTCAGTCCAGAAGAAGCTCCAGAGGATCAGAGTGAATCTGGACTGGGACGGAGGAAAGCTGTCGTTCTCTGATCTGGACACTAACACACACATACACACCTTCACACACACCTTCACTGACAAGATGTTTCCATACTTCTACACTCTGAATCAAATGAAACTCCTCCCGATGAAGATCTCAGTGATCAAGCAGCAGCTCTGATGTTCTCAGCATGAAGAACACAAAGTCCAACTGAAACCTTCTTGATCAGATGGAAACTCTGGAGATGATCTGATCCTCTGGTTGTTTCCAGCTCAGCTTCAGATCTGCTTCATCATCTGTCCTGATGCTCCAGACTAAATGTGACATGAAGTGGATGCTGTGGAGTTGAGCTGCAGATCTTTACCTTCCTCTGTGACTGGGCACTGACTCCAGGGGTCTCCGTGCTTCACGTCCTGTCTGCGAGCTCGTCTGACACACAAACACGGATCAGAACATGAGACCAGGTTCTTCAATGCATCTTCAACAGTGTCTGAATAACAAACTGATGTTTTTCACAAAAAAAGCTTAGAAAGCCTCAATCGACCTGAAATTTTTGCCAATTTTTTTGTCACAAACATCTCAACAGTTGCGTTTCTTCTCAGATTGAATCACAGTTGGACTTGATACTCGGGGACTTCTGGAGGCAGGATTTTATTTCAGTAAATCAGAGAACATGTAAATGTATGCCACACTTTTCAGATTTTTATTTTTAAAATCACGTGTTTTGCTCTTTCTAATAAAATCTCAGTAAATACGTTTCATCTTGTGGTTGTAATGTTGCAAAATCTGGAAAGCCTAAAGGGGAGTGAATACTTTTGCAGGGCGTTGTATGTGAATCTGGATAGTTTTTAGAGTTAAAGTCAAAACTTTAAACACAAAAGTTGAAATGATGAGGAAGAAAATGAAAAACATAAATCAATAAAGTGGAAATGTTGCTGGTGCAAAGCCCTGCGTCGTGAAAATGAGCAAAAAACTTTATAGTTTACACTGAAAAAACAAAATCTCACCAAGCATTTCTGGTCTAGTTATGATACTATATAATAATTCATTCATATTAATGAAAAAATTATAGTTATAAATGAAATAATCTGCCAGAGGAGCAAGACATTTTTCCCATATTAGAAGTTAAAATGTCTTGTTCCTCTGGCAGATTATTTCACTATAACTAGAACTTTTTCATCAATATTAAGGAATTATTGACTGAAAACCAGCTGCTGTATCTGCGGAAACGTTACTGTAAGTTAGTTTCGTCTTATTTCAAGTAAAATCAGACATTTGCACGAGAAACTAGACCAGAAATACTTGGGAAGATGTTGTGTTTTTGCTGAGTATCTTTGTTTTAAATCCTAAAAATAGAGATAAAATGGTGGTTCTTTAAAAATTACAACAAATTTCTTAACCTGTTGAGCCCGGGCCTAGGGGCGCTGTTGGATCACGTGAGAAAAGTCGGGCTTAACAGGTTGAAGTAGATATTTATCTAAATTCATCAGACGTCTTGACACGTCTGCGACTTTGTGAACGAGTTTTAGTTTTGGCTGACCTGAGAGCAACACGGCTCTCTTGGCTATAAAGGTTGCAGACTCCTGGTTTCGAGCGAAGTCAGGGAGTTTAGAGGTTCGGCTGGAAAAAGATGAAACTCCGTAAACATCCTCGTCTTCCTCCAGGTGTATCCCATCCACGGCTTCCCTGATCAGGAGATCTGCGACGTTTCAAACAAGCTGATCAACGAGCACCTTTATCGCTTCACCTCCACCAGCCGCATCCTCCAGCAGGTACAAACCGACAGCTGAACGTTTTCAGGACATCTGGAGCTCAGAGAGCTTAGAAAAAGTAGATCCGCCCCCCGACCCTGCAGCTCGGAGAGCCTCCTGCAGCTGTGGTGACTCCACCGGTCACTCCTGTTTCCAGCGTCGCTTCAGCTAATTTAGGTTCCTGCTCGGCTCTCTCGCATTTCAGTCGGGTTGAGGTCTGGACTTTGACTAGGCCATCTTCTTCTTTGCTCTTTCAGCCATTCTGTTGTCGATCTGCTGCTGCGTCTGGGACGTTGGTTCTGTTGATGACCCAGTTCGGATCAAGCTTCAGCTGTTGCACAGATAAACTCACGTTTGACTCTGGAATACATTGGCCTCCTCTCTCCAGAGGACCTTTAACCTTTAACCTGTGAACTGAGGCCTGTAGAGTCTGAGGTGCAGCTCTCGGGTTTCTGACGTCCAATCACAACCAGCAAATCAAAACATTTGCTGGTTGTGATTGGTTGCCGATCCAAGTGAATGCAGTATTTACAAGGAATACTCCTTTCTGTGGTGGACCGGTGGTGTCGTTCATTTACATTAAATTTATCAAGTCGCAAGTGCAGACACGGCGCCAGACACATGCCAGAACATGTACTGTGAGATAAACACACACGCCACACATTAGTCTTTGTTCACAAAGATATATGCGCTCACACCAGTCTCACCGTGCACTCAACGCGAACCTCTAAAAGTGCGACGATAACTCAGCCTTTATGGGCTCAACTCATGACGAACGACATCGAGAGGCGAAAGTTTCTGCCACTCTGGATGATGCAATAGTGACAGCAGCGACAAAAGTTGGACATTTTTCAGCTTCCTTGTGTTGTGTCGCAAGCCCCTCGAAATTATGCACGGATGAATTTCGCCAGTCGCTTGGCAAACGATTGTCGCCTCATCCGCCAGTTCCATGGGAAATGAATGGAGAGGGAGAGACACCGAGCCCGTTATTGTCGAGCTTTTAGAGGTCCGCATTGAGCGCTTCACTTGCTCGGCTCCCGAGAAAGTGGTGAGGCTTTTATACTTGATGTATACGTCGGTGCCGTATTCTCCGACAAGAGAGGCTTCGTAGAAATATCGTTTAAGTGGCGGTACAGGTGAACCTGCTCTGCCAGAGCACCTTCCAGATCGACCGTTTGAGCAAATCGAACATCTGCGCCGAGTTCAGTGCGTCAACCACAAACGTAGCTTAAAGCTGCAGTTTGTAACTTTTATGAAAAGTATGTTTTTTTACATATTTGTTAACATTATCCTAATGTTTTGACAGTATAATATAAAGCAGATAATCTGTGAAAAAAAATCAAGCTCTGCCTTCTCCCAGTGCTCCCAGTACTGACTGCAGAAACAACCAATCAGAGCCAGGAGGAGGGGCTTAGCGTTGTCAATCACCCTCATGTACGTGCCGCTCACACACTCCCCCTGCTCTCTGCTACGCTGCAGCTGGTTCACCACAACATAGCCTGCTGCTAATGCTAATGCTAATGCTAGTTAGCATGGCCACCGATGGCGGCGGATAAACAGTTTTCCTGGAACGGTGAGTTGTTTCTCCACAATTAGCACGTTTAGCAGCGCGTACACGAGGGTGATTGGCAGCGCTAAGCCCCTCCTCCTGGCTCTGATTGGCTGTTTCAGGTCGGGAGCGGCGCATTTCTTTAGACGGCAATAGCAATACTGCTGCTTGAACTTGTCTTTTCTTTCACTGTTAATTGGTGTTCAGAAAATCTATTTAAAATACATAAATGACGTTTAACCTTGTGGCAAGTAAAGCCTGGCAGCCCGCCATGCTTATAATACGCTGGGGGAAACCCTGGTTACCTCTCTGAGGCCGTTGCTGATGTCGTTCTACCTCGGCATTGTATTGACAGACATCTGCCTCCTCCTCTTATAGAGACGCTGATGGATGGAGCCTTGTATCTCCTGCTCCTCCAGTTAGCCTCCAGCTGCATACTGACCAGATCACGTGTCCAAAGCTAAACAGGAAATTATTTTCTTTCTCTGGGTCTCCCATCATGCCGTGGTGGGGTTTATGTTGAGCTGAGCGTTGAGTCTGAGTGAAGCTGACCTCCTGGCCTCCATGTGTCTCTCCGCAGCGTCAGACCATCGAGCTGGTGCCCCTCACTCACGCCTTTTACTCGTACAGCGGGAAGGACTACAGCTTCTTCGTGTACGGGACGGAGAACAAGGTGTTCACCTCCAAGTATCCCACCGCCTGCAGCATTTTATAACTCACCGTGGTATCAGCCTGCAGGATGAACACATGCAGATATATCCATATCACTACTGACGCTCCACTGTATCTACAGGTATTTATCTGGTTTTAGAAGAGTTAGAGACGTTCAGGCGTTAAGCGCGCTGCGATCATGTGGGACCTTTAGGGTCAAATTAGAGGAAGAAACACCCTTCATCTCTGCTCTTCAGCTCTTTGAAACATCTCCAGGCATCCAGGAGCAGATTTTCTGCTGAAATGATTATTTTGTCTAACATGAAAAGAAAAGCAAATAGTTTGTTTGGTTGCAACAAGCTAATTATTTCCAGAAGAGAAAAATATTCAGATGAAGCTGAGGAGAACCAGAAGAAGGTTTGGAGCCTCAGTGGTTCCTGGGTTGGTTCTGGACATCTTCACCAGTTTCCTTTTCATCTCCGGGGGTCAGTTTGGGTCAAATGAAGGAAAAAATGGTTCAAATGCATCATTAAAAACCAGCCTGAAGAGAACCAGGACCCTGGTGTTCAAGCGTAACTCCCCCTACTGGAAATATGAGGTATTACCAGCAGATTGACTGGTTTTAAACAGAGAGATCATTTTATCACATCAAGGCTCAGAAGAAAAACAGCCAATTCATCCACAATACCTTTGACATTTAAATTTATATGTCACTTTGAAAGTAACTAAAAGGGGTCACATTTACAGAGAAGAGAAATTTATAATTTATCAGTGAAAACCTTCTGTGTATTTTTAAGATTTTAAAGGGGCAGTATCATGTAAAATCAACTTTTTTGAGCTTTCCATCATGTTCTAATGTTCTTCCCTCATCAAAATCAAACCTGGAGTGTTGCTTTGGTTCTTTCATGCATGTTTGAGAAATCCATTCATCTCCATGGCAACCATTCAGCCGTGCAAAACGCTTGGATGGACCGAGCTCCACCTTCGAGACGCAGCTCCTCCTCGGAGCTGCAGTTTTTAAGCTTCGGAGCTTCCGCCTCACAGAACACCCCTTCCCCACGACCTCCCCATTAAGCTCCTCCAGACTAGCGGCAGCAATTAGCAATGAGCAAACACCTGGTGGAGCTGCACATCTGCTGAGCTTATTATACGAGCTTCTTCTCAGTGAAACGCTGATAAAAATGTTATTAAAAGGGTTAATAGAGGAGCGGTGGTATGGTGACTTCCTGGAGGTGGAGTTTCAAAAGAGCAGGAGTTTCTTAAAGAGACATAGGCTCAATTTCAAAGCGTTAAATTACAAAGTCAGATTTCTTTTGAGTCACATTTGATATAAACAGCATTTTTGTAAAAACGGAAGGTTACATAGTTACTTGATTAAGCTATAAAATGATTCAATGTGGCTGGAAAACACATAATACTGCCCCTTTAAGAAATATTGAAGAGGCTAAAGCAGGGGTGGGCAATCCCAGTCCTCCAGGGCCGGTGTCCTGCAACTCTTAGACGTCACCCTGGTCCAACACACTTCAATTAAATAGCTGAATTACCTCCTCAGTGCAGTCAAGTTTTCGGAGTCCTGCTTATGACCCCATTATTTGATTCAGGTGTGTTGAAGCAGAGACACATCTAAAAGTTGCAGGACACCGGCCCTCGAGGACTGGGATTGCTCACCCTTGGGCTAAAGAGTGTCTTATCAACCCGAATAATTTAAGTCTCTCAGTTCTCATTCGGCCATTTTCAAAGCCAGAAGCGCAAACTGAGCTCCTGAAGCAGGGAAGGTTTTCGCTTTTATTCGGTTTCTCCTGTGCAGATGCATGAATAGGAAACTGAGGCCCTGATTGGCTGGTTGTGTTTTATAAGAATGAAAGGTTTACACAGGTTTTATTTATAAGCAGACATTTATGGTAAACACACTAAACAAGAGGACACACCCATTCTAGTCTCACCCAATAAACGTCCAAAACAACCAGGTAATTACAGGAAATATGGGTGTCGGAATTTATGACTGAATCCGTTTCTCTCCTCTTTTCCAACTATTTTCTTCCTTTATTTTAGATTTCTGTCTGATTATAAAGAAAGTTTCTAACATCCTTTATATCAGCATCAGTCAGATTTTGTTGGTGTGATTTAAAGCAGGGCTTTAACTAGGACAGTCAGATTTAGGCTGGGGCCAGGGCCCCTCAAACTCAACTCTTTGATCCGTCTATGTTCACAACGTTTTGTTTCATAGTTTGACTTTATTTATCTTTTGTTTTATGTTCAGATTCAAGTTAATATGTAATCTACAGCTGTGAGTCAGTTCTCTTTATTACAGTTGGTGCAAAACAACGTTAGCATGTTTGTAGCATTCAGCAGTTAATGTTTTATTTCATAGCAACGTTTTCAGATGAGAAACTTTCAGCTCTGAGCTGATTTATGAGCTGCAGCTGGTTTATTATCACACATTACTCAGGGTTTATTACATCTTTATTTGAAAGGTTATAAAACACTTATTGATGCAGAAGCAGCAAATACCTACAGTATTTCCATTTTTAGGGACTGAATGATCTGTTAACGTTGCGTTTAGTTTCTGAACCCCTGAGCTGAAGCCGGTCATTCAGCTTCTCTGGTCCAGTTTCACTCAGAACTTTATGTCCGCTCATCATCAGCATCAACGTCAGATTCATTCTGGGATTTATTGAGTTGCTTTCGCTGTAAAAATGTTCAGAGGGTGTTGCGCGGTTGGCTGCACAGACAGGAAGGATGCAAACCAAACTTGTCATTTTATCGTAAACCTTTTGGAAGGACAGAGGACGGTGATGGGTAGCAGCCGATAGTCATGAGGACTGGCAGCCCTCCGTGTTTTCACCAAGGGAAGAAGATTAACGTTCATATACTTCATAAATCAATAAGATGAGTAAGATGCAATCAAATATTACATTATGGAGAAGGTACGCGTCTAATTAGTAACCATGGAGGAAATGCCGCACCGTCATGTAGCCTAGCATGTAGCATCTTGACTTTTTGTACGCTTGGTGGAAGGGGAAACACCGTTTATGACATATCGGCATAAATCATGTGGCGTGAATTCAGGCAAAGTGGGCAATTTGATCAACACATCAGGAGGGCGAAGGAAGAGGTCGGTTTGTAAGCTAGCTAATACCAACTAGCTGAGCTGCTTCCACAGACGAATTAGCTCAGCTGGACCAAGTAGAAGCCGTGGCTACAGTGGCAAAAACAACTTGAGAAAACAATCGCAGTCGCTTCGTTTAATGCTGCTGTCCCTCACTTCCGACGTCCGCCACGGCGCCTCGCGTGATTAAGTGACGTAGTTGCAAAGGGTCAGCAGCTGAGGTCGGGTCCAGAAGCTTCATGTTGTCTGTTGGGATGTTTTGTCCTGTTGGACCAACAAACATCTCAATCACCTGAGGTGAAGCTGAAGAGTTTGAAGGAAGTCGTCCTCCTTCAATAATTTGTCTATTTTGTCTCGTGCAACAGTACCAGAGGCAACTGAACTGACCCCAGCATGATGCTACCACCACCATGCTTTACAGTGGGGTACAGTGTCATTAGATGTGAAATCCTGACCCGGGTTCCTCCAAACATCTTGTCATTGTGTCCAAACTGATCATAAAATGTTTCTCCAGACTTTAGAGCTTCTTTCTGAGTCTCAGTCCACATTGATGTGAAACTGTCCTCACTGTGGACAGAGACGCTGGTGTCCCAGCAGGTCTGGAGTCTGGGTGGCTCCCTGGTTGCTCCTGGACACCTTCAGAGGGGGTCGGTTTGGGTCAGATGGAGTAAAAAACGCTTCAAACGCATCGTTAAAATCCCAAAACTACCTTCATGGCTGTGATGGCGGTATGTAAACTTCTGGCTGGAGCTGCCGTTATCGTTTGTGTTGTGATGAACTTCTAACACTCGGGAAGCAGCTCAGTTCATCCTTTCTCTCCAGTTTTTCCTTTTATTTTGTATCAGAAGTCATTCGTTCAGTTGCTCCATGGTGTCTGGGTCCATCCTCTCCTCACCTTGTCTGAAGGAAATATTTTCCTGTTTCATAACTTGTTGCTCTTTCATTGAGCGGCTGACTGAAGAAGCTAAGCTTCGGTGGAACCGACCCGGCCCGACCCGGCGTCTCTGACTGTAAATGAAAATGTTAAAAACTGTCGGATCAAACATGAAGAAACTTCTGGTTTATGAGAACAAAACAGCTTTTATGTGTGTTTTATTGATTGTTGAAGGGTTTCACCACTTTACTGTTAAATATTTGACTGTAAGACAAATAAAGCTATATTTTCTACATCTGTAAAGAGAAACTGTTGCTTTATTTTCATTTCTAGTACTTCCAGAACTAATCGCTCACAACCTGAACTCAGTGGATCCAGATGTTATCATCTGGGAATATTACCTCCGGATTAACCGGTCTATTAATCACTGTTACGTGCTTGCAGAGGTGGACAGAGTACTAAAATAATGTACTCAAGTAAAAGTACAGTTACGTTGATAATATTTAACTTAAATACAAGTTAGCAGTGTAAAATGTTACTCAAGTAAAACTAAAAAGTACCTCACTAAAATTTTATTTTAAGTAAAAGTTACTTAGTTACTTTTTTATGCACAGAAGAAATTTCCGCCGATGGATTTCAGAAAGGAAATGAAACAGTTTTTATTTAAAGGAGCATCTTTATAAACAAAAAAGCAACACAAAATAAAATGTTAGCATTTGACGCCTCTGTCTTCCAGTTGATGCGTCACCGGGGCCGGAGTGGGACTCATTTTCAGCCCTGCAGTTTCACGCCTCAGACCGGCCCACTTTAGACAACCACCTATGATTAAAAGACACAACCTTCTAATGACCCTATTATGTTTTTTTTCCTCTGCATAAGAGGAGTTTTAAAGAAACAACCCTAAAACATTAACATCGCCTGAGCAGTGACCTGATCTCTGCGACTTTGTTTATCACAGGATCGTTGTCAGAAGACATGAAAATTTCTTTCTCAGCTCCTGGCTCTGCTTCTGTCACTGAATCGCATTTTTAAAATGGTCATAATTCTCAGCAGAAATCTCCTGGTTTTATAAAGTCGTCTGATCAATTCAGTTCAGTTGTGATGAGCTGAATCATCAAGCATCTCAGGCCACTTTTCACACAAAGCACTTCTGCACCATACTCAGGTTATTTCTATTAATACTCACTCAGTGAGTAATCCTGCCTGTCCACATGGACTTGAGGGCTCATGGCTGCTTGGTGCTGCATCTTTCTTCTGACTTTAAGACAGTTATGAGGCGTCGCATCATAAAAATATTTAAATTATGCAACGTTCTGTTAGATGCCACACAGTTCAACACCACTGACCGAGAAGCACTAACGGGTTACCTCAGGGTGCATCTCTGGGGGGTCGGGGGGGGAGCTGCCAATGAAGGCGTGTTGTGACTATACGCTCTATGCTGCTCTACTATGACCATGGGTTACAGTTATGTTTATGTAGCTAATAAGAGTCGACTGAGACGATGCAGTTCGGGTCCAGCAGCATTTACTTACTTTTGAACTTGAAGTACAACAAAAGTGTTCAAGCGTCGGCTGCACCTCGTAGTGGTCACACGTCATTACAACATGACCCGCGTTTGAACACAACACAGTACACTTAGCAGAGGCGGCCCAAGGGACAGCGGTAGCAGCGTACGTGATGAACCGAGCGCCGTGACTGCACACCGGCCGATTAAGAAAAACAATGTGGTCATTAACGAATATGAATTCAAATGTAACTGGGAGAAATACTGTACTCAAAACATACTCAAATAAAAGTTCAGGGTTTTTAATCTACTTTAAAAAGTGCAAAGTACAGAAAGATTGTCCTAGAGCCTAGAGCTTGTGCAGAAACAGTTGAAATACAGTTAATACAGTTGAAATCAGACAAAACTAACTTACAAATAACTTTTCTGCAGCTATAGGAGCTGGTTTGAAGTCAATAATTCCTTAATATTAATGAAAAAGTTCTTTTTATAAGTGAAATAATCTGCCAGTGGAACAAGACATTTTCCCATATTATAAGAGAGTTTTATAGCAGCTCAAACGTTGAACTCTGGGCTCTGGAATGAAACATGCCTTAGTTACGGGTGAGGCAGCAGGTCTAAAAGGTTTAAGCTCCTCCCACCACCTGACACACCTGAACTAAAGCAGGAAGCAGGTTGTGGTCGTTGGTCCCTGCAGAGAGACTCCCAGACGATCAGAGTCACCTTCAGACCAAACCAGCAGCTTCCTCTGAGTGAGTCCAGCTGCAGGAGAGAAAAGTGGAAACCTCCAACTCTGCTGCTTCAAGCTGCTCACACTCCACACCCTGAAGGTGAGTTGGACCAAGACCACTCAGAGTCACTTTGAGGGAAGTTAGTGGAGGAGGGAGGGGAGCCATGACTGACTGGACCTTCTGTGTTTGCAGCTTCACTCAGAGACTAAATGGCCTCCAGATCAGAGGAGGATCTCTGCTGTCCGGTCTGTCAGGACGTCTTTAAGGATCCGGTTGTTCTGTCCTGTAGCCACAGCTTCTGTAAGGAGTGTCTGAAGAACTGGTGGAGACAGAAACCAGCAAGAGAGTGTCCAGTTTGTAAGAGAGAGTCTTCAAGAGCGGAACCACCTTCTAAATCTGGGTTCTGAAGAACCTGTGTGAGACCTTCTTAGAGCAGAGAGACCAGAGAGCTTCAGAGGGTCTCTGCAGTCTGCACTCTGAGAAACTCAAACTCTTCTGTCTGGACCATCTAGAACCAGTTTGCTCCATCTGCAGCCATTCAAGAAGACACACCAACCACAGGTTCAGACCCATCGATGAAGCTGCTCAGGATCACAGAGAGGATCTGAAAACATCTCTGGAGCCTTTAAAGAAGAAGCTGGAGCTCAGGAAGGAAGTTCAGAAGAAGTTTGATCAGACAGCAGAACACATGAAGGTCCAGGCCCGACACACAGAGAGGCAGATTAAGGAGCAGTTTGAGAAGCTTCATCAGTTTCTAGCAGAGGAAGAGGAGGCCAGGCTGGCTGCACTGAGGGAGGAAGAGGAGCAGAAGAGGGGGATGATGGAGGAGAAGATGGAGGCTCTGAGCAGAGAGATAGCAGCTCTTTCAGACACAGTCAGAGCCACAGAGGAGGAGCTGAGAGCTGAAGACGTCTCATTCCTGCACAACTTCAAGGCTGCAGTGGAAAGAGTCCAGCGCTGCCCCCTGCTGGAGGAGCCACAGCTGCCCTCAGGAGCTCTGATAGACCAGGCCAAACATCTGGGCAACCTGGCCTTCAACATCTGGAGCAACATGGAGAACAAGGTGTCCTACACTCCCCTCATCCTGGACCCAAACACTGTTCATCCAAAGCTCCACCTGTCTGAAGATCTGACCAGTGGGACTGCAGGAGAGAAACCGCAGCTTCCTGATAATCCAGAGAGGTTTGATTCCTGGGAGTCTGTCCTGAGTTCTGAGGGCTTCAACTCAGGGAACCACAGCTGGGATGTTGATGTTGGAGACAGTGAATACTGGGCTCTTGGTGTGATAGAAGAGTCTGTCCAGAGGAAGGGAATCATAGAGTCTGGATTGTTGGTTTTATGGTTCTATGAAGATGAATACTCAGCAGAGTCTCCACCAGCTCCACCCACATTTCTCTCAGTCCAGAAGAAGCTCCAGAGGATCAGAGTGAATCTGGACTGGGACGGAGGTAAGCTGTCGTTCTCTGATCTGGATACTAACACACACATACACACCTTCACACACACCTTCACTGACAAGATGTTTCCACTCTTCAACACTGTGGATCAGATGAAACTCCTCCCGATGAAGATCTCCGTGATCAAGCAGCAGCTCTGATGTTCTCAGCATGAAGAACACAAAGTCCAACTGAAACCTTCTTGATCAGATGGAAACTCTGGAGATGATCTGATCCTCTGGTTGTTTCCAGCTTCAGATCTTCAGATCTGCTTCATCATCTGTCCTGATGCTCCAGACTAAATGTGACATGAAGTGGATGCTGTGGAGTTGAGCTGCAGATCTTTACCTTCCTCTGTGACTGGGCACTGACTCCAGGGGTCTCCGTGCTTCACGTCCTGTCTGCGAGCTCGTCTGACACACAAACACGGATCAGAACATGAGACCAGGTTCTTCAATGCATCTTCAACAGTGTCTGAATAACAAACTGATGTTCTTCACAAAGAAAGCTTAGAAAGCCTCAATCGACCTGAAATTATTTCCTCTTTTTTTGTCACAAACATCTCAACAGTTGCGTTTCTTCTCAGATTGAATCACAGTTGGACTTGATACTCGGGGACTTCTGGAGGCAGGATTTTATTTCAGTCAATCAGAGTACATGTAAATGTATGCCACACTTTTCAGATTTTTATTTTTAAAATCATGTGTTTTGCTCTTTCTAATAAAATCTCAGTAAATACGTTTCATCTTGTGGTTGTAATGTTGCAAAATCTGGAAAGCCTAAAGGGGAGTGAATACTTTTGCAGGGTGTTGTATTTGAAGCTGGAGAGTTTTTAGAGTTAAAGTCAAAACTTTAAACACAAAAGTTGAAATGATGAGGAAGAAAATGAAAAACATAAATCAATAAAGTGGAAATGTTGCTGGTGCAAAGCCCTGCGTCGTGTAAATGAGCAAAAAACTTTATAGTTTACACTGAAAAAACAAAATCTCACCAAGCATTTCTGGTTTAGTTATAATACTATATAATAATTCATTCATATTAATGAAAAAATTATAGTTATAAATGAAATAATCTGCCAGTGGAGCAAGACATTTTTCCCATATTAGAAGTTAAAATGTCTTGTTCTGCTGGCAGATTATTTCACTATAACTAGAACTTTTTCATTAATATTAAGGAATTATTGACTGAAAACCAGCTGCTGTATCTGCGGAAACGTTACTGTAAGTTAGTTTCGTCTTATTTCAAGTAAAATCAGACATTTGCACGAGAAACTAGACCAGAAATACTTGGGAAGATGTTGTGTTTTTGCTGAGTATCTTTGTTTTAAATCCTAAAAATAGAGATAAAATGGTGGTTCTTTAAAAATTACAACAAATTTCTTAACCTGTTGAGCCCGGGCCGGTCCCTAGGGGCGCTGTTGGCTCACGTGAGAAAAGTCGGGCTTAACAGTTTGAAGTAGATATTTATCTAAATTCATCAGACGTCTTGACACGTCTGCGACTTTGTGAACGAGTTTTAGTTTTGGCTGACCTGAGAGCAACACGGCTCTCTTGGCTATAAAGGTTGCAGACTCCTGGTTTCGAGCGAAGTCAGGGAGTTTAGAGGTTCGGCTGGAAAAAGATGAAACTCCGTAAACATCCTCGTCTTCCTCCAGGTGTATCCCATCCACGGCTTCCCTGATCAGGAGATCTGCGACGTTTCAAACAAGCTGATCAACGAGCACCTTTATCGCTTCACCTCCACCAGCCGCATCCTCCAGCAGGTACAAACCTACAGCTTGTTGTTGCGCATAAGCCAACCCCTCCTTCTCCTACCCCAACCTATGGGATTGACCTATGACCAGCTCTCCATCTAACGGGTCCGGAAGATCATAGATCCTATTGGGTATTACCCTGCACTAAAGTTTCTAAGATAAGCTGTTTAAGCTGGTAGCGAGGAAAATACTTCTACCTTCTCACTACCTCCAGATCCAGGTACCATACCCTTTTTCAGTTCACAAAGTGACCCACCGAGTAGCCTAACAGTCTGATGGTGAAGGTTGGGATAGACCCTATCATTTTCCAATGTTAGAGGGAGTTCAGTATTGTCACAAATGTAATGTGCCGGATTTCCTTCCCTGTTTATAATTGCATGGGACATGCTTGATGAAGTGGTCCATATCAGAGCTCCGCTCAACCAAATTTCACAATACAATTCTTGTAGCTGCTCTAAATAATGAGGTCCCCACCTGATCTTCCACCGTTTCTCGGCCACCCACATGGTTGCTGCGTTGAAAAGCCAAGGCATTTCCAATGAACATGTTGGAGAAATCATTGCTGATGCCCAGGTTTTGTGGGCTTTCATTCCCGGCCAGGTCCCTCTGTCATCAGGGTCCCCCCTGATGACAGTTAGTAATAGTTAGTAATAGTTGTGGATGTGCCATGGTATCTCTTCCGTTCCCCGTACTTCCTTGAAATCTTGAAGGTGGGCTGGTCGATGATAGATTAGGTGGGTAAGATAATATGCTTCCGAGAGCGGGTATGCTGGATTGAAATCTTCTCTTGGCCTATCCAAAAGAATGCTTCCTGTTGGTAATTTTAAAAAGGGAACATTTTCACCTATACCGTTCCAGAAACTTGTACCTACTTTTACCAATTTAGTTAAGAGGGTATTAGGGGGATAATACCTTTTCCTTGCTTTGTTCCTGTTCCGACGCTTGTATTCAACGACTCGAGTCCCTGGTGCCTGTGGGTCAGTCACTCTTTGTTTTTCTTTCTCTATCTTAATGCTGATCTGAGAGAAGGCCAGGTGCCAAATCTTCTCTTCCTGTCTTTAGCCAAGCTGGATGCAGGGTGTGCTTGTGGGTCTTTTACCTCGGTCATTGTTGCTCCTATCGAGTAGGTTCCTCTGTATGGCACCACAACCATCTGCACTGACAGTTGAACTTGACGGGTGCAGTTTGGATCAGAGGGCGTACTTGCTCTGTGGGCCACGCCCCCTGGAACTTGCAACACTACTTCACGGAACCATGATTCTGCTGTTACCCAATACGTAGCGGTCTTTTCTTTGGGTCTTGCTCCGCTACTTCCCCAAGCATCCAGGGTAGTGGCGTAGTAATACAGGCCTGTTCCCTGGGCACCCCTATCTTTGGGTACATCGGGCAGATCTTCTAAGGGGATATCTGGGTCATTGAGAACTTCCAGAACCAAATGTCCCCAGGTTGTCAGTTCCCATTGGCCCGTCCAACCCTCTTCTTCCGCTCTCGCCCTCTCCTCGTCGGTGAGTCTGCTCAGTGCAGTAGATGGGGTGCTTGAGGTCGGATCATGGAACACACGCAGCACCAGTGGAGATTGCAGGTTGCTTATTGGCGGGAGAGTCACCTGACCATTAGCCGCATCAAATGGCCATGCTGAGTTGATAGCTTTCCATAGCATGTCCGGCATTTGAGCTGGTTGTCCTCTTTCCGCAAGGTCGATCCAGCCTGTGGGAGGCGCTGATGGTTGTCCCGATAAGCTAACACCAGTTAAACAAGGCTTTTGCTCCAAATCCAGCCTTGCTGCCGCATGCGTTTTAATAGGCCGTAACAGGTTGAAAAATCTTCTCACCTGCCAGCCATACGCTTGGCCCACCAACAGCAGTCTTCCATCTCTCACTAGGCCTTCGCAGTTGTTGCAGTATCTGATGTTTATGCTGTCCCAGAGGCAGCCACAGGTTCCTGGACCTTGTAGGTACCACTGGGTCTCAAAAACCAACCGGGATAGGAAGTTTACCCTACAGTCTCCGCAGACCATAACATCCATCACCTTGACCGGGGGGTTGATAAGCCTCTCGATCTCGGCAGCGAGTGCTTGGTAATGTATCGGCTTGTTTCGTCCTAATCCTTCCCAGTGCACTTTAAGCTGGCAAGGATTCATGCAGACGGCACAGCAATACTTTGCCTCATGCCACATCAGCATCTCACCTTCAGGCGAAAGGAATCCTTCTTTAGCATAATCCAGTTTCTTCAGGGCTCTTCCTGTCCAGAGTCCCGAGGTTGTTCTTCTAATGACAACCACCCCTGCCACAGTGGCCAGTCTGACATAGGGTGGTATGGTACTTGGTTCACTGGCCATTTCACCAGTTTCTGGTTTTCCTTAGTCAAGAACTGCCTTGAGCTGCTCAACTCCTTGGACTCCCTTCTTCTCTAGCAGCACGGTGTTTCGATGTAAAACTTGCTTGATAATGTGGGTTGTTTCAAACTTGGGTTTCACTGCTGCATTCACAGGCTGGTCTCATGCTTTGATCCACACTCTCTGCCCCACATGGAATGGCACTCTGGGCGCCGGCTGCTCCCTTTTGTAATCAGAGCTCCGCCCCACTTCCGTTGAAGTAAACGGTCGTTGGTTAAGCTCCGCCACAGGGGAGGGTCTACTGGCTCGACGCCTATCATTCAGGGCTTGGCCAATTTCCACTGCTTTGGTGCTCCACTCTTTTGTGTTAGCATTTTTTGCTATCCAGTTTTTCACCAAGCCTATGGTACGCTCAGCCACTCCATTAGCTTGTGGGGTGTATGGTGGTGAGTAAATCCTCATCACTCTAAACCTCTGGCACCATTGGTCAACCTGTGAGTTGCGGAAATGGTTCCCATTGTCTGTTCTCAGTTCTTTGGGTACCCTCAGGGAGATGCAAGATTGCTCCAGCATGCTAACAATGCTGCTCCCATTAGCTTTCCTAGCTGCTTTTACAGTCACATACTCCGACATTGAATCCACCAGCACTAAGAGGTATTTCTCACCTCTTTTCCCTATCACCCCCATGGGGCCTGCAACGTCCATGCAAACTGAACCCCAGGGGACTGTGCTTTTGATGGACAAGCCATCCATCCACTGCCCTCGGCGACCTGCGTTGTATTGACCACATACCTCACAGTCCCTCAGCACACGGTGGATGTTTCAGTGGGATCCAGAGTTCCTGCTCTTCCAACTCTTTACAGGTAGGTCGTACGCCTGCATATCCTAAGGCCTCATGCACGCTCCGTACCACCTCGTCTTCTAGGACCTCCCGTCCTCTAGGAGTATTGTCCCACTTCTCGATTCCGACAAAAACGATTCTTCTCTGTTGAACATAGCGGTCGACTTCTTCATTTCTGCGCCAGTGAGTTCCTTCATGGGTGTACGCTCTCTGGTGCTCTACTTCAAGTTTCAAACACAGTCTCAGCTCAGCTATTTTCTTCCATAAATCTTGATGTGCTACTGGCTTACCCTTAGCACTTTCAAACCCATTCTCTTCCCAGATGGATAAGTCTTCTTTCAGGGCTTGAGCACGGTAGTAGCTGTCTGTGACTAGTTTAGCTCTTTTGATTTTTCTCTTCATCAGCTCCAGCAGTCCTTCCAGTATTGCAGTCACTTCTCCTGCTTGTGCACAGCCAGGGGCTTTTCCTCTCCGTCGGCATCGCTCTTTACCGTCTTGCTTGAGGATGAACCCCCAGTAGGCCACTGGATCGGGTCCTTTTCTTGAACCGTCAGTGTAGAGTACCCACTCTGGAGATTCTTCTCCCACTGATGAGTCTACTTGTGGCTTTTTGCTGACCGGTTGCGCTGGTCCTATCTCCAATTCTGGGTCCAGCAGGATGTCCTCCCACCGTCCCCATCTGGCATTGGTTGCTTTGGTACTCTCAACAGTTCCTTTTCTGAGGTACTTGTGAACTTGGCTCTGTGTGATGACTTTAAATGGCTGTCCCTGTGCTAGGTCTTTCAATGCACTCCAATACTTAGCCAGGACTGCCAGCTCTTTTTCTTCTTAAGGGAAACTTTTTCTCAACAGAAGACAGAGTGTAACTCCACAAGGTTACCAGTCCTCCATTTTCATTACTCAGTTTTATCATGGCGTCTTCATCTTCACAATGGATTTCAGCTACCAATCTGTCTGTCAAACTCTGGGGTTCAAGCCTCATAGCTTCCTGAATTGCTTTTTTCAGCTTCTCCAGGTCTTGTTGATTTGACACAGTCCAAATCCAGGGTTTCTTTGTTTCTTTTCCCTCTGTTTCTTCACGCTTCTTCAGGCAGGCATACAGCGGTTTGGCATACCTCTGATAGTTGGGAACATGGTCTCTGACATAATTACACAGTCCCAGAATCTTTTGTAGGTCATTCTCAGATTGCGGTTGTCGAATCTGCATTAGTTTCTCCCGGTATCCATCTGAGAGTCCCAAGTCGGTAGTTACCTGGAACCCTAAATAGTTCACTTGAAACTGTCCAAACTGGCATTTCTTAAGATTCAGTTTCCGGCCTTCTGCTGTTAGTTTCCCAACCACCTTTTGTAGTCTTTCCAGCTGTTCTTCTTCTGTGTCATCAGCAATAAACACATCATCGATGTAAACAGTCGTCCCCACATCTCCTAATACTTCCATCACTGCTGACTGGAACACATTTGGGGAGTTTTTGTACCCCTGTGGTAGCCTCTGCCATACATAGCTCTTGCCTTTGTGGGTGAATGCTGTTTTACCTTGTGACTGCTTGGCAATTCGGAGACAGAAGAATCCAATTGCCAGGTTGATGCAGGACTTGAATTTCTTGACCCGTAGAGTCTTCAGGGCTCCCTGCGGGTTGATCAGATTAGCTCGGTTAGCTATTGTCCTGCAATTGAGGGCCTTGAAGTTGATGACTGGTCTCCAACCGCCTCCTGCTGATTCAGGTTTCTTCACAGCTTGAATGGGACTGTTGGTGATTGAGTTGAGCTCCTTTCTGATGATTCCCAGGGCGCTCAGTTCTTTCAACAATTTTGTCCATTTCCTCGACTGCACCTGGGTTCATCGGGTACTGCCGAACAGTCGGGTGTACTCCCCCTTCTTTTAGGTGAACAAACTTCGGTCCCAAATCCCCACAGTCGTTCTTAAACCGGGCCACATTTGCTGAAGTGATGATCTGTCGCAACTTCTCTTTTCCAGCCGGGGAGAAGTTGCTTTCCTTCAGCTTCTGTCCTGTTACCTCTGTCACATCAACCGGTTTGTACCAGTCCTGGGTCACCGGTTCAATCTGAGTCGGACCAATTTTCACCAACCTGGACCTCAGGTGCTTCAGTCGTCGATCCAATGTGCGGTGATTCTTCTTCTTTTTATTCAGTTCTTTAATAGTGATAAGATTGTACGGACCTTTCACCCAAACTATTCCTTTCCAGGTCCTGCACTGCATCTCTTCGATAGTTACGTTGGCAAGTTGAACTTTTAGGTGTCCTGTCGTCTCTAGGTCTTTGCAGGTCATGGACACCTCAGCCCCGGTGTCCACTAGGTAGGGTGCTACTTCCACTTTTGTGTAGATCTCGTCCCCCTCCCAGTAGGCATTCTCCAGGGTGAAGCAATTATTTGGCTGGCCCCCCGGTCCCGCCTTAGTGGGACTCATAGAGGGCCTTCTTTTCTTCAGCGGACAACTTGTCATACTCTTCTTTGGGCAAATAGGTGCTTTTCTTTTGTGGGTTAGATGGAGCAGATCGGTTGGGGAACTTCCTCTGCTGCTCCTGCACCCTCGGTGGTGGTGGCCTGCCCTGAAGATTGGAGGGTCTCTTCTCATGGTCTTACCCGGCGCTTTTGTTAGCTGGCTGGATTCCTTCCTTCTCTTTTCTTCGTAGAACTGTTGTTCCAGATCGTAGGCTTTCACTGCATGATCTATTTGTGGGACAGTTGTGCCCTGCACTGGCATTTTTACAAACGTTATTTCCCCCTTTCTTCCTTTTGTTACCTCTCACAGGGCCTTCACATATCTTGCCGGGGAAATAGATTGTTTTAGCGCATGCCAGACAGATGTCAGCCGATGTCCTGCCAACATTCGCACTTTGGCCCTTCTGATCTGGGAATCTTCATCATCCATGTCCTCCAGCACCAACCTTTCGTAGTGGCTTTGCACAGTTCCATTTCTGTCTATGGGATTTGCTGTTACATGGCTCAGCCACAGTCTCTTAGCGCCATCATCGTCAGTAGCATTAACTATCATCGGCCACACATCTTTGATGTAATCTTCATTACATTCATCCATTCTTTTCTCTCTGACCAGGGTTTTGAGTTTCTTGAACTCACGAAAATAATCTGGATCTGAGTTGGATGCTGGGGGATGATTAGCCATGTCTTTCACAGTTGTTCTGGGAGCCTGCTGCACTGGTCTCGATTGTGTGTCCTCCTCCTCTTCTTCATCAGCAGACACTTCATCCACCTTTTGTTCTATTTCTTGAGCATACTTGAATGAAGCTTTCTTCAATCTTCTCAGCATCACATCATGCATAATTCCCACATAGGCTGCCCTAAAGTTACTGGTGAGGGGTTGATGTGCCACCAGGGTGGAGAAAGATGGCATCATGATGGCACCAACTGTTGCTTCTACTCCTAGCGTAACTTTATCCTCTAGCCGGCCGGCCCAGACCGCGGGAATTCTGTAATCCTTCTGTCCAACTTCTGGCACGTATGCCTGTCGTTCATCTCTGGTTTGCACCGAGCCCCATGTCAGGTCTCTCACCAGTCTCTCAGAGGCTTTGTAGATGTCGAACACCTCTACCTTTTTCTTCACTCCTTTGTGCTGTCCAATTCTGAGAGACTTGTATTCCGTTGCTGGACGTGTTGGGGCCGAGATCAGGCTCTCATTTCCATATTCTTCCTCCTCTGAGCACTCACTGCTCTGTTGTATCTCGTCCTCCGGGTCGTTGATGTCCTCGTACACCACCGGCGGAAGGGGTTCCTCCTCTGCGGCGTTCAGTGTTTGTTCATCTTGGTCAGTTTTACAGCCCCTTGGTTACTGCTGGCTGGGCTGTCGCTGACGGTCTGGACATATCCCAAGGTTCGAGATCCTTCTCCTACTGCAGCCGTGGTCTTTTTCACTGCTGTTCCGGCAGGTTTTACCTCATCTGGTTGTTTGTCAGGGGTTGCACCCGGGCGTGTGTTGTTGGGGCTGTCCTGTTGGGGTATCTCCACCATGGTGTGGGGAGGAATCGGTAGTTTCTGTTCCTCCATCTTTGCCGCCATCCGAAGCCTTCGGATGGCGGCAACAGGAACATCAGCAACAGGATGGTCTCTGTTGCTGATGCCGGCTCGGGTCGATGATGATCACAATCTCCTTCAGCTCTGCACCAGGTTACATATCCCTGGCGATGGTCGTCACTCCCAAGACTGCCACTTTTTCTGTGGTGTGCCATGGTAAGTTGGGTGATCTCATTCCGTCTATGCTCACCATCACCCGTCGTAGATCCCCGTTGACGGCTGCAGTCAGTCCCTTCTCCAGTCCCAGCCACAATTCCTCTCTGTAGGCATCCATGTCGTCGCCCTTCCGGTAAGCTCGAACTGGGACGAAGATGATCACATAGTAGGGAAGATTGTAGCCGTTGACCAGGCTCGCATCTCTCGTAGCTGACTTGGGGATGGTAGTTCTGGCCAGACTCAGATCTTTATGATACCCTTCTCTGGCTCTGGCTCGCAGCTCCTTCCTCAGACTGCGGTTGTAGATCTTATATCTCTCGTTGGTGAAGACCAGCAGTCCGTCTCCCTCGATGCCCTAGGGATCACCGACGACTTTATAGACTTTGACCCCGTTCTGCATGCTGATGCGGAGTGTTGGAGATGGGATCGGCTCCAGGTAGCAGGACTTTCGGCGAGTGTCAGACTTACTCCGAGCTTTCTTCTTGCCGCTCCTCCTCCCCGCTGCCAAAACTTCTCCTTCGTCGATGGAACTGATGTCCAGTACCGTCCGCATGGCCAGGCCGGCTTCCCGTGACTGGCTCCTCGGAGGACCAGCTACTCTGCACCCCGTGCTGCAGGTGGCTGGGTTGAAGAGAATCTCACCAGCCTGTGGGGGTTGTTGTATGCTGGACGACTTGTGGTCCCACTCAGTGAGGTAGCCCTGCAGTTGTTCTCTAGCTTCGGTGATGTGGGCATGAAGATCGGTCAATTTCTTCTCCAGAAGGGTACGCGCTGCCTCTGCCTCATCACTTTCATTGAGATCCCCGTCATCGATTTGGGTGAGGTCTATAAGCTGCTCTCCCAGCTCTCCTAAGGGTGCTGGGGAGTAGGCTCTGCTGCCCACTCCTCCACCACATCGGTCTCATAGACATCGTCATCCTGTTTTTGATTCCGTGCCTTAAAGCCCCGGAGCCTTTCCAACACAGGATTGTACCTCTCATCTCAAGATGCTGCCTTGACGTCTGGGTTGACTAAATAACCATTCAGTCCAGTTTCGTGGGACACCATTTTGACAATGGGATCATACTTCTCTGAAGGACTGTAGATGGAGCACACCTTGCCCTCCGTCCATTGCTCAAGGAGGTTCGCCATCCAGCTCAGCCACTGCTTGACCTAATCTTTCTTTCTGATGTTCGTTGCGTGTCGGACCACCACCAAGCAAAGTCCATGTTGAATCTTTGTGCAGAAGTAGATCTGGTTGTTTCCCATGTGGTAGTTCAGTAACTCCACCAGGGCTTCTTTATCCTTTATCCAGATGATGTTCAAAAAACATCCTCTGGTTCGGTGATGTCCATGTTGAGTACCCGTCTCCGAGTAGTAGTATCTGCACTGGGTACTGGTGAAGCTTTGACGTCGGTAGAGCTGGTTGTTCCTCCTGCTCATCGTGCGTCGAAGCGCGTTGCTCCTCTTGCCCAGGCGGTGCCTCCTCCATGGCTGTGTTTCCGTCTTCTCGAGTTGCCTTCCCCCAAAGCCTCTCGTAACGTTCCCGAGTAGGGAAGGGTTAAGACTACTGGCTACTAGCTTCACTGTCTGGGTTTGGTCAAGTACCCTCAGTAAAAGCCTTTCTCCCTCACCTATACTCTGTATAGTTACTGCAAGGGTTGTGACTGATGGCCTTCAGTCAGTCACTGACAATCCTACTGCCTTTTGGACTCTCCAACACTAGTGGTTAAGCAAAACCTCACTTCTGCTTTTCACCTCTAGTTCTTAGGGCCCTCCTACTTTTAGGCGGGGCACACACAGGGACGCCACCTTGTTGTTGCGCATAAGCCAACCCCTCCTTCTCCTACCCCAACCTATGGGATTGACCTATGACCAGCTCTCCATCTAACAGGTCCGGAAGATCCTAGAACCTATTGGGTATTACCCTGCACTAAAGTTTCTAAGATAATCTGTTTAAGCTGGTATCGAGGAAAATACGTCTAGCCTCTCACTACCTCCAGATCCAGATGCCATACTCTCCTATCACTCCAAATCACTTGCATGTACATGTTCAAGCTTTCTTCACGTCTTCGATTTCTTGCTAAGAGGTGTATTCTGTTGCGATGGATTTCCCCACACGTACGTACAGTGATGATGTGGATTGCTCAGATATCTGCCATCTTTCCCTCAGAAAAGCTGACTCATGACCTCAAGCACAAGACTGTTTTTAAGCTCAGGGGACTACTTGAGTCTTTTCTCCTTAATCCCTGAGATTTTTGTTTGCTTTTTTCTTTCACCCATTTTTGGACTTCAACAGGTTGTCAAGCGAGACGGATTTGAGGAGGAAACTAATTGCATCTTTACTCTTATTCGTGCAGTGGTGCCCACAGAAAATGTTCACGGGGGTGGCCAGACCAGGCCTGTAAAAATTAAACTATATATATATTTATTTATTTAATTTACATTTTTGATTTATAATTTTATTCATTTATTAGGTTTTACAATTACGTCTTGATTGAAGATGACTATGGACACTTGCTGTGACCTGAACGTGACTCTCTTTGGGGCGGCCTACATTTTTTAAGAGGGAGCCATGGCTCCCACTGGCCCCCCCTTGAGGGTTCGACTGTATTCATGTGTGGGCTTTTTGTTGTGTGCGCAGGCTGCAGCACTGGGGAGGTTTTTCCCCCCTATTTTTGTTCTTTGTATTTGTAACTATGGACATTTATTGAACCATTTATCGTTACCATTATCTGATAAAAATCTTGATTCATCGTTGTCACGATAAATCCCAATTAATGATGTTTAAAACCCTCCAAAAATGTCTGTATTGTTGGGATTGTTCAATGAGAGCATCTATAAATCCAAATAAATTTGGAAATATGATTTATTACAGTTACTGTGTGCAGTTTAGTGATACAAGTCACATTTCTTCATGTGACTGGTGTCCTAAAGAAGCGTATTACACACAGGAATGTTTATCTAGCGCAGTATCTGTGTTTATGGGGCTCTGACTGCTGTCCTGTAGTCACAGCCATGCAGTTACCTAAAAAAGAAGTCATTAATAGTTCTTATCATCACTTTTATTGTTATCACAATAATACCACAAAATATTGTGATAAAACTTTAAGTCCATATCCCCCACCCCTATTTGTAACCGATTTCAAATCAATATAAAAACCTAACTGGTGACTGAACCAGAAGTTTAGATAAAATATTTGCTGTTTGTTTTCTTTGTGTTTCATAAATCATAACTTTCAGCCTGATGTTTGAGCAGAATTGGACCTTTTTTCTCAGTTTCTGGTTCTTCTTCTGATCTCTGAGTCATTCAGGAACAACAAGGCTCCAGTTTTATCCAGAAGGGAAGCCCTGCCTCAGTTTATGTCTCAGCTGCTCTGCTCCCTCAAACCTGAACGGCTGAAAAATATCAAAGCATTAACGTTCATCTCCTTAAAAACAAACACAACTGACTATAAATCACAAAGTTTAATACGTATAAAAACAGGAAGGACGACAGGCTATCAGGACATGAGGGTTTCTCTACATGACGAATCCTGGAGAGAGAGGGCCGTGAGGATCTCTGCTGCTTCGTGGTTCCGGCCGGTGATCCGGGTTCAGGAGGTTTCCTGCGATGCTGATCTCAGATCTGCTCCGCAGAGATTCATTCAGTCTGTTCACAACGTGAGGGTTTGAGTCTCTGTACGAGTTCATCGGCGCTCCTGCGTTCAGCGCCGATCAGTCCATCCCTCCGATGTTGTGCTGTTTGAAGGACTGAGAGACCAGACTCCCTGCAGGAAGACAGAGGACGTTCAGAGACACCGAGCTGAAGCTGCCGCAATGGAAATCTGTTCGAACGCTTTGAAAAAACGCTCATTTAGTGCATGTTGGTCAGAAACTGGAAAACACAAAGAAGCTGGTTCGACATTAGAAACCCAAGCATCCAGAGATGACTCTTCACGAACACACGCAGCTGCAACGCTGAGGTCCAGACATTAGAAGCAACACGGCAGGCAGGGCTGGGCCAAATGGCTTCAAAATAACATCACGATTTTTTCACACCAGTCTGATTTTAATCGGTTCTTTGGGTTTTTTTGCCTGCTTTCCTTTCTAAAAAAGAAATGACAGAAAATATTTTCAAAAAGTGGCTTTTATTTCGGTCATCAGTCCTCTGAGTTGGACGACAGAGAATCAGGGCCAGGCTACGAGAATGTTTGCTTAATTATGAGAATATAGTCATATTAGCTGAAAAAAATGCAATTTCACCAGAAAAAACATCTTTAAATTGCGAGAAAAACTAGTTGTGATGATAAAAAAGCTCAGTTATGAGGATCTGACGCGAGCAGCTCAGTCCGTGACGTTCTTTCTTCAAATTACACCCAATTGTTTGCATGACTGGTTCAAGGTCCTGCTACTGGTAATAATTTAATGCTGATAAGATACAGGATTAAGTATTTCTATTAAGGATTACGTATTACCTGTAAAACTTATACCGAAGTATAACTTCACAAGATGCTCAACATTCCTCATTTAAATTTTTGGTTATTTTTCGTGTCGGAGTTACGACTTTATTCTGCTAATATTACAACTTTACTCATAATATTACGGTGTACTCTTGTAATATTATGACTTTATTTTCGTAAATTGCAACTTTACTCTGGTAAGATTACCACTTTTTTCTTGTAATTTTAAAATAAAATCATAACCTGGCCCTAATATTCCATCATGAAGTTGACCTGAATTCAAAGTCCAACTAAATACAAGCTATAAAACACGCTTGTCAAACAAGATGGCGGCCTCGGGCGTGATGACATCACTCTGAACTACAGAAACCCAAGGAGCGCATCGGTGGGAACAAAATCCAGATATTCTTAAAATTAAACCTTCAAACACCAAAAACTGGATTCGCTGATAAAGCGATTTATGGCCCAGCCCTAGTGAACACATGAAGCTGCAGCAGAGGTCCAGACATTAGTGGCAACGCGTGACAGCACAGCGGACAGAACCTGAGCAGCAACACGGCAGGTCAACACTCGGGTCACACAGAAAGCCCACGGAGCGAGGCGGGAGTGGGAGCAGGAGGGTCAAAGGCCAAGCAGGAAGTTCATTTAGACCAATCAGCTCGCCTGCAGGGAGACCCGAGAAGAATCTGCAGAGCAGAACCCGACCAGAACCAGAGCAGAGGGGCTGCAGCAGACGTTTATATTTACAGAATGAATCGGATGTAAAGCAGCAGGCGGCTGGGTGGTTCGGGGTGGGGGTGGGGTGGGGGTTTGTGAAGCGGGTTAGCCACACTCAGCAGCAGCAGCAGGGGTGGTGGGCTTACCTGTCGCCAGGGCCCCCTCTGCCCTGACCTTCATCCCTCCTTCTCCTCCTCCTATTCCTCCTCCTCCTCCTCCCAGGCCAGAGCTGTTCAGGGCCTCGGGCACCATGGGGAAGGGGGGCCGTTCGCCCTTGTAGGGCTTCGGCCTGAAGGAGAAGTCTTTGTCTTTACCTTTGGAGCCTTTGGGCCGACCTGCCGTCTTCTTCTTGGACTTGCTGTCCCCCTTCACGCCCAGCAGGGGGTGCACTTCTGAGAAAAGAAACGAAAGGCGGGGCCTTCAGAACAATCGTAAAACGCTAAAAGAATGAGAGCGACTCTGGCTTTTTGGATCAAAACTCTTTTAAAAGTTGATAAAACGTTAATTTAACAGGAAATAATAAACGAGCCTGACAGAAACCCACTTCTCCTCCTCAGCAGAACCAGACACCATCTCGCTCCCGATCTTACCGTCGCTGGGCACCCCCTGCAGTTCAATGGTGGTAGTGCGGGCCTTCTTCTTGGCCGGGCCCCCGTCAGACGACGGCTGCCTCTGCTTCTTGTCGCCGCCTGGCAGCGCGTCGTCCGGAGCGCCGGGCTGGACCGAGGCGTCCGGCGGAGGACCGAAGGGGTTCTCCTCAGGGTCCTCGACCTCGGGGGCGATAGGCAGGTACAGCAGGGCCTTGTTGTCCTCCAGCTCCTCATCACTATAGCAACAAGGACGGATGATAGGCCGATTTAAAAAGAGCTGCAGGCTGAATGATCTTCACTCGCTCTGATACGAGACGAAGATTTGCGAAAGTTAGGAGTAAAACGCAGCCAGGGTCTCGTTGGTCTTAAGCAGAAAATAAAAGCACAAATCAAGATATTTTATAATCAAACAGTGAATTAATATAAGAACAATTCAAATGGGACTAGATTCAGTGGGGAAATGATGCTGCTTGAATTTTACTCTATGAAACCGATCGGATCCTCACAGTTCAGAAGCTTTTCATTTGAACCATAAAATTTCTTAACAAAAACCAAAATTAGTGTTTCGTTTTGAAAAAAGGGCGATAATATTTTTTTGTCGTCGACATTCGACCCCAGAATGGCTGGTCCTGGTTGAGGGTGGAAGTCAGATCTGGCTCCATTATCGCTTGGGATCAACTTTAATAGGATTTTATGGGACTGACCAGCTTAAAGTGGACAGAAAATGATTTATGGTTCGTGACTGGGGTGTTTTTGCCAATTAAAAACCTGAAAAGTGTGGCCTGCACCTGTATTCAGCAGCCCTGGGTCAGCACTTTGTAGAACCATCTTTGGCTGCAGGTCTTTTGGGGTTTTCTCCACCAGCTTTGAAACATTTACACGTTGAAATTTTTACTAATTTTTCTTTACAAAACGAATATCAGGGGCCAGGATAAGAAAAAAATGTTAATTACGAGAATAAAGTTGTAATATTACGAAAATAAAGTTACACGAGAATAAAGTCGCAATAATACAGGAATAAAGTCGTAATTTTATGAGAACTCCTACACGAAAAAATAAGTAAAGGGGCAGTATCATGTAAAATTGACTTTTTTTGAGCTTTCCATCTTGTTCTAATGTTCTTCCCTCATCAAAATCAAACCTGGAGCGTTGCTCTGATTCTTTCATGCATGTTAGAGAAATCCTTTAATCTCCGTGGCAACCATTCAGCCGTGCAAAACGCCTGGGTGGATACAGCTCCGCCTTCGAGACGCAGCTCCTCCTCAGAGCTGCAGTTTAAAAGCTTCCGCCTCACAGAGCACCCCTCCCCACGACTCCCCCACTCAGCTCCTTCAGACTAGCGGCAGCAGCAATGAGCAAACACCTGGTGGAACTACGCATCTGCTGAGCTCATTATACAAGCTACTTCTCAGTGAAACGCTGGTAAAAACGCCGTTAAGGGGTTAGCTGTTGTGGTGACTTCCTGGGGGCGGGGTTTTAGAAAGAGCAGGACTTTCTTAAAGAGACAGAGGCCCAATTTCAAAGTCAAATTTCTTTTTAGATATATTTGATATGAACAGCATTTTGTAACAACTGAAGGTAACATAGTTACTGGACTGAGCTATAAAATGATTCAATGTGGCTGGAAAACACATAATACTGCCCCTTTAAACTTTTCACACATCAGCATCAAATTATCAGCTGCAGGACTTTAAGGCATTTGAGCAACGACTGATAAACACGAAGAAAGAACGACACGGACGGCACTGGTCATGTCAGATCTTAACAATGTTGAAGTGTTTCTCATTAAAATGACTTTTTTTTCCTCTGAATTTTACGACTTTATTCTAATATGTTGTATTCAGGTCTGGACTTTGACTAGGCCATTCTAACCCATGAATCCGCTTCCATCTAAACCATCCCATAATATCTGCGGGTGTATGTTTAGGGCGGTTGTCCCACTGGAAGGGAAACCTCCACCACAGGTTCAGATCTTCTGCAGCCTCTAACAGGTTTTCTTCCATCTTCCCATCAACTCTGACCAGCTTCCCTGTCCCTGCACAGCATGATGCTGCCACCAGCATGTTTTATTTAAAGAGCTATGTGTAGAGTTTTCCTCCACAAAGCAATCTGCAACTAGACAGAAAGTTGAGTTTTGGTCTCCTGTGATCAGAGCTCCTCCTCCCACCCGTCTGCCTGCAGTGCTCCTTGGTCCTCACGATGTTCTCTGTTCACTGATCTTCAGAACATCTGCAGTTCGACTCGGATTTATTAAACACAGCCGGACTCTGTTTATCAATAGGGTGACTTCTGGAGGGAGTCGTTTTCCTTGGCTTTTATTTGCAGGCATCAGTGCGTGCCACTCTTTTCAGAGTTCTGGTCCGTCACATTCAACGTTCTCGCGTGTCTGAGAGGAAACGGTTCCGGTCGGCTGGTTTACCTGCTGCAGAAAGCAACTATGGGATCAACAGTGGTCACGTCCACCTCCTCGTCCTCAGCAGCGTCTGCGCCTGAAACGCGGAAACACATCCAGTCCAAAAACACAAGCGGCTTCAGAAATCGGCGCACAGAACGGCAGAAACCAGAACCGGTGATCCGATAGTTACCCGTCTGCTCCGGTTCGCTTTTGTCTTCATCCTCGATGTCAAACTCAGACTCCCGCTCCTCATACTCCACGTTCTCATCCAGCTCCTTAAAGTCTGGAGCAAAGGCGCTCCAGTTTTCCTACAGAAAGCAAACGCAAACGGCACGAACAGGCTGTGGTTTTTCACTGAGCTACGGAAAACTCTCGACTGATTTAGTTCCGGTTCATCTCTGACACGTACCACTTGGTTCTGAGCCCAGATGGAGACCACTCCGCTGGAGATGGAGGCGATGATCGGTCGAACAGGATGCCACTGGAAGACATTCAGTAAAGGGATTCATGTCACGGGTGATGCGGCTTAAAAATAAAACCTCCCGATTTTTCCTTGCCTCATCCGATTTGAATCCGTTTTTATTAATCTCGTGTTCTTTTCTAAAAGAGAAATTACAAATGACAGAAAACATTTTCAAAAAGTGGCTTTCATTTTAATCCTCCTTTCTGTGAGTTGTCTGACGGAGAATCAGGGCCAGGCTACGAGAGTTTTGGTTTAACTGTGAGAATAAAGTCATAATATTAGCAGAATAAAGACGCAATTTTCCAAGAAGAATGGCTTATTATGCGAGAAAAAAATTGGTTTTGATCAAAAAAGCTTCTGGAGTTATCGAGCTCCAACATGAGCAGCTCAGTCGTGGAGTTCTTTCTTTGAAACAGACTGTCGTTTGTTTCCAGATAAATGGAAACTGTAAAATATGCTTATAGGGCCGCAACTAACGATTATTTTAGCAATTGATTAATTGATCAATTAATCTGGTTAATTGGATTTAAAAAATTGCCACATTCTACAGATTTTTCGTTTAATCTTTTAAGCCTTTTCTATACAATATTAGAAACATTAAAAGATGCAAATAAACATTTTTTCTTCTTTCTTTTATGTAAGAAAATATACATTTTATTACCTAAAATGCAATAACATAGCTTCCCTTTAGTGAATTTGAACCAGGTGAATAGAAAACAAGGCCACTTTGAGTTTTGGCTAAAACATATTTACAGACAAAGTGTTTTGATCTTAAATACAGAATTATTATATATTTTGTACAGTTTGCACTTAATTACTGCCCTGAAAATGTTGGGGGTTTTTTTTCAGGTAACGGCCTCTTTTTTAGTGCAAGTTAATGATTAACTGATTGCTAAATTAGTTGACGATTATTTCAATAATTAAGTAAGTGTTCAACGTCCTCACAGCAACATCCAGCAGCAGCTCCCCTCTGGTCCCGTGCAGGATCTTCACCAGGTTCCCGATGCTCTTCTCCCAGATGTAGAGGGCGTGCTGCCGGGCCGAGCCGGCCACGATGTACTCGCCGTCGCCTGAGAAGCAGCAGCGCTTCCACGGAGTCCTGGAGGAAGATAATCAGTCATTGTCGGAGTCCACACCAAGGCCTGTCGCAACACGCAATCAGTTCATCGCATGAAAAGTCCAAATTAGCTCGATAATTTCCGTTCTGATGATTAATATTTTTCAAAGGGCAACTTTGTTTACAGAGACGTCATGATCCATTTTATTTATGCTTTCGGTTGTGTGTGGTTTTTATTTCTGTTTTCTTTATTGTTTCTGGTCATCATGTTTTAATTTGGATATTTAAAATATCTTTAAAAATGATTAAATAAATATGGCATATGGGAAGAAAAAGAAAACATACTGAAAAAAGTGATAAATAAAAACTTCATAAATAAATACAGAATATGGAAAAAGACAGAAAAAATACATAATGAAAAAAAGATAGATAAAATTACTAAATAAATATAGAATATGGAAAAAAAATAGAAAAAATACATCAAATAATGATGTAAATTAAAAAATTGCTAAAAACAAAAACTAAATTTAAAAAAAATTAATGAAAAAAAGGCAACCACTTAAACAAGATTGGACATAAAATAGAAAACTAAATAATAGTGATAATATTAAGTGTTCTTTACAAAGTTTATTAGTCTTTGAGAGGTTGAACTTGCTTTACGACGCCTTTATCAATATATCACTTGAAAATGGTCTAAAAACTACAATATTATCGTTTATCGCAATAATTTCTGAGATAATTTATCGTCCAGCAAAATTTGTTATTGTGATAGGCCTATCGACAGCAACACTGGAGCCGCGTTGGGGGGCGGCGACGTGCCTGTTGACCAGATCCTGGAGCTTCTGCATGGGCTCCGGCTCGCCGTCCCGGCCGCAGGTCAGGATCTCTCTGCCGTCGTAGACTCTGATGATTCTGTCGGCTGTGTTTATCAGAAAGCAGCTGCAGGAGGAAAAGACGGTGGAAACAAGGAGTTTAAAGCTCAGTTTTAATTAGAGCATGTGTCAAAGTCAAGGCCCGGGGGCCGAATCCTGCCCGCCATAGCTTTTAATGTGGCCATCTAGACTCCAAAGGGACGCATAACAGAGCCTTCAAGATAACAGTCGTGCTCTCAAATATTATTTTAACAATCAAATAAAATCAGTTTTTAAACTGTATACTGCCATCTTATTTCAATCAATTCCTCCCGTATTTTGTGGAAATTCAGTCAAATCAACAGATCCCACATTTTTTCATGCTAATGCATAATTGCAAGTTTTTTGCAAATTTTCTGCAAAAAATTGTCAAAATCTTCAGGTTTAAGTGATGCTAACTCCCGCCTGCAGGTGGCAGTATTTCTTTCTTCGACTTCACTGCTACCTCAGCCTGACTTGATGTCAAGTTATGGTCCGTCATCGATGTGGTGAGGAACAAAAAGTCACATTTACTGTCATACACAAGTGCAAAGATTGCAAAATTTCTTGAAATATTTTTTTGTCAGCTCCACAAAATCAGTGATTTTGACTGGAAAAAAAAAAAAAAAATCACAAAAACAATTGTGAAATCCTGGAGCGATGGCTCAATGTGAAAAGTTCAGTATTATTTATTTTTAAGAAGTACTGATTGAATGCAGAGACAGGTATTTATTAATATTTTGAGTTTTATAAATACATTCTGGCACAACTAGCCCTTTAAGGACATTCATGATCTTCATGTGGCCCCAAATGGAAATGAGTCTGACCCCCCTGCATTAGAGCATTTCGATATTCAGACTGTGACACCAAGAGCCCCTCTGCATCTCACCTGCCCTTTCGTGCAAACTCGATGGATTTGATGGCGGTGGTGTTGCTGGTGCCGGTCGTTACTCTGAAGGAAGCCACCAGCTCCTGAGTGTTTGTGTTTAACACCAGAATCTGCAACATGACAGACGATGGTGAAGTTTCTCTCATATTGACCCTCCGGCCCTTTAACGACTGCGACGGCGCCTGACCTTTCCTTTAGCGTTCCCGGTGTAGATATATTCCCCCCGCCGGTCGAACGCCGCCACCACGTTCAGATCCGAGTCGTCGTCCACGGGCAGCACCACGTGCTTGGAGTCGGACAGCGTCAGCAGGACCGGAGCCGACTTCATCGGACAAACCAGAACCTTGTCTCTGAAACACAAACAGCGTTTCGTCAGCGCCGTGGCGGTTCCGTCCTGCTGGGTAAAGCTGGACGTCCAGACGCTCACATGTCCCTGGGATGGTACTGGAGCTTGAGGATGGGGGACGGGAAGCGGAACCTCTGGTCACAGTCTCCGGTCAGGACGTCCCACTGAGACACGATGTTGTCTGTCGAGGCGCTCACCAGTTTGTGTCCGTCTCGACTCCAACTGGACCCAACACAAACACCACATTCACATGTGACTCATCTTCATCGAAAGAGACTGCAGAGTAGGGCTGAGCCAAGAATCGATTTTATCGATTCATCGAGTTTTTGGTTTCTAAATGTTTCATTTTTGGAAAATCTGGATTTTTTTTCCACCAGTTCTGGACCTCTGCTGCAGCTTCATGTGTTCACTAGGGCTGGGCCATAAATCGCTTTATCAGTGAATCCAGTTTTTGGTGTTTGAAGGTTTAATCTTAAGAATATCTGGATTTTTTTCCACCAATTCACTCCTTGGGTTTCCGTAGTTCAGAGTGATGTCATCACGCCCGAGGCGGCCATCTTGTTTGACAATCGTGTTTTACAGCTTCTGTTGATTTGGAATTTGAATTCAGGTCAACTCTGCAACGAAGTGTTAGGGCCAGGCTATGATATTTTTTTTTTACGAAAATAAAGTCATCATGTAACAAGAATACCGTTGTAATATTAGAAGAATGAAATAGTAATTTTATGAAAACTCCAAAATGAAAAATAACAAAAATTAATCTTCTGAGCTTTTTTCTCATTAAAATTACTTTTTTTCTCATAATTTTAAGACATTCTTCTGGTAAAATTGCTTCTTTATTCTGCTAATGTTGTGACTTTATTCTCATAATTAAACAAAAATTCTTGTCGCCTGGCCCTGTCAGTCCGCCACAGAGGGATGATTGAAACAAAAGCCACTTTTTGAAAATATTTTGTGTCACCTGTAATTTCTTTTTTAGAAAAGAAAGCAAGAAAAAAAATCAATTAAAATCAGATCTGGTATGAAAAAAATCTGAGATTTTATTCTTATGCCATATCGCCCAGCCCTGGCTCCAGAGTTTGTCTCCATTTCCATAGATATTGACACATAGTGTTTTAATTCTGACAGGAATCTGCATCCTAAAGCCTGAACGGCCGTTTCTCACCACAAGGAGCAGACGGGGTGTATGTGTGCGCTGATGATCTTAGCGATTCCCCGAGTGAGGAAGTCCCAGATGACGATGCGGCCGTCGTTGCAGCCAACGGCCAGTAGGGTGCCCCAGCGGTTAAAGGTGCAGGTGAGCGCCATGCTGATGCAGTCCAGGGTGCCATCTGCCTCCTGAGCACAGGCAGCCAGAGTTATTACAGCTGATGGAGCCAACAGTGCTTTACTAATCGACTACTGGTGACCGAGAGCAAATATTAACCAAGATGGTTAATAACTCCTCATTAAGCTGCAGGTGGATTAAAAACATGATGGCTTACCTCTGGGTAGTTCTGCCCGAACGATTCTACAAAAAGAAAAACAAACAGATTAAACAATAAAGTCACCAAAACAGCAACATTCATGAAGACTAGCGGCAGGAGGAGACCTGAGACAGGTCAGATACTGAAATATTCTGTGAAAAAGAGACTTTAAAAAGAAGAAATAAGAGTTTTAAACAGCAGCAGTGTCGCAGTATTTCAGAGTATTTCAACAGTGTTGAAATGTATAAAAAAAAGATTTCTATTGGTTTCTACAGTTAAAATCATATATTTACATACACTGAATACAAAGACACATCCACATTATTTTCTCATTGTCTCACTTTTCTTGTTTTAGGTCAGTTAGAATCACCAAAATTATTTCTATTTGCTGAATGCCAGAAAACGTAACGAGAACATTTTTTAGAGATTTTTTTGTCATTTTTTTCTAATTCAAAAGTTTACATACATTTGGTCAGTATCAGGGATAATTGTCTTTTAAACTGTTTGACTTGGGTCAAACGTTTTGGGATGAAAAATCTGCAGAATGTGCCAATATTTAAAAATCTGATTAATCGTCAGAATAATAGATAGAATACTCATTTACTAAAATCATCGTTAGCTGAAGCCCTACTTAGAAGACAAAATAATAACATAACAACAAAGCTGGTGTACAAACAAGAAGTCTTTAAGTAATATAATATAAATTGTAGGAGTGTGTTTAAACAAGCTTGTTTTGTATTCAGTGAAGTTACTCGCAGTGGGTAGAGTATTCAAAAATTTTACTCAAGGGTAGCGATACATAATAATAACACTCACGTAAAAGTTAAAAGTACAGTGCAGTAAAACTACTCCTAAACATTTAATCCAAAGGTTACTCAGCTAAGTGTAACTAGTTACTTCCCAGCTGTACTTATTAGTCTACTTAATCGGTTAATTGTCTGTCTAATAGTTTCTAACGGTTTCTTTTTTACACGTTATACAATTTATCTATTTTCTTTTAATAATTTTTTTTTTTTACTTGATATAGTTTTTCCTTAGGAACATTTGGAATCGCCTTGTAAATGACTATGACGATAAACAGCCTCATCCCATAATAAATCCAGTGTTTCCATGGTAACAAACCCGTCTTGGGCAACCAAACGTTCATGCTTTAAATCAGCTGCCAGCATATGGCCTCCCTATTACCAGGCGTTAATAGATTTAATATAACCGAATAATGTATGGATGCTAAATGTGGCTAGCTGGCAGTTTCCGCTTACATTAAAATTAAAAACGATAATCTGTTTATATTCTATCAGTTTGTTCCTGATTTACCCATTCAGTCTAAACAGCTTAACGTTAGTTAATAACTTTAATTGTTTTTATTTTTATTGTGATTCGCATCTTAGCTGTTAGCATCCTGGGCTAACAGAGGAAGCTAACCACAACAAGCCCGGAGCGCTGCAGGAAAACAGATCCGTAGAAACAAAAAATCTTCTTTTCATAGTTACCGAGCAACTCGAGATTCATCGCTGGTTTTCCAAGGATCCAAAATCCCCCTAAAGCCCGGTTTCACTGAATATTTTAGTAAATTCTACTCGTTTTTGTTAACATTTGTTGCAGCTGCCCTGAGAGCGGCGCCACTGAGGACCCCAAACAGCCACCGAAGACGCGCCTGAACTAAAATGTGAGATGAATGATTCTGATTCAGGAATAGTTTGTATCGAGGGTCAGAATGCTAAAAATTGCAAAACATGAATGAATAACTAAATAATTATTCACACCAGTCATATTTAAAATAAAATGTAAATAAATAAATAAATCGATGGCCAAATTAATTTCATTCATTTAATAAACAAATAAATTCAGTTAATTAAAAAGTTATCTATTTCAAAGGGAAATTAAATGTTGCTGTGAGTTCAATATCATCCAAGTATCTTCAAAGAGTTCTGGTGGATCTTGATGCTGTGGGCAGGAAGGATCTCCAGTAGCAGCCAATTTTGCAACAAATCTGAAGACTCTGACTGAAGACTGATGCTGTATGACAGTCTATGAACTGCCATGACATGCTAACAGTTCAATATCTGGCAGCAGAGACAATATTCCACAGTAACATATTCTAGATGGCAAGCTCTTCTAATCCACCTCATTTGCTTTTCTTGCTCCTCTTGAAATCTCCATCTGGCTGGGCAGAGAGACGTTGGAGTTGAGGATATGATCCTTGTTAATCATGATGGATGGAAGTGATGGTTTGACCTTCCTGTTCTCGATCCATGAAGCCTCCTTTTCGACTCCTAAGGGATTTGGGGTCATAGGGCAGACATTACTTGAGCTTTTGAGATGTTATTCAACTGCTCCCAGTTATAAAAACAATACCTTGTTGCCATAGTTGCGCATCATAATGGCTGTCCAATAGTAAAAAGTTAAGAGCAAATATCTTCCCAGCTGCGCAGCATGCAGAACCAGAGGGAATTACTGTCCAAACATTCAACGCCTCAACCAGAAAAATGATGAACTAAAGTCTAGAAAAAGAACAAATCAGAACCAACAGAGCTGCTCCAACATTCTGCCACCATGAGGGGGCGCTATTCTAGAACTGGATCTATCGTCCTTAAACATCTGAAGTCCATCGTTCTCCAGAGAGGAAGTCAGCTGCCAACCTTCCAAGAAGTGGACATCCTGGCAGATTCAGCCCAACGTCAGAGCGTGAGGCTCAGAGAAATGACCAGAAGCCCAAGAGAGCCCAAGAGACTTCACCTCAGACTCTACAGGCCTCAGTTAGCAGGTTAAAGGTCAAAGGTCATAGCACAATCCTTGGTCGGTTCTACAAGCTGCTGGATCACAGGAGGACTTCTGATTGGCTCAGTCAAACAGATAACTGCTCAATGTGATGTCAGCTGCCAACATCACAATGTTTTCCTTGAACCTTGACTCCTCCTCCTTCGTTCTCTTCAACTTTATGGTTTTATTGCTGTCTATGTCTCCATCTGACTTCAGTTAAAGCGCTTGTTTTATTTTGAACTTACAGAAAATACTTTGAGCATAAACTTATAAGACTTCAGACAACATGAGGCAGGAAAAACATCTGCTGATGCAGGATCCGGGGAAGGATCCGGCGCTGGAGCTGGAGCGTCAACAACCACCACACCCAGCTTCCTGTTTTCACAATAAAGGTCCAAATTAGACTGATTTGTAAATGACAAAATATAAATTACAGTAAGTCTGTTGTCATTAAAAAAAAATCTAACTGTTGCAGTTAAACACTTGTAATAAATATTCACATATGCATATTTATACATCTATATGGGGGCTAGTACCTATCTATCTCCAGCAGACAATGGGTGAGATACGGGGTACAGCCTGCACAGGTCGGCAGTCATTCACAACACAACGCAGAGACAAACACCGGCAAGCATCCATGCACACAAACCCTCACACCTGAGAGCAGTTAGCTGTGGAGGACCAAAACGGACATCGTTCAAAATAAAAGCAACAAAATATATATATATTGTTTTTCCTTTTCCTTACACATGCGTTTTTGTCCAGAAAGAAAGAAATGCTTCAGTTGCTAAACTGAAGTCAAAGGCGCAGGCATGCACAATCGATCTGCACACGGATTCTGCTCCTTCCTGTTTAATGACCAGTAGCAGAGGAGCTGGACCAAGATGGCCGCCCTCCTCATCTGCATAATGAGGCAGAAACGCAGATGGTGAAGTAAAGAGAAGAGACGAGGAAATGGAAAAAGAACAAACGCTTGTATAAGGAAAAGGCAAAACAAAATATATACATTTCTTTTATATATATATATATATATATATATATATATATATATATATATATATATATATATATATATATATGTATGTATATGCCTTGCCAGTAATCAGATACCCTGCAGGAATAATAAGGTGGCCAAAGGAAGAGATAAAGACCATGGATGTTAAAACTCGGAAACTACTAACCATGCATGGAGGGTTCCACCCTAAATCCAGCATCCTGAGACTATACGCGAGCCGTAAGGACGGAGGCAGAGGACTAGCGAGTGTGAGAGCCACTGTCCAGGATGAAACATCCAAGATCCATAAATACATCAAGGTCAAAGCCTCAACCGACGATGTGCTCAGCGAATGTCTCAAACAATGGGGACCAGAGGATGAGGTGCTGGAGGAACCATCATGGGAGGATAAGCCCCTACATGGGATGTACCACCGACAAATAACTGAAGTGGCTGATATCAGGAAATCCTACCAACGACTGGAAAAAGCAGGACTCAAGGACAGCACAGAGGCACTCATCCTGGCTGCACAGGAACAGGCCCTAAACACCAGAGCAATAGAGGCTCAGATCTACCACACCAGACAAGATCCAAGGTGTAGATTGTGCAAGGAGGCCCCTGAGACAGTCCAACACATAACAGCAGGGTGCAAGAAGCTGGCAGGGAAAGCGTACATGGAACGTCATAACCAAGTGGCGGGCATAGTGTACAGAAACATCTGTGCAGGATATGGACTGGAAGCCCCGAGATCAAAGTGGGGCACACCCCCAAAGGTGGTGGAGAATGACCGAGCTAAGATCCTGTGGGACTTCCAGATCCAGACAGACAAAATGGTAATGGCGAACCAACCGGACATCGTGGTGGTGGATAAACAACAGAGGAAAGCCGTTGTGGTGGATGTAGCAATACCAAGCGATTGCAACATCAGGAAAAAGGAACACGAGAAACTGGAGGAATACCAGGGCCTCAGAGAGGAACTGGAGAAGGCCTGGAAGGTGAAGACCACAGTGGTGCCTGTGGTCATCGGGGCCCTCGGGGAAGTCACCCCCAAGCTGGAGCCGTGGCTAAAACAGATCCCAGGAACAACAACAGACATCTCAGTCCAGAAATGCGCAGTTCTCGGCACAGCCAAGATACTACGCAGAACCCTCAAGCTCCCAGGCCTCTGGTAGAGGACCCGAGCTCAGAGGTTGAGAAAGACCACCCGTGGAGGGTGAGAAGGGAATTTTTTATATATATATATATATATATATATATATATATATATATATATATATATATATATATATATATATATATATATATATATATATATATATAGACAGCAATTTTATTTTTAATTATGTCAGTTTTGGTCCTCCATGGTTAGCCTAACAGCCATGTTTTTGAACTGTGGGAGGAAGCTGGAGTACCCAGAGAGAACCCATTCAAGCACTGGGAGAAGATGCAAACGCCATACAGAATGTTCTTACTGTGCTAACCCCTGCACCACCTTACTGACGCCCAGCTCATCCAGCGCATAAAGATAAATGTCACTGAGAGTTAATTACTGCTTTAGAAACAGCTGAGAGGAATTCTTCACCCGAGCAGCGGTGCTGGCGGAGCCAACGGTTTTACTCAAGTAAGAGTAGCACTACTTTAACGTACTTTGACTCAAGTAAAAATAAAATGTAGCTGTCCAAGAAGTTACTCAAGTAAGAATAAAAAAGTTTTACATGAAAAGGCTACTCAAGTACTAAGTGCTTGATTGTAAAATCAGATTCAATGTTTTACAATGTCATCATATGGACTAAAAATATAAAATTATGCACAGATTTTGATATTTTGAAGATTAAAATGAAAGAATTAATAAAAAAATAAAGAACATATTTTGATGCATGCTGTTACATTTTTGGTTAAAAGATGTTCGTTCTTCATTTAGTAAATTTGTTCCAGAAGTTTTACTCAAGCAAGAGTAGCGATTCTTCATCATAATATGAAACAAGTAAAAGTAGAATGTAAGGTCCAGTAAAACTACTCCTAAAAGTGCATTTTCTTCCAAAAAGTTACTCAAGTAAATGTAACTGAGTAAATGTAACTTATTACTACCCACCTCTGCACCTGAGAGACTTTTATTGGTTGATATGTTGCATCTTTAGCATGTAATAAACCATGTTCGGACCGTACGTATTAGATTGCTCGTGGAAGTGGCTGCAGATACTGGAAAAACTTCGTGATGCACAAACTTCAGTCTGTTTTGTTCAGTTTTATTTTTTCCATCTCCTGATTTTTTTCTATTTAATTTGCATTAATTACATTTTACTATCTAATATTTATTTGCAGACAATTTCACTAAAGTCCTGTTGGATTGAGGTCCAGATTGTTTATTTTCGCTTATAAATCTATCTACAGACTCAGCTAGAACTCCTTGGAGATCTTTTTAAGAAAAATATATAAGAAAGATTCTCCAGCTTTCATTTTGATTTCAAGAATGTTGTATGTATTTTTTTTAAAAATGAAGACATAATAAGCTCATGTTTCCACCTATTTTTTTCTGTTTGAACTTCATGTTCTTGCCATTGACAGGAATCCAAATACTGTTGATTAACTAGTTCTGTATTAGTTCTGCTTTGTATGGCTTTTGCTTTTTTTTTTTTTTTTGTTTTGTTTTATCAGCATTGTGTGCATTTTGACCAAAAAAAACAAAAAACAAAAACAACTAACTAACTAAAAACTCAGAAAGCTGAATTAAAAGATAGAAAGCAAACAGTAAATATCGATTTGGCTGGATTAGACAGTCCTGTAAATATTGTTTGAATATTCTTCATCACATCAGTAGTCGGATGGATCGTATGTTGAACCGCTCACAGAACAAGTTGATGTGAAATCTGGTTTGATTTGAAAATGAACAATTAGAAATAGTAAATGCACAGTACACAGATGATTTCCAAACATTGTACTTCAATGGGAATTTTATAAAACCCATAAGTCCATAAAATGTGAAGTGTTTCAGTTTGGTTTTGGTGAAGCTAAATGAGTATTTGAACGATATAACTTTATAACTCCACATCTGACCATCCTAAGGCGAATCAGGTGCAACAACAGCAACATTTCAGCACATTTTTTAATGGTGTATTTCAGTGATTGATTGCATCAACAGAAACAGGCCTGAGATGGTTGCAAAAACATTCTGGGTTTGTTTTTGTTTTTTGCATGGATGAAGCCATTTCAAAAAAAGAGTGCTGATCAGTTTGCTCAGTGCCATTCTGGGTTAGGCTACATCTTGTCAGGAAAAACACAGAGCGATCTGACAAAGGACGAGTCAAACTGACCATCTATCAGTTTATATCCACTAATGTTAAAAATGTTAGATGTTACCTGAAGTTTTAATATAATTTGCATGAGGAAAAGAAATTTGTGTGGGTAGGGAACCAAAAGCTGCTTTAGCCCAGGGGCCCACATTCTACTAAATCCGACCCTGCATTGCAAAAGTCAAGTTTTACTTTGAAGGTCTTTACCGGAAGTGTGCTGCGTCGTTACGCCTACTTTGACAGCGGGGGTTGCTGCGTGTCCGTGTGTGCATGTGCGTGGTGAAGGCGCCACGTCGGCAGAAGCAGCAGAGAGAAGAAGAGGGCAGCAGCGGCGGCGGCGGCTCTGCAGAAACTCCGGAGAAGTTGGTTGTTTGGAGCGGAGGACTGAAGGCTGCAGGTCCCCCCCCCAGAGAGCCAGACCCAGGCTGACATCGCAATCTGCAGCAGGCTTAGGTGTTCCAGGGAGAAGCACTGGGAACAATGGTGAAGGTAAGGACGCACCAGTATCCCCATGAAAGCACAGATGTGTCAGATGTGTCCAAGTTTCACCTCCGTGCTGCTCAGCTCCTGACAGCTGATGTGGGTCATGAACGCAGCTCCAGTCTGTTTTCATATTCAGCTTTTTAAAAGCCTCCAGCTGTGATCCCAGCTCCCCTGCTGTTGACTGCCTGGGTAACAGCTGCATTCAGCAGAAAGTGGATCAAACCTGCAGCTGTGGGTCACAAGATAGAGAGACGAGCTGAAAATGTGCTTTCAGGATGAATCACCTGAAAAAGAGCAGCTCTGCTGTCGACTGGAGCCCCAGAAGAACCCCAGCTGCATGTTTTCAGAAGGAGGCCTTGTTTCCCTAAAATGTTCTGGAGGTGAAGAAGTTAACATCTTGGTGTCATGGCTCCAACAAGATGGAGCATTCAGACAACACCAGCAGCTAAAATGAGTCACAAACTTGGTTAATGTGCAGAAACATTTATTAAATATGACAAACAGCCAAACAGAACCTCCCAGATTCAGAGTGAGCTAAATATGTTGGATAATTACATGTTTAAACATGACTGAGCTCCAGCTGTAATCTGGGTGTTTAATTCAGTCTTCCCTCACATCGATCAGATTCCACAGCAGGAGGCCGCGGTCTTACCCAAACCTCCCGAGACTTTTTCCCAAGATTCAGAGTTTCATAACAAGCGAGCTCGCTGTCTGGTTTGCATTTAGAGCGAACTCTCTCCGAGGAAACCGCTGCGGCTCCGAGCTCAGCAGCCAGAAAGGTTGGGCTGAAGAGGCATGAGGGGCACCGTGGGCTGCGGGAGCTCCGTGTTGGAACCAACAGTCCTGCTCCGTGGGATGAACAGTCCCCCCACACGTCAGGCAGTCTGACCCCCAGCTGTTTCATACCTGAACCCATGCAGGATGTTCGCGTGAGGAACTAAATGCAGCAGTGCAACGTTCTGTTGGGCAACTTTAGAAAGTGACACCAGAACCAACCAGAGGACTCGCAGCTGGGCCTGTCACCATGACAAACTCTGCTGGACGATTAATCGGCCCACAAATTATTACGATAAACAATATTGTTTTTTTTGACACCATTTTCAAATATTAATTGATAATGTCATAATGATGCAAGTTCGCCCTCTCAAAGACCAATAAACTTTAATTTTATAAAGAAAACGTAACATCATCACTATTATTTAATTTTCCATTTTATTTCCAATCTTATTGCTTTATTAGTTGCCTTTACTTCATTATTTATTTTTAATTTTCTCTTTTTTTGTATTTAGTAATGTTTTTTATTTACAGTCAATTTTTTTCATTAAGTTTTTTTTTCATATTCTGTAGTTATTTTTTTAATTTGTTGTAACTTTTTTCATTATGTAATTTTTATTTTTCCCATACTCTGTAGTTATTTAGTAATTTTTTTTATCACTCTTTTTTTCATTGTTTTTTTTTCCTTTTTCCATATTCTGTATTTATTTAGTCATTTTTTTTAAAGATATTTTGAAAATCCAAAATAAAACACGATAAATAAAATGGAGCTAAAAACCAGACACAACCAAAACCATAAATTAAATATGTCTCTGTAAACAAAATTCCCCTTCAAAAAATATTAATCATCAGAATGGAAGTTATCGAGCTCATTTTAATTTATCCTGCGATTAATTGGTTATTGCGACAGGCCTGGTTTCAGCTACCACTAAGATCTGCTGTGTGGGAACATGAAGGTTCCTCATGCAGCTGCTAAGGACACAGGAAGGTGGACCGATCCAGAACTTTATTAGCATCTTTCAACAGCAATAAGGTCCAAAGCTGCTCTGAACTGAACTGAATTTCTGACCCGAAACACCAGACTGGATGTAAACATCTCTGGTTCTGGAGGAAAATCAGCTGAAGTCCAAATCCAGCTGCCTGCAGCCCTCAACTGGTCCAAAACGCTGCACAGCAGATGAGCTGCTGCAACACACTGGTACCATTCCGATGAGTCCCTCTGACCCAGAGAGGATTTGAGCTGAGCTTCTATGATGCGTTCAAGTACATCTGGTACACTGGAGTGTCTAAATATCAGAACATCCCCAGTGATTTAAACCTTTTTATTCTCAAATGTCTGAAGATTTATTCAAATATTCCTGAACAACATTGACCATTTTCATGCGGCTTTATTGATCCCAGTGGCTCCATCAACTCAATTTTCCTGGTCCACTGTCACCTCTGTATTTTCTGTTTTAAAACGCGTTCTGCAGTTAAAAGAACCTGCAGCTCAAATGTCTCTCGTTAATGTGTTTTAGTTTTTAGGATAAAAATCAAGACTCGTACAGGTAGTTTTAGGTTTCCGGTTCATATAATTAGTTTTTGACTCCATCTTGTTGTAGCTCCTGACGACTCTTCTGGGTTTTCCTGTTTTGTTTTGTTTTCCCAGGATGTGAACAGCGTGAACGTGGAGCCCCAGCCCGGGACCAGCCTGGCCTTGGACGAAGCTGAACCCGCCGACGGCCAGTCTCCAGAGGGTAAGCGCTGAGCCGAGGGACGTGTCTAAACGCTGGAACATCACTGGGGAATATGATGCAATCTGGGCTCTGATGTTGCTGCTGCTATTTCAGAAACACTTGTTTTGTCAGGAGGATCAGTGTTTGTGCGCACCAGCGGCTGTAGCTCCAGCTGTCTGTGCCGCAGCATCAGTTCAGGCGCCCTCAGTGCCTCTTGGTCACCATGGCGCTCCATCTCATGAGGATCTCCAGAGTCCGTTTATATGACTCTGGTGTCATAAACCAACCAGTCTGACTGGTTATCAGCGTCAAACAGGTCTGATGGCCTCTCAGGGAAATGGATTTTATCCTTTCCGTGGGGTTTTAATTTGCTTTGTCCACTTTTATATTTATTAAGGATTCACTAAGAAATAAAATTCTGCTTAATAATAGCCAAGGTCTGAGACAGATAATCTGTGAACAGATGGAGCTCCTCCTCCTGCTCCCTGAGCTGCTATTGGTCTAAAGAAATGCTCCGCTCCCGACCTGAAACAACCAATCAGAGCCAGGGGGAGGGGCTTAGTGCTGTCAGTCACCCTCGTGTTCGCGCTGCTGAATGTGCTGATGGTGGAGAAACAACTCACCGTTCCAAGAAAACTGTTTATCCGCTGTCATCGGTGGTCATGCTAACTAGCCTTAGCATTAGCAGCAGGCAGTGTTGTGGTGAACCAGCTGTAGTGCAGCAGAGAGCAGGAGGGACCGGGGGGAGTGTGTGAGCGGTGCGTACATGAGGGTGATGTGTGCGTACATCACACACATCACACTCCTCCTGGCTCTGATTGGTTGTTTCTGACTGACTGGTGGATTTCTGCAGTTAGTACTGGGAGCACTAGGAGAAGGCAGAGGAGCTGGATTTTTTTTTTCACAGATTAGCTTTCTTATATTATCCTGTCACGACATCATAATAATTTTAACAAATATGGAAGAAACAGATTTTTCATAGAAGTGAGATACTGCAGCTTTAAGTGGGAGTTGAGGTGTTTTTTTACTTCAAGGAAGAATGGATTCTGCAGCTTTTTTCACGTTCAGTGACTCAGACATGATGATTCCAATGAATCATCTGCCAAATTTAGATTAAAAGATTCTCACACAGTCCGGCATTTAGTTTTATTATTTCTCTTGTCTGAATGGAAAAAGAAATTGAGTATGGAAAAATATTTGTATTTTCCGATTTTATTCCTTGTCCCATCCATCAGTCCATCTGTCTTTTAGCTCTTCATCAGTCCCTCCATTTATCTGACACCAGTGGTGGGCAACGCTAACTAAAAAGTTAGTTGCGCTCACCCTAAAGCGCTACACCAACACAGTATTAGCAGAAGCTAATGCTAAAGCGCTAACTTGAATTCAGATTATATCAGGCCTCAAAAGACAACAACCCTCCAGCACCAATTTAATTTTGACATAATTTACATATTCTATGATGCCCTTAAATATTGTATTTATGTTTATATCTTGTTCTTCTGTCTGTTTTATTTGATTCCTGCATGTTTTTTGTTTAAAAAAACAATGTTATGTTGGGGAGAAAACTTTAGGAGAGGAAATGGAACTGCTGCGTAAACAGTCCTCACCCACTTCAAAATAAGAGCAATAATATAAACGACCAACTACTTGAACAAGCTAACAGCCAATAACCAAAACTTCAACACAGATGTCGAACTTTATTCAACTGAAAGTTTACAAAACAGCCAGTTATAGCAACTTGGCACCAAACGAAAAATTAGCTCCGCTATTAGCGTATTAACGGATTAGCGGAAATGTGCCCACCACTGTCTGACAGTAACAGAAATATACTGCAGCCCCGATTTGAAAGTTTAACACATTAATCAACGTTTACAGTTAATCAACATGAATTATTACAAAACTTTCTGTATTTATAAATTTGAAAGAAATCACACCATCATACTAGAGAAGACATTTACCAGGGCACCTGCGCATCCTTAAAAAGTCTTAAATTTATGTATTTGAAATTAAGGCCTTAAAATGTCTTAATTTAATTTTAAAAAAATGCAAGTTGGTCTTAAATACATTAATCACAGGTCTTAAATTTTGACGTGACAGGACTATTTAATCTAATATATTCTTTGTACCTTTTTATTTTCTCGTGGGGCTTTTATGTCAGACTGAAGTTTGAGCCACCCGTAAACATCTGTGACTCAAAGCAGTTGAGGCTACCGCTAACTAGCTGCTAATATACCCTTGATAGCTAGCTAGTTTTTTGTTGTTTTTTGTTTGTTTGTTTGTTTGATTTTTTTGTTGTTTTTTTTAAATATCCATCATTGATAAGTGCAAATTTATCACCAATTTAATGTCTTTTGTATATTTCTGTGGCGATACAGGTTTTGAATATCATTCATAATGGTCTTAAAAAGTCTTAAATTTGAGTTGGTGAAACTGCAGCAACCCCGTTTACTGAAAAGTGTTCAGAGAAAACTTTCGAATCACAACACCTGGAATACGGCTGTTTTCACTGAAGCCCAAGTCTTGATGAAGACTCAAATCTGAGGTGTTTGTGTGCATTATATTGCTGTCAGGTAGATTTAAAAATGGTTCCTACAGGTTGATAGAAATGATCTGCTTCTGTTTTCCAGACCCCAGTAAGGATCACGCCGTCACGCCTCCCGGCATGGTGTGGCGGGTCACCGGCGGCCTCTTCAACGTCACTAAGGGCGTCGTTGGCGCCGCAGTGGGCGGAGTGGCCTGGGTGGGCGGCAAGAGCCTGGAGATCACCAAGTCGGCAGTGACCACGGTACCATCGATGGGGGTGGGGTTGGTGAAGGGCGGAGTCTCAGCCGTGGCCGGCGGCGTCTCCAGCGTGGGCTCGACGGTCGCCAACAAAGTGCCGTTCACCGCCAAGAGGAAGGACAAGGCAGAGTGAGGAGGCGGTGCTGGTGATGATGATTATAACTGATGGATTTGCCCCGCCCTGAGCCAACCGAGACAGGCTGATCTCGACCAATCAGACGCCACAGTGCCTTCCTTCCCCTGAACGTCTCGTCACAACAACACCCAGACTGTAAAATAAAGACTGTGCAGCTCTACTACACCGACCCAAACATGTTCCACTCCCGCTCCGTGTTTGTGACGACACCATGATGAACAATTTTACCAGTTTACAGACCAGTCTGAGGCCACGCCCTCTTTCTGCTCTCCTACCTGCAGACGTCTGCTGAAACTTCTCTGTCTTCAGATGCTGATTTTTGTGCTTTTTGTTTGTTTTGCAGTGCTTTTGAAGTATTATTGAACCGTGTCTGTCAGTAAAGTGTGTGTTGAGGGATCAGACTGTTTCTTCTTCCGAGGAGCCCTGAGGGCAGTGCTTCCCCAACGCTCCTTCCTTCAACCTTCACTCTGCATACAGGAACATCTCTGAAATATCTAAAGAGTGACGACACTGCCTGGGTCTTTATAGTGAAAAATGTCGTTGAGAGCCTGAAGTTACTCAGAAAAGGTGAACTGTTCCTTTAATTGGATGTTTACTCTGCTGCAGTGCAGGAATCAATCACGAGCATTTCAATGCAGCTGTTGTCGAGGATATGAAAGATGTTTATGTTTTTTGTTTTTTTCAGTTTATCAATAAAGTAGTTTAGAAGGTTAAAAATAGGAGTTTTTCTCAGTTTCTGGATTTTTAAAGGAGCTCGAGTATGCAAAATTAACTTTTTTGCATGTTTTTGTGTCTCTATTTGGGTCTCTACTGCTTTTAGAAACATTCCAAGCATTAAAAATCCCCAAAACATCCAGCCGTTTTCTGGCAAGAAGTTAATACTTTTTTGGTGTCTGGAAAATTAGCCATTTCAAAAACTTCCCAATTATTAAGTCACAGTCGGCAGGCATTGCTCCTCACAAGACATTTTTCCCATAAGTTAAAATGTCTTGTTCCACTGGCAGATTATTTCACTTAAAACTGGAACTTTTTCATCAATATTAAGGAATTATTGACTTAAAACGAGCTCCTGTATCTGCTGAAAAGTTACTCGTAAGTTAGTTTTGTCTTATTTCAAGTGTATTCAAGATATTTGCACCAGAAACTAGACCAGAAATACTTGGTAAGATTTTGTTTTTGCAGTGCAGTAACCGCTGCTAGAGGTTCCACTTCTTCTGCTTCTGGGTCTGACTGTGGGTCAAAGATGTACGGCTGTACAATTGCACATCTGTTTACAACCATCTTCAGGTATAAAATACGAGTGTAAACATTGAGTTGGGGGCGTGGCCAGCAGCAGCCTATCTGCATAAAAGTGACAGAGCGCTCACTCTGAAAAGAGCTCAAAACAGGCAAAACTGAGGAGGGGAATCTCATTATCTGAGAATGATTGTGGGCCAAAAATGTAATGAACATGTTTTGTAGCCCATAGTTAGCCTAACCTGTTTAAAAGGGAGCCTAATAGGTCCCCTTTAAGGTGGACGTTCCTTTAAGGTGGATTTGTTCCTTCACAGAGGAGGAGTCTGAGAAATAACAGATTTAAGAACCATCACACACAGTCAGGGCCCGGTGTTTGTTGTGGTAAATTATATTTAAATCTTTTTTTTAAATAGTGTTTTCAAAGTATCTTTGCCCAGAAAGGTGTGTGAACGTCCTGCAGGTCTCTGTCCTGTGATGGACTCTCAGCCAATGACTGCTGGAGATGGACACATGACCGTGAAGCATAAGTGGGTTTAGACGATGGATAGATTATCAATTAACATTTCAGTACAGTCATGATCAGCAGAGCTGCAGATGAAGAAGCTCCATCAACAGCAAACTAGATTCTAGAGTAGATGTGAGTTTCCGACGGTTACCGCCAAGGAAAGGCTGCACTTTGCATCAAAATGGCCTCACGTGCAGGAAACCACTGCTGGAACATTGCAGCAGAAAAAAAAAACAGCTTTCTGGATCCTCAGGAGCTCCAAGCTGAGAGTTTCAGCTGCAGAGAAGAGGCTTCAGGGTGTCCATGAACATCTACCGAATCATGGTCATGTCATGGGTGCAGAGCTTGTTTAACACTGGCAGCAGGTGGGTGCACAGTGGGGTGAAGACTTTAAACAGCAAGATGTTCAGTGTAGAAGCCACTTCTGCCCAACATAAACGTGAAGATAGTGAAGTTCTGGAGGAAGTAGAACGATGATCTTCATCCTGATTGTTGAGGAGAAAAGACGAGTCCTGTCTGCTATCGACCGTAAAGTATCCTCATCCAATCCATGTGTGGAGTTTCTTCTCCCCCAGTGTCCTTCCAGAGAAACTTTTGAGAAGAACCCAAGAACAGTTTGGTGATGATCTGTGGATGGAGAAGAACCGTCTCAGAGATCAGCTCTTCTGAATGTGGAGCTGTGGTCAGGAAACGTCTCAGAGCTCCACTGAGAACCTGTGGTCACTTCTCAAAAAGCAGGTGAAGAAGCCAAACACTTGGGATCATCTCCAAACACTAAGAGAACAAGAGTTTGTCACGATCAGTCAGGATTTCTGCCACTATTTATATCCTGGTTGGAGAATATTCCAGAAGATGGGGAGAAGAATATTCACTCCAAGTAGAAATTTGATAGTTTAATTTAAAAAAAAAAAAACCCTGAAAAATCATGAAATTCTTTCATTTATTTTCGGTATAGATGAATGTAGAGAGATGTTGAAACTTCAAAACAGAATATTTGCATCACTATGAAAGTTTTAGCTTCGTATGCAGCAGACCAACAGTTTTAGGAAGGCAAACATCTGTCTTGGAACAGATGCTCAGGAACAGGTTTGGTCAGTGGGTGAGAGATGGTGTGAACACTGTCAGGACAGGTTAGTGCTCCATAATGAGGCCAAGATCACTGACACCTGGAGACAGGTCAGTTTCCAGTTAACCTCACAGGGAGGTTTCTGGACTGCAGAAAAACCAGGGAAATGAGACCCTGAGACCAATGCTAACTGCACCAGCTTCTGAAAGCTGGGTTTTATGTAAAAAGTTCTGATTCAGAATCTGAGAGGTGCTTCGTCCTTCAGTTGATCATAAAAATTGAGAATATCTCTGAAAATGAGACAAAAAATCTGCCTTGAAGTTGTAGGTCAAGTTGTAGGCGAACACTAGATGGCGGTAAAGGTCTGCCAGGAAACATGATAAAAACCGTAGGGAAAACCCGGAAGTAGCTCGAGTAACGTCATTTTTGAAAAACACAAGTCTGTTAGAAGGAATCGACAGTGTTTGTTGTTTTCCTGTTCATTTACTGTCTTCCCTCCAGTCCAGATGGTGGCGGTAATGCTGCTTATAGTTAGTCTGCTAGCCGCCATATAACTCCAGAAGAAGAACCCGGAAGTGACGTACAGTTTCAGGCTGCTGCGTCCACATGCTGTTTCTCCCACATGACATTTAATCCCGGAGGAGTTTCTGTAAAGGACCCTGAGACATGAGAACAGGAGGAATCCTGCTGCGAGTTTAAGGTGATTTTTTACTAAAATATTTAATATCCTCTGCATGATTCCTGCTTTATCAGAAAAAAACGTGATCAAATAAAATCAGCCGTGAGACAATCAGCTGTTCCCTCAGACCCAACATCACCTGATGAAGCGCTTATTACTTAGATTCTATTACTTAGATTAGATTCTAACAGATTATCCTCCTACGGAGTCGTTTGTAAAATGGGCATTGCACATAGTCCATTAAAGCGGCTTGTACTCCCAAAATAACAGGAACATGAAGTGCATATCATTTCAAAAACCTGAGAGGTGCTCCAGTCTGGGTTGTGTAGTCTGGACCAGGAATGAAAGAAAATAGAAGTGTGCCATACAGCATGTTTTGGTATCGATCCGATACCAAGTAAATACAGGGCCCATATCACTGATACGATACTGATACTTTTAATTTAAGTTTGGTATATCGTCAAGCTTCTGACCTTTAGGTGTTTTTGTGGGTTTTCCTTTGAATATTTTGTTCAAACCTAGGACAGAATTTGGACAAAGTTTATAGGTATCTACAAAGTACTTTAATAACATATTAAAATGATTTGTATGGATTTTTCCTTAATTAACAAAGAGCAAAAAAGTGTCTTCTGAGAGCAAATCAAAACAAAATGTTTTAGTATGGTCTAGTGAAACTACTCCTAAAAGTATGTATTTTCCAAACTGTTACTCAAGTCAAGTTAAGTAGTACAGTATATTTCAGCAGCAAGGCAGTTCAAAGTGCTTCACATCATGAAAACATCAAGTATACAGCAAATCATCAAGCAAATATCAATGCATCAAAATCATGAGGCTCATCAAGCAAATATAATTAAAAAATATAGTTCAATGTTCCACTTAGTACTAATCAAAGGCAGCTCTAAACAGGTGGGTTTTTAGCCTTAATTTAAAGGAACTCAGTGTTTCGGCTGTTTTGCAGTTTTCTGGGAGTTTGTTCCAGATTAGTGAAGCATAAAAACTGAAAGCTGCTTCTCCATGTTTGGTTCTGGTTCTGGGGCTGCAGAGCAGACCTGAACCAGAAGACACTGTTGCAATAATCAATAAAAATAAATCAATAAATAAAATAAATAAATCAGTAAAGATAAATGCATGGATGAGTTTCTCTAGCTCTTGTTGAGACATTAGTCCTTTAATTCTGGAAATGTTCTTCAGGTGATAGAAGGCTGACTTTGTAACTGTCTTTATGTGTTTCTGAAGGTTCAGGTCCGAGTGCATCACTCCATCCAGATTTCGGGCCTCGAGTAACTGTAACTAGGTCCTGCCCGGCTCTGCCTGAGATCATCAGCTTGAATTGCTGCTGTCGGAGCTGCTGGTTCACTGTGGTTTCATCTCTGTCTATCAGACACGTTGTTGAGAAGATGCTGAGTGATTCTGAAGCTGCAGAGCTGCTGGCCTTCCTGACTCCCAGCACCAGGCCAGATGTGAAGGGAAAGGCCACGGAGTACATCCTGGGACTGTCTGGAAGCAGGTGGGAAGCTGACCTCTCAGGGGTCACCGCAGGTTGATTTATGAGCATCAACACCAGAGCTGTTTGTTTCTTTCAGAGATGGCTGCCGCTTCCTCCACTCTAAATCCAACCTCATAACTGCTCTGTTTGCGCTGACCTCTGACCCCTCTATTGCCATAGTGAAGGACTGCTACCACATCCTGATCAACCTGTCAGCTGATGAGACTCTGCACCAGGTGAGCAGAAATAAACACCCCAGAGGAGAAGGGAGGGAACAAAATGATGACATGACAAATCAAAAAAGTTGAAGTTGGCTTCTGATTGTAGCTTCCAGTTCAGGAAACAACTAAAGGGCGATTCCACCTCATTTGTCTTTAATCTACTGTAGTTTAAAATCTGTAATACTTAGACTCCTCAAGCCTGGACTAGATTATTGTAGACCAGTAGTAGAAGATCTGGACCAGTTCAGACAGAGAACACAAAGTTCATGTATGTAATAGACCTGTAAACAGAGAACCTGTGTGCCAGGAGTACTTTCTATTGAAAGAAAGAACCAGAGCTAGTGAAGAGTTTCTGGCAGCAATGATTGTAAATAGAAGGATAGTTGAGCTATTTGGAACCTCATGACTCTCAGCAGTGGAACAATAATGAAGAGCTTTAAAGCTGCTCAACAGGGAAACAATTAAAAACCTGTTAAATTATTGGTGATTATTGCTATGATGACTTTATATGATATTAAAACTTGGGCTGGGAATTTACCAAGTTCATTTCCATTAATTAATTACATAGATTTTAATGTGTAAAAAATTTGAATACAATTAATGGCTTTTTTTTTTTTTTTTTTTTTTTGTTACATACAAAAGTCACAAACAGGAACCTTTATATTCACATTTCTGGTACGGCAGTAAATCTGACACACAAGCAACATCCGCTAACAGCAGCGACGGAAGACGGAGCAGCTCATCTGGGCCTCTGGGGGTTAATTTCTGCTTCCAGAGCCGATCTGATGGGACGCTGGAAAAGACTCCAGTTGTGTTCAAATTGAGCTAAAAGCAGTCGGCCGATCAGAGAAGCTATGCTAGCCTAAACTAGCATCTCAATGCTAAACACGTAGCAGCAGCGCTAATGTCAGCGTCCACAGTCCACATTTGTAAAGAAGCTCCATGAATGATCAGGGGTTCCTGAAACTCTGGAGAGATGAACTTTGCTCCAACCTGATGCTGGAAGAACCTGAAGAGCAGATTAAAACTAGAAACATCTCTGCTGTTCAGCTCAGATGCTGATTTATTCAATAATTTATCAGCAAAAAGGATTTTGGAATTGAAAACTTGGCTTATTTTGTTTATATTTGGTTTTCTAATAACTAATAATAATGTTATGACGGGGACTTAATTATGGATTATTCGGTGATTTAGATGTACTTATAGGACAGAGTTGGATCCAAATCAACTTATTTGTTGTAAATTTGATATTTTAAATGGGTGGGGGGCGTCTGGAGGCAGAAAATGTCAAAAAGCTTTAGTAGAATGTGCAGATATCCTGAAGATGAGATCTAAAATATTCAGGATATAAAAGAGGAATGTCAGAGTGAACGGAGGTAGATCTGAAGCACCTGTTGACCTGTGACCTCTGGCAGCACTGCAAAAACACCAAATCTTTCCAAATATTTTTGGTTTCTAGTGCAAATATCTTGAATACACTTGAAATAAGTGATAAATATAAATAAATACATTTTTACTTATAATATGGGAAAAATGTCTTGCTCCACTGGCAGATTATTTCACTTATAACTAGACCTTTTTCATCAATAATAAGGAATTACTGAATTAAAACAAGCTCCTGTATCTGCTGAAAAGCTACTTGTAGGTTAGTTTTGTCTCATTTCAAGTATATTCAAGATATTTGCACTGGAAACTAGAGCAGAAACACTTGGTAAGACTGGTTTTTCACTGAGTGGTTTAAGACTTGCTGGTCTTTGTGTCGTCTGGTTTTTCTCAGGTTTTAGTCTCTGAGGTTAAAGTTCTGCCGCTGCTGTTGAAGAACCTTCAGGATCCAGAGTACCTGTTCTCCGATCAGATCTCGACCATCCTGTCCAACCTGAGCCGCCATGAGAAGACCTGCAGGACCGTGTTCCAGGTGCGACTCGGGACACGACTTAGCGTTTGTCTTCCGGTTGTTTTTGCATCTTGGGGTTTTATATTCAGCTGAGTTGAAGTTTGGTTTCTTCTCGCCTGTCAGGTTGATGACGGTTCTGCTGGTTGTTCTCTCAGGTCCTGCAGGAGGAGGTTGGCCTGGCCAAGCTGGTGGAGATCTTCTGCAGTGAAAGCTACAACAAAAAGGCCAAACTGCACTTCCTGGGCGCCCTGCTGTCCAACCTGACCCAGCTTCCCGACGCCAGGAGCTACGTGATGGACCGGGACAGGTGAACTGATCATCAGAGATTCTGCTTTTCTGACTTCAGCCAGAACTTTCATTTCTTTTTAAACAGAGCGACTGGTTGGTTGTTTTCCATCCATCCACCCATTTTGTTCCGCTTATCCAGGGTCGGGTCACGGAGGCAGCAGCTTGAGCAGATCGATTTTATTTTATTTATTTATTTTTTTTTCCTCTCTTTCTTTTCTAAAAATTAAATTACAAATGACAAAACATGTTTTTAAAAAGTGGCTTTTATTAATCATCCCTTCTGTGACGAGTGTCAGGGCCAGGCTACAAGAATTTTTGTTTAATCATGAGAATAAAGCCATGATATTAGCAGAATAAGGACACAATTTTACCAGAAGAATGTCTTAAAATTGCAAGAAAAAGTTGTTTTAATGAGAAAAATCTTGAATAATCAATTCTTTTTCATTTTCGTGTTGGAGTTCCCATAAAATCCAAATATTCCGACTTTTTTCTGGTAATATTAAGACTTTATTCTCGTATTATTTAGGCTTAATTGTCATATGACTTTATTCTCTTATTACTGCGACTGCGACTTTTTTTTCGTAAAAAAAAAAAAAATCTTAGCCTGACCTGTTGACCTGAATTCAAAGTCCAAATAAATAGAAGCTTTAAGACACGCTTGTCAAACAAGATGGTGCGCTGACATCACTGAACTATGGAAACACAAGGAGAGCATTGGTGAAAAAAAAAATCCAGATTTTCCAGAAATTAAATCTTCAAAAACCAAAAATTTGATTCATGGCTAAAATCGTTTTATCGCCCAGTCCTGCTTTGACCTCTTATCTGGACGTTTTTTACTAGGAACTACAACTCGGCATCTCATCTGTTCATCTTTAAAGGTTCCTCAGACCTGGAGGCTGAGAAGCCGATGCAACATCCTGTAATATGTAATAATTTACCTGAAAGTCCAGAAAACTGCTTCCACAAATGTCAGCTAGAAGAAAATGAATAAATGTGGTTGTTAATCTCTGTGCAGTTCAACTTTTTCACAATTAGGGCTGCAGCTAATGATTATTTTAGGAACTGATTACTCTGACGATTAATCGGATAAAAAATTTGCCACATTCTGCAGTTTTCATTTAAACCACTTAAACCATTTTTATATATTAGAAATACGTTAAAACATGCAAATAAGTAATTTTATTCCTTTTTAAATAAGAAAATAAACATTTTATTGCCGATAATGCAATAATATAGCATTCCTTTAGTGTATGTTTTTTTAATATCTTAAGTGCAAAATGTTTATATTATTTGTACAGTTTTGGCTTAATTACTACTCTGACTGTGTTGCTCTTTTAGCAAATTAACTTGTTTGACTGTTTACTCCAGTTAACAATTAATCGAGTACTAAATTAGTTGACGATTATTTCGATAATCGCTTCATCATAATTATTCTGATTAATCGTTTCACCGCTATTCACAATAATGTCTTGTTTTATCCAGGTTGTGGTTGGATTCAAGCCAGAAAATTTACAAATATTAAAATATGAACCATAAACACACGTTTCTAAATGAAAAGAGTCTTTTGAGAGACGGCCTGTAAAACAGGAAGACACCACCATATATGGATGATGACATGGCATCTAGAAAGCCTTGAAACCTTTTGTTTCCAGTGGGTGTAGACGGGTAACGGATGATTTTCCCCTCAACCACAAAAAACGATCTCCATTCCTCCAGGATTATAAAACGTTTAGGGGATAAAAACAGAACTGAGGGAAGAGGACACTGCTCAGTTTATGTCTTGACTAGGACAGATAACTCGAGGAGGAAGTCAACAGCCAGACCAACAAGTCCAGTCAAGTTTATTAGCGCAGCACATTTCATCAGCAAGGCAGTTCAAAGTGCTTCACATCATAAAAACATCAATCATGTATACAGCAAATCATCAAAATCATCAAATACACATGAAAATTATCAAAATTATCGCACAAATATCAATGCATCAAAGTCATTAGGATCATCAGGCAAATATAGTTCAATGTTCCACTTACTGCTGATCGACAGCAGCTCTAACCTGGTGGGTTTTAGCCTTGATTTAAAGGAACTCAGTGTTTCTGCTGTTTTGCAGTTTTCTAGAAGTTTGTTCCAGCAAACTTGAACAGTGGAGCATAAAAACTGAAGGCTGCTTCTCCATGTTTGGTTCTGGTTGTGGGGATGCAGAGCAGACCAGAACCAGAAGACCTGAGTGGTCTGGAAGGTTGATTCAACGACAACAGGTCTTTAAGCCGTTCAGTGGTTTATAAACTAGCAGAAGGATTTTAAAGTCTGTTCTCTGAGCTCCAGGGAGCCAGAGGAAGGACTGTAGAGCTGGGCTGATGTGCTCTGTCTTCCTGGTCTTAGTGAGAGCTCCAAACTGCTTCTTTCAAACTACATTTTTTTTCTCACTTCCTCCTCCTCCCTGGATGATCAGCATAGAAATCTTCACTCTATGAACAAACATTCAAGCTGCAGATGTTGCTCTCACTATGGCTGGACTTTTTATTTAGCACTGATGCTCGAGTTTAACGTTCAAATGGAACTTCGTTACTCTCTTTGCATCTTTTGGTTGTGATCTGCTCGCATTTGTTTTGGTTTTTTAAATGAATCCACCTGTCGTCAGCCAAACAGCTGACATCTGAACACAGTTTTTATAGGAAACATGGTGAAAATGATGATTATATGTCTTTTCACAAACATGATTTCTTCCTGCAGCAACCTTTCTGTTTTCCCGCGATCCCCAGCAGAGATGAAGCATAAACTGGGCCGACGTTGATCTGATGCAGCTGCTGTGTGTGTTTCAGGTGTGTGATCCAGCGCTTGTTGCCATTCACTCATTACGAGGCGTCGGTGGTGAGGAGGGGCGGAGTCGTGGGCACGCTGAGGAACTGCTGCTTCGACCACGGTGGGAAACACGAAGGATGAACCACAGATTGCTGCTGATTTATCCCTCAACAATCTGACATGGTGCAGCATGTTACTGTAAACATTTTTCAAATGTGGAAACAAGCATAAAAGTTAGCGTACAACCAAAGTTAGCAGGTCGTATGTTTTCATATTTTCATATTAGTCACTTGAATTTCAGGATGACCACCATTTTTCAAAATCGCTGCTGTTTTTGAGCATTTTAAAGGACTTATTAGCATAAATTGTTACTCATTTTCACCACTTTCATCACATCATATGTTTTCAGCTATGGTCATCACATTCATACAACTTTAAAGTAATAATATGGAGCATTTTATAGCCTGAGAGACAGTCTTCTTTATGGTTAGCATTAGCTTCCAGTAATTTTTTTTTTTTTTTTTATGTTTAGGGGTTTAGTATAGTGAAGATTCTTGTTTGTTAGCTGTGCCCACCACGAGTAACAACTGCTTATTACTCCAGTATAATGATGGCGGCCATTTTGAAAAATGGCCACGAAATAAAGGAAACAAGAGCAAGAAAATATATATGATTTCTTTGGTACAAAATATGTATAAATATGCATGGTTTGACAGCAAACACATTCACTGAATTCCTGAACAACCATGGTGTCCATCTTGAAAAATTATAAGTTCAAGATAAAAAAAAAGATCAATAAAAATCATTTTTTATGGTTCTAATTATGTATGATTAGACACCAAAAGTATTCATCTGTGATAAATATTGGCAGTTTTAGCGCAAAAATAACTTTTCCTTCACGACCATCATCTTGAAAAATGGCTGTCATCTTGAATTTTTTAGTGGCTAATTGGTGTTTATCCAAAAACAAGCCCCTGGGAACATCTGTACCCAGTACGGTTTTTGTATCCACATGTGAAAGATTTTGCTGAAATATCCAATTATCTGCTGAACTAACACAGAGCCATTGTGGAATCAGAACCTGGACGATAAAACAAGTCGCAGTGATCGGCGCATTTCCTCTGCAGCCTCTCTGAAATGTTTCCGTCTCAGCTGATGAACTCAAAGTTCTGCTCTGATCTGATCTGCAGCGCATCACGAGTGGCTGCTGAGCGACGCCGTGGACATCCTGCCGTTCCTGCTGCTGCCGCTGGCCGGTCCGGAGGAGCTCACAGAGGAGGAGAGTGAAGGCAAGTCTAAACAAATCATCTTAAAAAAATTAGAAGATGACCAAAAAGTTGATTTATTTCAGTTGTCCGGGTTAAAAAGAGATAATTGTGTAGATCAGGGGCGTCAAACCCATTTTCATTTTGAGCCCCATCAAGATCGTGGATGTTGTCAAGGGCCAGGTGTTCCAGAATGTGCTGATAAAACCCATTAACAAACTGTTAAAATATTAATAAATAGCTGTCTCTGCGTGCGATAAGTACTTTCGATAAGTATTTTTTTTTTAATTAAGTAATATTGAACATCTTTTCACGTTGATCAGTCCCTCCAGGTTTTCACGATTGTTTGTGTGTTTTTTTTTTTTGTTGTTTTTTTTTTTGTTGTTTTTTTTGCAATCAAAATCACTGATTTTCTGGAGCTAATTTAGAAATATTTGCAAGAAATGTCGCAATATTTGTGTTTATATCTGATGGTAAATGTAACTTTTTGTTCCTCACCGTATTGATCACAGACATGACATCAAGTCAGGCTGAGGCAGCAGAGTAGTAGAAGTAAGAAACTGCCATCTGCAGCTGGGAGTTAGCATCGCTTAAACCCGATGTTTATTACAAATTTTTGCAGAAAAAAGGAGGAACTGATTGATGTAATTTGGAGTCTAGAGGGCCACATAAAAAGCTATGGCGGGCCGGATTTGGACCCCGGGCCTTGAGTTTGACACATGTGGTATAGCTTCATTCCACAGAGAGTGAAACATTTCGAGCTTTTAGTTCTGTTAATTTTATTGATTCTGGTTCACAGCTAGCAAGAACCCCAAATTATCCAAGAAAATTAGAAAATTATTTTATTTCAACGTTATTTGATCAGGAAGAAGACGTAAAACAATGTTAGACTTAAAAGAAACTGTAGTTCTGTCTGTAGATTTTCTAGCTGAAGTTAATCCAAAACCTCATCAGACCAACTAAAAGAGACATGATCCATAAATGTGTTCCATGTTCTTTTCTGCATCTGCACTCAGTACTTGGTCTGGGCTCCTTTTGCATGAATTTCTACATCAGTTTGTCGCAGCCTGGAGGAGTGCAGCCTGTGGTTCTGCTGTGATCTTCAGGAAGCCCAGGTTTTACAGTCCTTCATAACTGCTGTTATCCCTGTTGCTTGCACACTTTTTCCTTCCACTCGACTTTTCATCAGTATAACTTGATGCAGCACTCTGTGAACAGCCTTCTTCTCTACCAATGATCTTTGGATTGTGTTTGCCAGAACAGGGACATAACCTCACATTTCCATATTGAACTTCATATTTTTTCTGTTTAAATTTTCCAAGAAACTAAATTTTGGGGTTTTTATTTGCGATTGCCCCAAAATTAACAGAAATAAGTGTTGGAAATCAGTAACGCTCTCTGTGTCTCTTAAGGCTATATAATAATTTGAGTTAAATTACTGGAATAAATAAAGTTTTCAGTGATATTTTAATCTCTGTGAATGTTTAGCTTCTTCAGTCCAGTCCAGGGTTATTTGCTCGCTTCTCTGCAATGTTTTGACACAAAACTGGTTCATCCCTCAAGTTTAGGAGCCTTTTAACCCTGACTGAGTCAAAGGTCAGAGGTTAGAGGCTTAAACTAAACACATTTGTCTGAAAAGGGTGAAAAATCAAGCAAAGTCCAAAGAAAAATTCTGAAAGACCTTCAGAAGACCTGAAGAACTGTTGATGGAGAATGCTTTAAAAGATTACAGCAGGGGTGTCCAAACTTTCTGCCATGAGGGAAAAAAAATGTTAAGATGAATCTGCTCAGGGTGCCACAAAATGTTGATTTTAGTTATTAAAATTGACAAAATTGATCAGAATCAGAATGTTTTTATTAGTTAGACATTTCAGTACAGCCCGTCCAAGAGAACACAAAACAAACAAACAAGATAAGACATGGGTAGACAGGTGTCTGAAGCTGCTGCCGTCATAGAGAGGCGCCGCCCTTTCGTTAGATGAGAAAAAAGACCACATTAGGTAAGAGGAGGGGGAAAAAAAATCATATTTCACACTTTGTCTCTGACAGGATACAGTCTGAGATTGTAAAAAACACCTCAGCACAAAAAAGTAACATATAGACAACATAATACATAAACATGTGGATTGTGTGAGGGTGGAGTGGGAGGAGGGGGGGGGGTCCCAGCACAGGCCACCCAAGTGAGCAACGCAGCCATCTGGCTCATTGCATCCGACCTAAGTTACCATACCGGGAGGCAATACCAGGGGGGCCAGCAGGGTCGGTGAGTTGAGAGGGCGTGTGTTTATAGCTATGTGTGTGCACGTGCGTGTGTGTTTGTAAGTAAGGCCGTGAAACACTGTCCTAGAAGCTGTTGTCCTTCATAGTCATGGAGCGCATGTCAGCCAGCCTCGGTAGAGTTTTGAGCAGGTCCGCAGATGTCATGGGTAAGGGAGGGGCAGAGGGAGCAGAGCGTCTAGTTCACACAACATCCAGGCAAAATTGAGATAGCCAGCCTTCCAGGGCCGATACAGGGGAGCCAGTTCAGATAACACTTGTTTTGGGTCTGGCCAACTCTGTTAATTTTCCGTCGGCCTTAAAGTCTTACTGGTACGTCACAGTGGCAAGTCCAAATAGTCAAATTCATGATCAATCCCGCCAAAGCAAAGGTTGCAGCTTCCCCGAGGTCAATCCCCTTTCAACGAGTCCAGTAACCGTAACCAGCCTGCGATCCTGTGCAAGGATCACATCCAGTTTCCAATTCTGCTCACGCAGCATTTCAGTCTGACTGCTGATCACTCGGCATATCCCATCACACATGCCGAACAGCCTCACAATGGCCAGAACAGCTGCTGACGTTTTCCGAATTTCACAATATGCCAGGTAACCACCACCTCCAAAAAGCAGAAATCCTGTTATTAAAATTGCCTAAATTTATTTTTTTCATATTTTCTTGTTCAACAATACATTAAATGCAATATCTTCATAACTTGAAGATATCTTCATTACTTGAAACAAGTAAAGTGGTCTGGTTTCTGTAGGAACGGCGTCTATGAATAACTGTAGATCTGAAACATTAAAAGGCTTTTCTGGTTAAAAAAAACGGTAAAAAATCTTAAATTTTTCAGGTTTATCATGTTTTTGTGTGTTGCTTTAGCAACAAGAACTGGAAATGGCTCATTCTGGCTTCACTCCACCCAGTTTAAGAAATGGGCCCCAGTTTGTTTTTTAGTAGAAATCAATGCATGAATCTGCTTCTATTTACTGTTCCACATTAAATTAAAAACAAAAACATGGCTGATAAAAGATGAATCGTGCCTGGTGCACTTTTTAGATTTCTCATTTTAGGAAGATTTTGTCTGTAAAATTGCACCCTAACAGCTTCAGGCTGTTGCTAAATTGTGATCAAGGGCTGTCGAAAATCATCCTGAGGACCACAAATGGCCCCCGAGCCACACTTTGAACTCGGAAAGTCTGGTTCACAGAAAGAACGACCAAAGATGGATGATTAGAAAACTTTATTCCTGTTTATTGTTGCCAAAAACTTCATTTATAGTAATTTTTATTGTTAATAAACTTTAAAGCCCAATATTGAAGATTTTGACTCCTTTAAGTGAAAACGAAGTCATAAATCTCTCCAAAGCTCCTGATCAGAATCAGAAATGTGATACTCAGTGTTTCCATGGTTTCATAAAGCAGTTTAATGGTAGCAGCTGACTTTGCTTTCTTGTTGAAGCCAGTAAATGTTGATGCTGTAGAGAAATCCAGACATGCTAAAATCACGTCTCGTGCATGAAGCTGAAGGGCAGCTGCTTCATTGTTCAGGTCTGCCGGTGGACCTGCAGTACCTCCCTGAGGACAAGAAGCGAGAGACGGACCCGGACATCCGGAAGATGCTGCTGGAAACCCTCCTGCTGGTACTGAACCCCCCCCCCCCCGCACACACACACACACAGATTTGGGCTTTAAGCCGAGTTCCTGACCATCTGCTCCTCTCCCAGCTGACGGCGACTAAAGCCGGCCGCCAGACGCTCAAACAGAGGAGCGTTTATCCCGTCCTGAGGGAGTTCCACCGCTGGGAGAAGGACGCTTACGTTGGAGCCGCCTGCGAGAAGCTCATCCAGGTGAGAGACGTGGACTCGGCGGTAGGGCTGGGCGATACGGCTTAAAAATAAAATCTCCCACTTTTTCATACCGGATTTGAGTTCTGATTTTAATCGATTGTTTTGTTTTTTAATTTCCTTTTCTTGGTTTCTTTTTCTAAAAAAAGAAATTAGAAATGACAGAAAATATTTTTAAAAAGTGGCTTTTCTTTCTGTCATCCCTTCTGAGTTGTACACCAGAGTCTCAGGGCCAGGCTACGATAATTTATGTTTAATTACGAGAATATAGTCTTAATATTAGTAGAATAAAGATGCAATTTTACCAGAAGAACGACTTAAAATTGCAAGAAAATAGTCGTTTTAATGAGATAAAAGCTTGAATAATTCTTTTTTTTTTTTGTTATTTTTTTCGTGTTGGAGTTCTCATAAAATTTCATTCATTCATTCTCCTAATATTAAGACTTTATGCTCAGATTATTTGTAGGGCTGCTACTAACGATTATTTTAGTAATTGATTAATCTGTCGATTATTCTGACAATTAATCAGATAAAAAAATCTGGAACATTCTGCTGATTTTTAATTGAACCTGTTAGGCTTTTTTATACAATATTAAAAATACATTAAAATATGCTAATAAACAAATAATTCAGTTCCTTTTTTAAATAAGAAAATAAACATTGTATTGAACACAGCACTCCTTTAGTGAGGGTCTGACATGTCCGTCCCTCCAGGTGCTGATCGGAGACGAGCCGGAGCAGGGCATGGAGAACCTGATGGAGGTGGAGATCCCGCAGGACGTGGAGGAGAAGCTGAGGGAGGCTGACGCTAAAGAGCAGGAGGAGCTGGAGAAGGAGGAGGAGAGGATGAGGCGAGAAGAAGAAGAGAAGTGATGCTGAACGACCAGAGAGAGGACTCATTCAGTAAAGCTCCTGGTCCGGCCTTTAGTTCCTCCCGTCGTCAACAGTTCTGGACCTTGGCTGCTTCCCCTCTTGGTTTCAGTCTCCAGAGGAACGTCTCCTCTGGCTGCTTGGAAGCAGAAGATAAAGACAGGACGAAGAGTTGGTTCCCACCTTTCCCCAGAGACGGACCGAGAGGAAGACCTTCTGCGGTGGAACGTCAGGATTTCAGCTCACATCTCTTTACGCTGTTTCGCATCTAAACCAAGGGCTCTGGAATAAGGTGAGGCCAGGGGGCCACTGGCCCTCACACTCAAATAATAGTTTGTCATTATTTTGCGCGTCCCAAAGCCCGCTGCAGTTTGCAGCAGCAGAGACGGCAGGTCGCTACAATGGAGGTAGAGGAGGAGGAGGAGAGACTTTACCTTCTCTGTTTGTGTGATCATGTTTGGAAGCAGAAGAATAAATGAATCAGAACCTGCGGCAGCCTGTCTGTTTTAATTTCTGAGTCTTCGTTCCCTCAGCAGGCCTTGGTTTGCTCAACTCCGATGCTACTAGTTAAATGCGACCGCAGTCAGACTTTTACGACCACAGAGCGTAAAGTCATAGTCAGAATCATTTGATGTGATATAAAGTTCACCCAAGCTGTGAAAATGAGGAACATTTCATGCTAATAACTGCTTTAAAAGGCTCAAAAACGGCAGCCATCTTGAAAAATGGCGGTCATCCTGAAATCCCAGCGACTGACGGGAAATATGACCTGAGGGGTGAGCATGCTAATGTCTGAAATATTTTAGAGTCATAAGCTGCGCTGCGTACAGCCTGGACCAGAGTTCTCCACCGCTTCTGCTTGGAGCAGCGGAGCGAGGACAACTGAGGAAACGATAATCTCATCAGGACCTGGTGATACTTTCCAGCTTCACATCACCTCAGTTAATAGGCCACGTTTACAGACAGCGTAAGCAGCTGTTCCTTTGGCAGATGAATTTTTCTGTTTGTCTGACAAAGTGTCCGTTTTAAAAACGAGTGTCTGTTTGAAATGAACGTTTGTGTCCATTTCCTTGTTTTTTCCCTCAAAGTAAAGTTTAACTTTGTTACTCGAATCGTTTGCTTTACTCTTCATCCGCGCTGCGGTTTGCTTCTGCGCCGCCGTGCTAATCTGTGCTCTGTTGACCGTTTTCATGGTCATCATGTAGAAAACAGATGGTTTTAATCATCATTCCTTAAATAACAACAAAAATCACCGGTGAAAAGAAGCCGGTTTCAGATCTGGAGCATCTAATATTTTTCTGTTATGTTGTTTAAAGTCGTTTAGAGGAAATTAACTCAGATTTAAGTGTCAAATAATTGAATTCAGTCTGTTTCCATAGAAGAAGAACCAAGAGATCAAAGGTCAGCTGTTGTTTTACTGCCTTGTCTAAAAGTTTTCATACTCCTTTAACTTTTTCCCGTTTTCTCACATGATAACAAACTTTATTGTGTTTTATGGCATTTAATGCAGCAGACCTACAATAAGTAATGCATCATCATGATGTTTTTATTTAATTCGAAAAGACTTTCTTTGGTTTCTTCCTGTTTTCTGTTTGTTTGATTTAATTTTAATGAAAGAAAACATAAATCCAGGTAAGACGAAGCAGAAAATAACTTTATTATAAATCAGGAGGTGATGGAAACACATTAAAAGGTCATTTTTACAACAGAAAAATAACCAATAACTGAAGTCAGAAACTTTAAGGATCTGAATGTTTTTGTTTCTTTCTGGACTTATTGAAGCAGCTTCTCTATATGTTCTGGTTCTGTTGGGTCCGCTGTTTGTGTTCTGGTTGGTTTAATGTTATTCTAACTCATCTTTCAGACACTGTTGCTGTGGAATCGTTTTTTCCATTCATTTTGATCACGACCCAGTCTGGACTGGTTCTGCTGGCAGACCCAGACTGACCAGAAGGGGGCGTCAGATGTTCCTCCTCCTCCCATCAGTGCGGAAGTTCATCTTCAAGTTGCAAATGAACAGGAGGGAGTGAGAAATGTTTTTAGTGGAGGACGACACAAAGGATTAAACCTGAAACCGGATCCGAGTTCTGGTCAGCTGATGGGTCAGAACTCTGATCCAGATGTCTTCATCAACAGCTTCTCTTCTTTCTATTTTTTAGGCTTTTTAAAGCAAATTTTTGTCAGTTTTCTATTTTAAAAGTTCAAAAAAATGTATTAGACACAGAAAATTAAGCATTTTAAGGTTCAGAGACGATAAATTAGAGTTTATTTTCAAAGTTCTGAGGCGCCTCTGTGTCAGCGCCCCCCCCACCCCGTGGAGGTCAGACCCAAACTGCGGTCATTCTGGTCCCCAAACGCTCTGACCGGCCATGCTGTCACCTGAACTGCTTCCGTCGCGTTTCATCCTCATCTTCACACCTTTTTAATGCTGAAGCTGTCCCAGCAGAGTATCTGCTGAGGTTGGTTCTGATCACCAGGCCCACCTGGACCGCACGCTGGGCCTGGAAACACTGCCGGGTGTTTTCACTCTGCAGGGCGGTGGACTGGGGGAGGGGAGCTCCCAGTTCAAGGCAAAAACACTTCCTCCGTTTCCAACTAAAACCTCTGCAGACCAGGAGCTGCACTGCAAAAACACCCAATCTCACCAAGTAGTTCTGCTCTAGTTTCTGGTGCAAATAACTTAAATACACTTAAAATAAGACCAAGCTAACTTACAGGTAGCTTTTCAGCAGATATAGGAGCTGGTTTTAAGTCAATAATTCCTTGATATTTGTGAAAACAGTGGCAGTTATAAGGGGAATGGAGGAGGTCCTTCCTCCCAGCAGCTGTTAGACTCCAGAACCAGAGTCTTCCACAGAAATTTCTCCATCATGGGACAATAAAGGATATTTCTGGTCTATAAATAACCTGCCAGTGGAACAAGACATTTTCCCCTTATTATCAGTTAAAATGGCTAGTTCCTCAGGCAGATTATTTCACCTATAACTAGAACTTTTTAATATTAAAGAATTATTGACTTGAATTATTGCTGGGAAGTGACTTATATGTTGGTTTTGTCTTATTTCAAGTGTATTTAAGATATTTGCCCCAGAAACTAGACCAGAAATACTTGAGATTTCGTGTTTGTGCAGCGCAGCGGTTCCTCTCTTCTCTTCCCTCCTTATTAATCAGAACTGTGACAAAGCTTTGTGTAAAGGGAGTTTTTCATGGTTGTTGTCATAAAATGTGTGGAAAGTCCCTCAGACAGTCAGAAAGAGATGAGCCTCAGAACCTCCGAGGATGTTGGTTCTGTGACCCGATGAGTAGAGAAGCGTTTCAGAAGGAAATGTGATGAGAAAAGGTGCAGAGAGTCGGACTCTGCAGGAAGAAAGAGCAACCAGACAGCAGATCTGAAGAAGACGGAAGAAACCGGTGAAATTCAGGGGAGATAAACAGAAAGGGTTTATTACTGGGACCGTGAGCTCTGATGAAGTCCTGCTGTAGATGTTCCTCTTGGACCTGTCCATGTCCTGGACAAACCCACTAACTGACCCCCAGCCTCAGAGCTGATCTGTTTAACCACGTTTCTCTTCTACATGAAGCCACTAAGGCTGTTTTTCCACCTGATAGTCCGCTAGACTCGCTTCGATTCGGGACCAGAACCACAACATGTCCAGCTGCTGCAGTTCTCTTCCTCTCTGCTCCGAGTCAAACCAACCAAACCCTTTCAGCAACCTGTTCCCCTCCTCGCCTGTGGGGGCGCTGCACCAAGAACCACGGAAGGAAGCGATACCAAAACATCTGAAGACGCTGAGCGCAGCTTCCTTCTTCACCAAATGGAAACAAAATGGAGCAGCGTCAGATTTTAGCAGTTGGAGGATTTCTCTTGTCTTTGGCTAAAGACCACGAGCCATTTCTCCCGCTAGCGCTAGCCTAGCTAGCGTTTGTTTTGGTTGCATTTACCCAGAATGCCCTGCGCTGTAGTCCACTTCCTGCTTCTGGAGCGGTCTCCGGTCCGCTTGCCGTTCACATCTGGATTAGAACCGAACCAGAATTCACTTCAACCGAACCGAGACCGTTTGTAGGCGGACCAGAGTTCGATTCCGCGTTCACACCTCCCCAACCGGACCGGACTTTCTCGGCAGACGGACTGGAGTTGTAAATGACATTTATTATGAACTGGTTCTGTTTAAACTGAACTGAATGGAACAGAACCTGTTCTGGTGAGTTTTTGGATGCTTGTTGGTCCAAACTAATGACTCATTTCACACAGAACCACAATCCAGGCTCATCTAAACAAAACCAGAAGCTGTTTAAATTAAAGTAAAGTAGATTCTAGCTCTTAATTATTGACGTGATTTCAGAAAACGTCTTGATTCTGCCTCATTTCTTTAAATTATGGTTCCATCGGGTCAAATATGCTCAGATAAGAACCTGGTTCCTTACTTGACTTCCACACCATCACATGAAACTGACAGTTCTCGTTTATTGAGTTGAATCTGTGAAAAATCCTAAAGAAAACATAGTTTAACTGTAAATAAAACCAGATTTTAGAGCCTTCACTGAAATATATAGAATATGAACAAACTATTAAACTGACTGTCGGGACTCAGTTCAGTTCAAGAAGGCAACAACAATTTTAATATAAATAAGAACATATTTTACAATTTAAACAAGTGTTGTCCAAACTTTTGTAACATGGGGAAAATTTTTAACTTAAAAATATTTGTGGGCCAAAGTGATTAAAAAAAAAACAAACAAACACATTTTTTTACCTGCTCAAAAATAAACAAGGTGTAATATTTTAACTAAACAAAAACAGATGTCACATTTTTTTATTATTACTTTTGTTGGAAATGGATGTCAATTGTAAATCCAAAACTGAAGAAGGGTTTTGCACTTTTGCCTTAATAAAAAGTAAGGCACCCAGTTTGCAAATTCTGCAAAAAAAAAAAAAAAAAAAAAAAAAAAAAAGACTGGCCAGATTTGTTTTTCTTGAATTGCAGTTGGGGCCACACAAAATCACTCCAGGGGCCGCATATGGCCCCCAACCGCACTTTGGACACCCCTGATTTAAGCAGTTTTACAGCCGAAATTTAAAATAAGAAAAAAACAAAAAAACGGAAATTTACAGCAGCAATATCAAATTTTTTAAAATACCATAAAAACATCACATTGACAAATTCTCAAGTTGCGGCACCCCCCCAGCCTGCAGGTGGAGCAGGCTGAGGGGGTGCCGCAGGTGAGGCATGTCAGGTATTTGTTAGAATAGGTATTTTCTGCTCAGGTGAGTCTCAGAAAAGCTCCGCTCCTGTGAAATAGTTCCGGTTGCTGCTTTAGCAGGAAAAACTGCTCAACGTGATTCAATTATTTTTGAAATAAAGTCACTTTCCCCACATTTAGTGTCTCCAACCCCAGAACAACGGAGTTTCAATCGGAAGTGGGCGGGGCTTAGTGATCGGTCAGCCAATCAGAGCCCTCCCCTGGTGTTGCGTTGGCTGTAGGTGCCGGACGTGTCCTCCATGGCCTGTTTGTCTCATTAGGGATTGCTCCAGCAGAAAGGCGGTCCTGGGTTCTGGTGGGTCAGAACCAAAACAATCCTGACCCTGAGGTCACCGGAGCCTTTGGCATCTTCCTACTTATTGTTGTTAGATGTTGACTCCAGAAATAATAAAAACAGAGAAAACACTAATACATAGTTTTATTTGGTGGAAAATCAGGACAGTTTTGAGTTTATTTTAAATTCAACAGATTTCTGTGTTTTAACAAGCGGTGATTAAAAAAAAAACATCAACTAAAGACAGAAAACAGAAGGTTTCTATTGATCTTAATGAACTAAGAACTAAGTCTCTTCTTGCTGCTTCGACAGGATTTAAAGAGGAGAGTCAAAGCTCGGTCAAGATGAGTCTGAAGTCAAGACCTGGAAATCCAGGAGCCAGTTTAAGGCCATGGATCAACACCAAATTTAAAAACTGTTCAACTTTAAGCTGGTTGTTGTGTCTGTGATGGCTGCTGGTTGTAATTCAGGATTTGATGACTCAAAGTTTCACTCTGGAGTTGTGGGGCTTCGCTGAGAGTCTGGGGATTTCCGGGGCAACTTTGGCACCTTGTTGCAAGAAACCTGCAGTTTCATTCACAGTTGAGAGTACTGAAGCAACCTGCCCTCTGATTGTTCAGCTTCAGTTCTTACTGACTAGTCACTGAAGAGGAAATGAGCAATTTAAGGACGTCAAGAAAGTAAAATCACTTCCTGTTTGTTTATGAAATTATAACGTCACAGGAAATAGAAACAATAAAATCTGCTTTTCTTGTTCTTTGTGTAACAACATTTCATCCTATGGATGGAGTTTGAACCCAGAGTTGGTGGAAAACGTTTCTGTCAATCTTCAACCAGCAGGAGGCGCTGTGCCCTTCAGCAATGGGAAGCAGCCACTCTCACATACCAGGATTTATTTAGTAAATGGATAAAATAACAACAATGTGTCAGCCAACCAATCAGCTCGCAGTGTTCTCACTTCTACGTGATGCGACACAGAGCCCGATTGTGTCTCTTCCAGTCATACTGACAGGAATCCGAGTCAAAGACGTGTTTGTGTTGGTTTTACTTCTGCTTTTTGGGCAGAAAGAGCGTCTTTAACACCTGAATCACAAGACGAAGCAGAGAAGACGAGTTGTAAGGATGGCTGTGGTATCCTGGGAAGGGACTGAAGCCCAGCTCTGGCAGAGCAGGGCTGCAGGGGATTGTCAGCTCCGTGAAACATTCAGCAGTCTGCTGAAGAGGAGCTTTGAGCTCATGCTACCAGAATAACAACACAACCCCTCCTCCACTCACTCCTTCAGTGGGTGTCTGCCACTCCGAGGGCCCTTTAACAGAGACCAGGGGGTGTCAGGAAATCTGTGAAAACCTCTCAGGGTCTATGGCTCACACAGCTTTCACTTCATATGGATTTTACCGACATCTGAGTAGCGGTGGAATCAAACTACCAACTTTTTATCCACTGATGAGAAACTAAATGTTTCCCCTGTTGTGTTTAGTTAAGTGTCACATGATAAAAGCCACTGGCTGAATGGGGTTGTGTCTTGTTGTACCTTAAGCTGCTTATTTACAGTGAAACCAGGTATTATAGTCACACACGTAACCATTTTTCCTCACTGTCTGACGTTCAGTCAGGCTAAACTTTCCACGTTTTACATTTGTTAGGATTACAATTATTTCTATTTGCTGAATACCAAAAGACGACACAGAAGATCTTTAGGGACATTTGTTACTTCCTTTAAATTCCTCAGTTTTTGCACAACTTTGAACTGCCTTTGAACTCTACCTCTTTGGTCAAATGTTCTCGTCCTGACAGAACTGGTGGAAGTGGGTCCGTTTTGTAGACCACCTCCCTAGCACACACCTTTTCACACCTGACCACAAATTTTCTGTGAAACTGAGATCGGGGCTTTGAGATGGACCCCCCAGAACATTGACTTTGTTGTCCTTAAGTCCCTTCATACCTCATTTGCTGGTATGGACCTATGTTTCAGGCATACTGTACATAATCTGTGAGCCGCTCGGACTCCGTGCACTCTGTCCGCGGATGATTGAAATTTCATAAGCTGCGTTTCCATTAACCTTGAAATTGCGCAATTTGAAATGATGAAAATAAATTTGCTTAATTGAAACGCCATTTTCGAAAAAATCCTCCTTTTTCAAGAAACAGTTTTGGCACTAGGACGAGGAGGCTTTTCAGCCATATCGAAATTGGTTTATTTCGCAAAACAACAATGGAAACCTCTTTTCATGTCACACAAGTCACATGATCAACAACCAGAAGTTGCCGCTGGCGCAAACCACGATGAAGAAGACAACAGAAAGTAGATGGAGGATCATGTTTTTAATGACTTATCGCATGAACAAGCTTATTCACGTGCGATTTTAATTTCATTTTTTATTGGAAACACCGCAATTGTGAAATTGTGTTTTTCCAACAGAGATTGGCGCACCTTTGTAATGGAAACGCAGCTAGTGTCAAGTGCACCGATTGCCTACATGTCTTGTGGCAGATTTCTTCACTTCCCACAATGGATGCTGGCAAGTTTGATGAGCTAGCTGGGTGCCTGGCCTCGTTTCCTCTCCACCAGAGCAGCCACAGCACACCTGTTAGCGTGCCGCAAAGTGACAGTCTGGCTGCTGTGCGTTTTTGCGACTGTTTGTGCCAGTTCGGTGTGAACACTGTTTACAGCTGAGCAGTTTACTCTGGGACACCAGTACGTGTACGCTTTGAGTTGGCCTCAAGTATGCATGGTCCTCTGCGGAGTGAAGTACACCCCAGTATGTGGGGGCCTTCTGGGTCATTGTCCATTTGGAAGAACGATTTGTGCCCCAGATTTAACTTCCTGGATGATGTCTTGAGATGTTGCTTCAGTATTTGAATAATGTTCTGTCTTCATGCTTTGCTTAGCACCAAATTACATTGAAGACCGGTTGTTGTCAGCCTTCCAGACCACTCAGGTCTTCTGGTTCTGGTCTGCTCTGCATCCCCAGAACCAGAACCAAACATAGAGAAGCAGCTTTCAGTTTTTATGCTCCTCTAATCTGGAACAAACTCCCAGAAAACTGCAAAACAGCCAAAACACTTGAGTTTCTTTAAATCAAGGCTGAAAACCTGCCGGTTTAGAGCTGGTCCACTCAATCACCACACTTGAATCCAATCTATGGCAACAACTGAAGATCAAAGTGCACAGAGGAGAGCCCAAAAACTTTAATAAGGTATCTGCAGGTTTCATAGACTGAAATTTAAGACTTTGTAAGACCTTTTTTAGTGCCACCTTGAATGAAATTTAAGGCAGAAGAAACTATAAATATAAGGGATGGTCAGGATCCTGCATTACAATCAAGCAGAGCAAAAAAAGGTGACATTTCTGCATTTCTGGGGTGTGTTTGTGGTTCTTGGCAGCAGCTGCAACCTACATATGGCTCTACTATGGCCTTAACCCCATAGCAACTAGCTTAAAAGCTTTTTTGCACAGAATGCCTGCAGCATTGTATGGGTTGACAACAGAAATGAGCCAGTGGTAAAAACAAACATCTTCCAGCTAACTGGTGATGAATTTGCACTTACCCATGATACATACAGAAAAGATAGCTTGCTAGCTACCAAGGATGTATGAACAGCTAGTTAGCGGTAGCCTCAACCGCCTCGAGTCACCGAACACAATGGAGATGTCTTTTGCCTGACAGAAAAGTACAGCGAGGAAAAAACTGCATTTATGAGATTAAATATTCCTGCTGCGACCAAATTTAAGACCTGTGATGAACGTATTTAAGGCCAAATTAAGTTCAGTTTATTTGTACAGCACATTTCAGCAGCAAGGCATTCAAAGTGCTTCACATCATAAAAACATCAACCAAGTATACAGCAAAATCATCAAGCAAAATCATCACACAAATACACATCAAAATCATCAGGAAAATATCAATGCATCAAAATCATAGGGATCATCAAGCAAATATCTTCAAGGAAATATAGTTAAAAAATACTGATCAATGATCCACTTACTTTATTTAACTGATTTACACTCAAACTTCCCAAATTAAGGTACATTCAACACAATCATCTCCACCTAAAATTACTTTTTATAAATGATTGTAATACATTTTAAGGCTTTATTTTTTAGATACATTAAGACTTTTTAAGGATGCCCTGTTTAAAGATTTGAGGAGTGTTTGGAGGTATTGGCAAAATTCAGATATTTTCTCCATGTAGGAATAGTCTTGAAAATATCATTAACCAAAAGGCCCTTTTCTCTTAAGTATTAAATAAATGTTATTATGTTCAATACTAATTCCCTGCACCATTCCTCTTTATTACACATAACATGGTTTGTGGATATAAACAGGGCAAACATGGAGGACCAAAATAAAAAGGTTAAGAGCAGGGATGTTCAGTGAGGACCCTCATGGTTTGGTACAACATAAACAAAACAAATGAGCTGAGCAGGTTTTTCACGGGGTCAGATTCACACATTCCTCTTTTACTGCCCCACCTAACACCTCAGTGCAACATCTTCCTGACCTTCTGCTCCGAATGCCTTCACACCTGGGTCACATCTCCAGGCTTCCTCTCTCCAGGAAAGGGAGACAAAATACCCATACTTTTGAACACGCTGATTTCATTTTAACATGGTTGATCAGTTGGTGCCGTATTTCACTCAAGTGAGTTTTTTCCAAATCTAAAACAAAAAACTCCTGGAAAGAAATTTACCAGGAGACACAAAATAGGAAGACGCACATGCGTAAATAAAATAAAATAAAATAAAATAAAATAAAATAAAATGGAGGAATTGCCTTTAACACCTTTAATACTCTTTAATGTACATTTTTTAAAATAAAAGCATCATAATATAAAAGGTTACAGTCTTTTTTTTTAAGGTATAGAACAGACGAAGTGCCTTTTTTCAACCAGTCTTTGTAAAACAACGATTTTCATTTTATCAGGATGCATCTGTTGTTCCAGATCGGGGCAGAATGTGGCAAAAAGTTGTGTTTGAAAATAAGTTTCCACTATCGCAGAACCTGTTTTTGAAAGTCTTGACTATTTTATCGGTAGTTTAGAGATTTCAAAGTCACATCTTATCAGGAATGTAATCCCACCAAAAAGGCCTATCTTTAAAAACCTTATGTGGAAAATTAAACCAAAAACTTTTGTAATTATTATTAAACTCTGTAATCATTTGAGTTTGATGGTACCATTTACTGGAACAAAATCAATCACATTTCTACATCAGTTCTCCTAATGTAATGGTTTCTGTTTGTTTTCCAAATAAAATTAAAGCTGGCTTGATTTCTCTTTTTTTAATCATTTTCTCAGATATATACAACACATAAGCTGGGAAAATCAGCCAAGATAAACTCCATTTTAGTGAGCAGAAAAAATAGATGAAGCTCTCTGGAGCCAACTGTTGAGAACAACTTTCCTTTTCTGGATTGTAGTTTCTATGTCAGATGTTTCTCTTCCTTTTTTATCTTTCAGAAAACTAATTCCTAAATACTTCACTTTGATTGGAATATTAAAAACAGCATCAAGGGGATGATTGTAATTTAATATTTCAAATTTTTTTCATTTTTAAATGCAGACCAGAGGTTTAAGAGAACATTTTTATCTCCCTCAGCAGCTTTGAGATTTGTGTTATGCCTTTTTAAAAAGGGTCGTGTTATCTGATTTTTTGACTAATTTCCAGGGCGCTTCCATCGTTTTAGCAGTTCAGTACTTGAATTATTTTTTCAGCTAGCTGCTACATACAGCTACTGTTTGTGCTGCTGCACAGCTACCTGCTAGCTGCAATGAAGTACAGATAGCTACCAAAGGAAACAAGTGTTTGTACTATAGCAATCCCATCCACAATAGGATGCTAGTGTTAGCACTGTATCACAGCTAACCATCACAAGAAACTGGTCCTGGACTTTAGCTAAGCTAAGACCTGCACAAAGCTAAGGTTAGCACAGGCCCACAGGTAGACACTACAAGAATCTGGTGTTAGCTTTACAGCTAGGCTAAGACCTACATAAAGCTAAGATTAACACAGGACCACCGGTAGCTAATGCATGAAGCTAGTATTGATATTCACTAAGTGGCAGTGAAGTGAATGTGTTTAGCAACTGGAGCCGGCCCAAAGCAGAAGTGAACTAAGCAGCAGCTTCGGGCCCCCAGACCCTTTATGGGCCCCCCATAAATGCCTGAATTTTAACACAAACCATAGATCTAGAATTTTAATATTTGTTTATTGAGAATGAGAAAGCTATTAAATTTAATTTAACAGTTTCAGGATAGATGAGTTCAAAGATTTTACCTGGTTTAACACTTAAATCTAAGATTTAAAGGGATGGGCAAGTTTACTTTATAAAAGTGTAAGGAATAATCTTCATAGTTTGTTGTGTTACGTAACTACAGTTTAATCTATTTCTCTGAGCTCAGTTTGCTCTCAAATATAGCTCAGCAAATAATAACCAGTTATCTGTGATTGCTTTTATGCTCAGTCAATTAAACAGATTCCACCAAATCTGTATTGAAACACTGTTAGTGGTGGTGATGTTCTTAATCCCTGCTCTGTTAGCGACGCCGCTGAGGCTCCTGCTCTCTGTTTGACTTTGTATTTGTTTTTTCTTCTAATGGAAATGTTGAATGTTTTTGTCAAGCTTTAGCGGGAAAGCAAAATGCTTCTGTTTACGTCTGACTCCAGTGCTACTGTTAGCTTTCTGAGGGGCTGCAGTCCCATCTGTGGTGTTTGCAGAAACATTCACTCTGTTTAGCTGCAGTACATGCAACAGCTCTACCACTGGCAAAATGTCTTCGCTTCAGTGTTTGACATTATTAATACTCACTTAATGTTCCTATAAATTGTAAGATGATGACATGGGTTGATATAAGGAAGCTGAGGCTGGAAGCCGCCTTTTGGATGGAATCTCTCATAATGGGTAATAAATCTTATTACAAATGAGATCCGATCTGGAGCGTTACTGTTGATTTGTTTTGGTCCTGCTGTGTTCTTCTTCATTTTGATTGGCCCAGGCTGTGGAACCAAAGGGGAAGTTTCTGCCTCTGGAACGAACGGCTGTACTTTTCCACTCCAAACTTTGGCATCTAACTCCATCTGCTCCTCCTTCTCCCTCTCAGCTTCATGTATTCCTAACACACACACACACACACACACACACACACACACACACACACACACACACACCTCCCATTCACACATACACTGAGGTAATGGAGGTTTCTCCCAGGGTTTTTAGTTTTAGTATAGAGCCACAACAACAGCCTCTCACCACCTGATTCGTTAAAGGTTCTGGTTAAAGAATAAAGGAACACATTGTTCTCCATTTGGGCTGTGATTCACCTCAGATGTTCTGAAACGTGACCATAAATCCTTTGGTTCCTTGAGTTGGGGTTCTGGAACATTTTTCTTGTCACGATTTCCATCTGGATTCATGTTCTTCAGTGTTTTCAGAGCCACGCTCTTTCATGGTGTTGTTTCGACTGGTAACTCTTTAAACTGGGGTGGACTTAGGAATAACTGGCCAAACGACCAACAGCAAAGAACTGCTGATCCAGCTGGGTTCTGTTTTAGGTGGGTTTAGAATGAAGCTGGGTCATCACAGCTTCACATTAAAAGATGATGTTGTGGTAATGATTATATGACAGCCAAAGTGATATTAATATCTGCTATAGTGGACCAACAAAATGATCTGAAACTAATAATGCATCTAAAACAATGCATCTGGTATTCCAATATATTTTTAATTGTACATAATTAATTAAATTAATAAATAAAATAAAAATGTTTTACTCAATCTTCTCCCAGAACTAAAGGTATTTCTTTACTCTCAAGACAAGGTGTGGTGGTTGTTTAATTTGTCGTTGAAAATAAAATAAAAATTGTCCAGGCTCTAAAGTGGAGAAAGAAAACAAAAATAACAGCTGAAGCCAAAGCTCCACTTGCTGTTAGCATTAGCTGCAGCACAGCTAGCTTCAACAGGAAGTTGGAAAAGTTTGGAACAGCTAAAACAATATCATATACATCAGACTCCCAATATTATAACTGAAATCCAACCCTCTAAAACCCCTTCTAACTGCCTGTTTTAATAGTTCAAACACCAAATATACCTTTATACCTTTAATATGTATTAATACACACAGTGAAAACCATCTTGTCAGTCAGCGCCAATGAAAATGAATGGTGCTCTTGGATTGGCAGCTTTTTCAAAGCCAATATCATGTTAAGTAGGATTGCTCCTACATATTTCAGCTTCCCAAACTACAGTTTCTTTCATATATTTCAGATATGATCTTCAAAAAAATCCATGAATAGTTGTGTTTTGTGCAAATTTTTGTAATTTTTTACAGATTTTCTATGTTAAAATGCCTGAACAGGTCCACTGTAGCATCAAATTATGAAGCAGCTGAGATCATAGCTGGTGCTCACTAGGCTGCTTTCTTTTTCAGAAACAGGGTAAACACTGATCAGCTGTAGAAACTGATTTTGGGATTTGATTAATTAAACCTGCCGAATGTAACTTTCCCAAAAATATGTTATTTTGCATATTTGTTAAAACCGTCTCCATGTCGTGACAGTTTGGTCTGAGACAGATAATCTGGGAAAAGATGGAGCTCCTCCTCCTCCCTGAGCTGCTAAAGAAATGCGCTGCTCCCGACCTGAAACAACCAATCAGAGCCAGGGGGAGGGGCTTAGCGCTGCCAATCACCCTCGTGTACACGCTGCTAAATGTGCTGATGGTGGAGAAACAACTCATCGTTCCAGGAAAACTGTTTATCCTCCGTCATCGGTGGCCATGCTAGCCTTAGCATTAGCATTAGCAGCAGGCTATGTTGTGGTGAACCAGCTGCAGCGCAGCAGAGAGCAGGGGGAGTGTGTGAGCGGAGCGTACATGAAGGTGATTGGCAGCGCTAAGCCCCTCCTCCTGGCTCTGATTGTTTGTTTCTGAAGTTAGTACTGGGAGCACTGGGAGAAGGCAGAGGAACTGGATTTTTTAAAGATGATCTGTTTTATATTATGCCGTCACGACGGCATAATTTTAACAAATATGCAAAAACATATTTTTTCATAACAGTTACACACTGCAGCTGTAATGAACAAACTTCCAGGAACTGCAAGCAGCGGTGCGTTTCTGTCCCTGCATCTGTCAGACTAACTGGGTTGCGTATCAGTTCCATTATGATTGTTTTTCTGTGGAAAATATCACACACACACACGATTCAGGACTAGAGGAGACTGAAAACGATGCTTCTCATGTGTGGTGTTGAATCTGTGGCTGTGTTGGACGTGTTCTGTGGGAGTGTCAGCGATCCTCCTAACCGTGTTTTATGCTCTAACTCTGCCTGAACTTGTTTTTGGATCACTGCTCTTCCACCTCAGTACTTCAGATTTCTCAGTTACTGTGCAGAACTAATGCTCGTGAGCTGGATGAGTCAAGTTCTTGATCTGCTTCTTCATATTTTCCCTCCAAGCTGCCAGACTTTCTTTGTGCTCTATTAAGGTGTCCCTGATTAATATTTCTCCAGTTTTCTTTCCAAAGAAAGTCTGGAAAAGTCCTTCAGGAAGCTTGGAGAACTATTGATCAAACACCACGTTAAAAGATAACAGGTTGTTTTGACACAACCAGACGGGACCTTTGGACAGTACCTTAAACTTTGCATGTTTTACTGCCTGCCTGCAGATCACTATTAGCATAGATAGCAGTGGAAGTGTGTGCACAGCTCTGCCAGCAATCCGCCCCTCAATCACGCTGCATTTCTGATATTTGTTCATCATATCAAACCCACTTCCTCTCTGCAGAGTCAGCTGACACATAAAGGAAATATTGCAACAGTTTGGATCACAAAGCAGAAGCTGAGACTCAGAAAACAACTGAGGCTGTAGTAGAAAGAGGCCCTGAACAGCTTCTGCTTGAGATAAGATTAGAAGCAGAGCAAACACTGTGTGTGTGTGTGTGTGTGTGTGTGTGTGTGTGTGTGTGTGTGTGTGTGTGTGTGTGTGTTTTCCTGGTTAACACAACCTCAGTGTGGAGCTGAGCCGCTCTGCAGTCAGAGGTCGGACTGAAGAGGTTAAACCTGCTGCTGGCAGGAAGTCTCTGCTTGCTCTGTGTATGCTGGCTAAATCCACATCCTGCAGTCTCTTCAGCCTCTCACTGCTTATAATATGCCTACAGCGCTGCTCAAATTTAGGATTCCCCTTTCAAAGCTTTTACCTATAATAAGCAGGTTTTTCTGCTCCGAGTTTCAGCAGCATTCAGATTAAAGAAAAATAGAAACTCTTTAAACTGCAAGTTTATAAAAGTCCTGCATGTTTGGAGTGGACGAGTCGAAGCTGAACATGTTCAGTCGGCTGCAGTCTGCAGCTTTGCCGCTAGGTGTCACTGAATACATCGAGTTCTAACCCCAAATCAACTTTTTTTTTTTTTTTTTTTCTGATAAACTGTCTAAATAGGTTATTTAGTGTTTTATCTTTATGTTTCTGTGCAAATTTTTTTTTTTTACATTTTTTGATAAATTTATTTAATTAGGCAATAAGTCGCTAGATTTGCCACTTGTTGGTTTTTTTGATTATAAAGTCAATAAATATAGCGAGAAAGTTCATAAGAAAGCAACAGATCTTCGTTCTTCCAGCCCCGCTCACCTCCTCCTCTTCGTCCCCAGACTCCGCCTTGCCTTTCAGTATCTCTTGGCTCCGCCCATTTTGCTGTAATTTTTCAAAATAGTTACACTATAAAGTGTAACTAACACCCCTGTGAAAGCATAGCCCCGCCCCCAAACAAATTATGGGGAAAAACTCCACCAAAGTGGGCGGAGCTAGTAGACACTGAGGGGCGAGTTGTGGTCAGAACAAAAGTTGCCAACTTAGCACTTTGTCGCTATATTTATCAGCTTTTCAGATCCTCTTGTGACTTTTTATCAACAAACCAACTCATGACAAGTCTAGTGACGTTTTTATTGTTTTTTGGAGACTTTTATGGCGACAACACTCTGCAGCTCTGCTGTAGCCCTGCTCTGTCCTGAGTGAGCAGCGAGTGCTGCCGTGAGCCCCTCCCGCTTCCTCAGCTCTGCAGTCAGTCCGACACAGTCGTCCGTCCTGCAGCAAACCGTCACCAGCAGTCAGAGCAGAGGAGATAAATAAATCACACATGTGCAAAGCTGAGAAACGCTATCGATCAGCGCTCGCCGCTTCCACGCTCGCGTGAGGTGGTTTTATACCCGAACTCTGGGCTGTGATGAAGCTGTACCAAGCTGTGCCGCTGCAACCAATAGGAAAATTCAACTGCTTAGACACTGTTCCACCTAAAGAGGGCAGCACTGAGATGGTTTTAGGCAAAATGGTGCGGAACTAAACAAATTTAAACGAAAATTTCCAAATTTGCAGAGAAACATAAAGATAGAGCCTTAAATAACCTATTTAGACAGTTTATCAACAACAGCAAAAATGATTTGGGGGATAGTTATACTTTAACAGACCTGCTGCTCATTTAGCAAGTGACAAGAAGCCCAACAGACTGACGGGGTTGGAAATCTCTGCTCTGCTGCTGCAGCCGAGGTTAGAGTCCCGCAGTTACCTGCTTCACACACACCTGCTTCTAATCAATCAATATTTATTTACATGAAAGACAGGAACTATAATAAAATCGGAAATTTATGATAAATTAATTTTTGTGTTGTCATGTATTGTTTCATTTTAAAGTTTATGTCATAATCTTCCATTCATGGATTATAAACGTCTGTTTGAATCAGACGAGAGAACCTGCAGATAGTTGAACTTAGTTGCTGAGCCAGAGAGGATTACACCTCCACTCTTGGTCCCAGTGGGTGTGATTAACCCACTTCACTTTATGTAATCCATTCCAGCTCCGCTCGAAGCAGGAACACAGGGAAGCTTCCAGTTTAACTCTCTGTTGAGATGGTCTTATAATTAAAAAGGCAGTAAAGCAGCTTGAAGCTGCGACGTGACGTTTATACTTGTGATTAGAGCTGCAGAGTTAAACCAGAGCTGCGTGAGGCAGACATCCTGTCTACTTCGAGGCCAAAACTTTCCTTTTTAACAAAGCTGATAGCCAGACTGGCTGAGATGATCCTCAGCTATTATGCTGCCACAATCTTAGGACAGACAGACCACTTGATGATCCACTTGGACCTGTCCTTCAGTGTTTGACAGTTTAAAAGATGAATATCAATCCTAAAAAACAGCAAAAACAACCTGAATTGAAAGTCACAGCAGCCAGAAAGATGTTTTAATGCTTTTCCTTCTTCAGATTGTGTCATATTTTTACTGTGAATTATCAATAAATTTGCATAACATATTTTTTTGCAGATTATTATAGTTAAATTCCTCATAGTTTGGTTGTCAAAACTATTGAAGAATTTTATATTTATTTAAAAATGTGTTTATTTAATCTTCATTTGTGTTTCATGTTGGGATTTTTGTATGTTGATGATTAGTTTAGATTATTTTTGTTTTTTAATTGTCTTAAATTTGATGTTTGTGGAGTTTTAAACTCCTATCATGTGAAATGTCATATTTTTATTGTTAGACCCATGTAAATCCACAGAAACAGTCTTAATAAACATTTATTCAATCTTTTCCTTTTTATTCTACGTACAGTAAAACGCTTCACACAGTCCTCATCGGCCAATCATCTGCAGCATGATCTGGCCAGCTTGATGCTGATTGGCTGTCCGGGCTCACTCCCATTTCCTTTTGTGTACAACAACAACAACAACAGCTAGAGGAGCCTCTGAGCACAGAGGCTCAACATGTTACCATAAATATCCACAGTAAAAACAGAACAAAGACGTTTCTGATAAAAACGGTAAAAACAATAATTCAGCTGCACCTCGGTTCTGTTCCTTTAGTTTCACCTCAGAAAAAGGTTCGGTTCTGTCAATCCTTCAGACAGATTCTGACTCATTAAGGTGGAAGTGTGTTTCATGGACAGTAAGCATGAATCAGAACCAACCTGAGTGGACATACTGTCTCCCTGAAGGTTCTCCTTCACGGTGACAGGAAGTCACAGAACTGAGCAAAGTCCCTCTGCATGAAGTTCTGGCTCTGCAGCAGGTCGTCCTCAGAGGGGAAGTACTGCACGCTGTCCTCCTGCAGGAACACGCACGGGCCGCCCCGGTCCAGCACCAGCAGGGGCCCCGGCGGCGGCGCGGAGCCGTGCGGGTTGGGGCTGTCCAGGAGGCCCCCCCTGGCGTTCTCCAGGACACCCAGGTACGAGTCCATGTCGGTGAGCTCCAGGTCGCTGTCGGAGCTGCAGCCGCTGTCGCTGCCCACCGAGTCGGAGCGCAGGTGCTGCATCTGGTACTTCTCCTGCATCAAGAACTGGTTGGTGTTCTGGGGGGCCCGCATCCCCCGGGCCCTGTTCCCCTTGACGTTAACCGGACGCAGGGACACCGGCGGCCTGTGGGGGCGCTGGGGGTGGGGCGCGTGATGACGCTGAGGGTGCTGGTGGGGATTGCGTGCCCTGGGCCCCCCTCCCCCCCCTGTCCTCCGGCCCTGGAGACGCCCGCTGCAGCCCTTGGAGCAGCCGGGCTTCCTGCGGATGCTGGCCTCCCTCAGCTGAGCCTCCTTCTCGTCCTGCTGCCTCTGCTGCTGGAAGATCCTCCTGCACATGATCTCTGAGAGCATTTCTGGTCGTTCTCGCTCTGCCTCCCCCCCTGCTCTCCTTCACATCGTCCTCCCCGCTCTGTGGCAACAAAGAGAGGCTGGGCTTCTGCTTCAGATCACGGATGACCCTCCGCTCTGTCAGAGTCTACCTTTTCACTACTCTCGCTCTTTTCTTCTTGACCTCTGGCTTTGGCTGGTGCATAGCCTGCTCTTCCTCCCCCTGCAGCAGCAGCTTGCCTGCTGATCTGGCTCTCTGTCACCCCCTCCTCTGCTCCTCTGATATCTCTTCTTCACCTCTCTGAACGTTAAATCAGCGCCTCGCAGCTCTGAGCTGTGAAATGCAGTGAACTGATGAGGGCTTTCAGAGAATCTGAGGCTTGCTTTGGAGCAGCTTGAAGCCAGTGGGTGTGATGCACTCTGCTCTGACCAGCACTGAATGTAGCTCTGCCTCCTCCTCACAGCCAACATAAAGAGGTGGACGGGTCCATTCCCTGCAGGAGGAGAAGGGGGGGAGGGACGCCTTCAGGCGCCTCCACTGAGGATCGGAAACGTTAAACACGGCAGAAAGTTAAAGATCTCAGTTTGTCTGCTGAGGATCGGACGTCTGGACCCAGACCTGGACCGGATGGACGAAGGTCTCCAGCAGAGAGCGTCCCCCTGCAGCCTGATGGTTCAGCCCAGTTCAGTTATAGCTGCTGTAATCTGATCCACAGCTGCTGCTCTTACTGCACCCCCCCCATCCTCTCTGACAACCAACAGCAACAACAACCAGGCCATCAGTGCAGAGCAGCACTGTTGGTTGCTGCACATGAAAGGTTAAATATTCCAGAAACATCCTGAAAACTTTTTGTTTTCGTCCCTGAAACCGTGTTTTGCTGGTAAAACGTGTCGCATGTTGAAGCTGAGGAGGTTAATCAGAAAGCAGGTCAACTAGTGAATCAGTCAGTGGACCGATTTCAGACAAAAGGAGTCTTCCTCAGGACAGAGGCTCCTTCTGTCAGTGCTGAGCCCATCGCTGCTCAAGCAGCGCCACCTTGAGGTTGGAATTTATTACTTCACTTTAAAAAATGAAACGACTGGGTGGGCGACCATGAGTAACACGTTCCCCTCAGTGAGCACCAGCAGAACATCCTGCATTGGCCCATGAAATGCAGAAATAATTCAACCACGACTGAACTTCCTGCAGCGTTTGCTTGCAAACTGAGAGATGCATGTGGCCTGAAAGTATGTTTATTACAGGTGGATAATGGCCTGCACAGGGGTGTACAAACTTTTTCTCATGCACACCAAAATCTATTTATGCTTTACTGCTGGTAAATATCTGCGGAATTAGTTGTGAACTATATGTTTCTGTATGTTCTCGTCCACACTTCCTCCCTCTGCAGGAGATTCGGAAACATGAAAAAAATACAGATTTTCTAAACAGTTGTAGGTCCCCATAAAGAAGAACATATCTGACATTTAAAGAAGCAACAGACAAGTTGTTTGAGTTGCAACAACCAGGTAATTTTTCTTGGGAGGGTTTCAGCTGCACCCCAACAGAGAGGCGCCCTGGGCAGGGAGCCATAGTGCCTGTACCAAACACTGGTGCACATTTATGATAAAAGACCAGTGAAAATGTTATTGCTGAAGAAGCTGGTTGTTCAAGGAGTGTATCTAACCATATGGATGGAAAGTTGAGTGGAAGGAAAAACAATACAGTATTTTTTTTAAAAGCACAAGCCTTCAGCTACATTATAAGGTGCTCATAATGAGATTAACAGAAGACACAAAGCAGTAAAAAGACAAGACCGTTGCTCAAAGGTCTAAAGTCCTCTTTTCAGAGTGTCTGACTAACATCAACTAAAGCACCTCTATTGGGGTTAAAGCCTGAACATGAAAAAAAAATGAATAACTTTGCATTTTTCTGTTCTACGGTTATGATTTGCTGCTAAAACGTGTCTGATCTTGTTGAACTGATCGCTGGACATTTCAGGCAACAAAGGCCTTCCTCAGAACGATGCAACAACAATAAAGAACCAGTTTACCTCTGTACTTTAAAAACTCAGTGAAACCAGTGGGTGAGTAACCATAAATTACTCTTCTGAAAGCTGAACTTTTCCTTCTGCACAGCTTTGGATGCAAACTAATAAAGTGAAGGCACTAAATGTTTGCCGAACAAGTCACTGAATCCAGCTGTGGACTCAGAACCACACGCTCAGATCAGAAACAATCAAAACTGAATAAATCAACATCTGCACTGACTCATTGTCAACTTAACTTTTCACTTATTAGAAGCTCAGCATCAGATTCATCTTCAGTAAACTTCATTTTTTTCTGAAATCCTGCATCCGCAAACAGCAGTCTGTAAGGTTGCGGAGCGCTGCTGACCCCTTGTGGACGTGCTGTATATTGCAGACAGTCAATCGGAAGGTTGGTTTACGTTGTGGTCCATCTGGGATTATTACTGAATGTATCAGAGTGCAAGGCTGTTTGGAGGATTATTTATAAATTTTTAACCAAAAAAATGTTCTTAAATTTACATCTAAAAATAAGTATGAGCATAAATGAGCATAAAATGAAGGCCAAGTAAATCCATCTTATTTCTGTGCAGATTGTATATTTCCAGTGTTGCTGTCCTTCTTCCTAACTTCTGGATTACTTTCTGATTTGTTGGATCTCAATTTGAGGAACTAAATCCTGCCTGGTGGTGATTCTTGTCTTCTGAGATCTTAGTGTTAATCCCACTTCCTTGGTTTCTCCGTCAGGTTTATGAGAAACTGACCACAGGTCCTCACTGGAGTTCAGATGTGGGGAGTTTTCTGACCACAGGTCCAACGTTGAGCAAGCTCTGCACCGGTGGCACTAAAATTCTTCCACAGTCTTTGGGAGGAGACAGTCTGGACATCCTGATGCATCTTCAGTGCAGCTGAACCTCTCAGCTTGAGGTTGCTGATGATCCGGAGAACGGTTCTTGCAGCCTCAGTTTACTGAATGTGAGGCTGTTAGGATGTGAAGAGATGAAACAGAGTTTCTGCAAGTTTCCTTAAATTTAAAGCTTTTCAGGACCTTGATTATATGGATTTAAGACCTCTGTGACTTTCAGAAAATACCTTTAGTTAACTTAATTGCTGCATAAATTATATTTACTGTATTTAAAGAAAGAGAGAAAGACAGAAAGAAAGAAGTGAAGTTTTGAAGTTACAAATCTGAGCTGTAACTAAATGTAACTCCATATCTACTGTGGGCAATTTGTACATGTTTAACATTTTTAAGACCTAAACTTGAAATGATCAAATATAACTCCTGGGTGTCCCTTGGAGGCAAAACTACTATTTTAAAGGCTGACATTGAAATATTATGAAGGAGGTCCTGGGTTCGAATACCAGCCTGTGTGGAGTTTCCATGTTCCTTCTGGGTTCTCTCCAGGTACTCTGGCTTCCTCCTACAGTCCAAAAACATGACTGTTTGGTTAGTTTGTCTCTCTGAATTATCTTTAGGTGTGTGTGTTTGCATGGTTGTGTGTCTCTGTGTTATCCTGTGATGGACTGGAGACCCGTCCAGGGTGGACCCCGCTTCTAAACCAATGACCACTGGAGATGGGCAGCTGCGACCCTGCAAGGATAAGTGGGTATAGGTGAAGGAGGGACATTATTAATCCATTTCTCACAACTTAGATACCATTTTTTGCGTTCTGGGTCTCTTTTTTCCCCCTAAGACACACACACACACACACACACACACACACACACACACACACACACACACACACACACACACACACACACAAAACCCTCCCCCCGCACGTGGGAGTGTCAACGATTGGAATCAACACCGACCCTGAACAATTTTTATTTTTTGTGCAAGGTCATTTGAGAACTTATAAAAAATAGAAAATATAAAAAATACATTAAATAAAAACTCAGTAATAAATAAATAAGTAAATAGATAGATACATAAATAAAATTATAATAAAAATTTGAATTCAATTGCAGTAGTAGTGTATTTACAATCCATTTTGAATGAGGGTCAATGACACAAAACGGCACAGAAGGCTGTATTTATTTTAAAAACTGCAATAAGCGGCTTAAAATGCACAACGTGGTCACATCGGCCATTAACCCTTTAACAAGAACAACAAAGTCAGAGTTATACAAAAACACAGTAACATACTAAACCAACAAAATACATTTCAGACACAGCAGACACCCTGCTATAAAGATATGAAAACAGATGAAACCGTGTGACTGGTTTGACAGCTTCCTGTTTGTCAAAGGAATTTTAAATAAAGTTTTGTTTTGAAGCGGTCAGCCGCTGCTGCATCACAACAAACATGGCGGGCAGGCTTTCTGTGACGCTGTTTTAATTAAATGTTCGGGTTTTTAAATGTTATAGCTGGTTCGGCGTGTTTCTCCGCGGATCAGGATGGAGTCCGGCCCGTTTCCAGAGGAGGTTCCGGACAGGAAAGTGTCTGTGGTCGGTTCGGAGCTGGTGGAGAGCTACACAGTAAGGCTGCTAGCTGAGGCTGTAGCAACACTCCGATAATAGGAAGTTAAATTAAAAACATTCAGACAGGCTGCTGTTGAAAGTTAACGGGTTTTGCGCTGTCGTTGTCATGGTAACACGGTCTGTCTAATTATATACATCCATCTCAATAAATCCGACAGGCATCATGGCTTCATCACTAAGATGTAGTTCAAGCGTTTATTTTCCGTACATTTTAATGATTAAAGATGACAGTTACAGAAGAACTATAATTTAGTTTCTCAGAAGTTTATGATGTAACATCAGACGAATAAAAACAGGATTTCTAGTACTGAAATATTTTTGTTCTGGCCTTTAAAATCACTAGAGAGACTGCAGACGCTCAGTGAGAGCCTCCATAAGGAGGGGACGCTACAAAAGGTCATTGGTGAAGAAGCTTGCTGTTCACACAGGGCTGTATCCAAGTATATTAATGGAATGTTAAGTGGAAGGAAAAAGTGTGTGGACATATCCAAGACACGGGCTACAGCTGTTACATTCCAGAACCAAAGATGACATCAGAAGCTTCTTACCACTGTTGCTCAGTGGTCCAAAGTTTTTTTTTCAGACCAGGACCAGGAGAGTCCAAAGTGTGGCCCTAGAAATGATTTTAATTGCCCCCCGACCACAAGTCAAGAACAGTAAAAATTTGGCCTACAAAATAGAAAACTGTTGGTAACCCCAAAAATTTGGAAATTGTCTGTTTTTCTTTTAATTTATATATTTCATAAAAGTGTTGTTTATTATCGAGCAGATAAAACAAAAAAGAAAAAAATAATAACAATAAACTAATTTTTGCATTTTTAATTCAGTAAATTTTGTGGCTCGTGAGTTCTTTAAATTTGCCAGCTTTGGCCCTAGGGGCAAAATGTTTAGCCGTCTTGCAGGACATTTTAGCGCATTAAAGCTTTCCTCTGCTTGACAAGCTTCATGGAGATGCTGATTTCACCTCCATAAACCACCAGTCCTGACTTTAACCCTTTTTCCTCATTAAAACAACTTTGTTCTTGTAATTTTAAGACGTTCTTCTGGTAAAATTGCGTCTTTATTCTGCTAATATTATGACAACTTTCTCGTTATTAAACAAAAATTTTTCTAGCCTGGCCCTGATACTGGATGATTGAAATAAAAGCCACTTTACGAAAATATTTTCTGTCATTTGTAATTTCATTTTTAGGAAAGAAAGTGAGAAAAAAAAAATAGAATAAAATCGGATCTGGAATGAAAAAAATTGGAGATTTTATTTTTAAGCCGTATTGCCCAGCTGTAGCTTTAATAATGTCATGTTTTCAGCCTTATTATTTGGTGACGCTGACCTGCTGTGTCTAATGCAATAATGATGGAAGCAGTTTTGTTGTTTTCCTCCTTTTTCAGGTGTACATCATCGAAGTGACGGATGGTCTGCACACGTGGACTGTGAAGCACCGCTACAGCGACTTTTATGACCTCCATGAGAAGGTGAGCAAGCAGCTGAATGTTTAACCCAAAGCATCGGCTGCCATTTTGTTGTGTCACGTCTAAACGGAACGGTGTGTTTGAGGTCATTTCAGACGTTAACGAAACAAAGTTCAGGTTGATTCCGTCACTTTAAAGTCACATTAATGCTTCTCCCCCTGATGCTGCTTTTGGATATTATATGTTGTTGGTTATTTTATTTTTTTAAGTTAGCATAAGATTTAAACCATTTGTGCTCTGCATTTCCACCATAATTAAGTTATATGTAAACTAGGAATGATCAATCAAATTAATCGCGACGAATCGATTAATAAAATAATTGTCAACTAATTTAGTAATTGATTAATCGTTAGCTGGAGAATAGATTCAAAAAAAGGCCATTTGCTGACAGAACAACACACTCAGAGCTGTAATTAAGCCAAAACTGTACAAAAATATATACATTTAGGATTTAAAACACCCTTTGTCTGTAAATATCTTCTACCTACTTAAAAAAGGAATTTAAATATTTGTTTATTAGCATCGTTTAATGCATTTCTAATATTGTATAAAAAAGGCTTAAATGAAAAATCTGCAAAATATGCCAATTTTTTAAATCTGATTAATCGTCAGAATAATCAATAGATTAATTAATAACTAAAGCCCGACAGTAATCTGTAATTAGCAGTTTTGGTCTCAATAAAACAGTGAAATTATTGTTTGAAATGTTTAAAATGATAAATTAAAAGATGAAATATGGAAACTTTATGTCCAATCTGATCCATTTCTATACTTATTGGGCCCCAAAGTTAAGAGAAACAAGATTCTGTGTGCTTATTTTATGTTATGTTTATTAACTGAGCTAATTATCCACATATTGCCGCACTGGTATGCGAGTCGTTTCCAGGTGTCTAGAATCCTGTTCGGTCCAGATTTATTAGATCCGATCTGGGAAGGTTAGGGAAAAACAGGGAAACTGAAGCATTTTCTGGAGAAGGTCTTCTTCGTCTCTCCAGCTGACGGCAGAGAAGAAGGTGGACCGCCGTCTGCTTCCTCCCAAGAAGATTCTGGGGAAGAACTCGAAGAGTCTGGTGGAGCGGCGGCAGAAGGAGCTGGAGCTCTACCTGCAAACGCTGCTTCAGCAGTTTCCAGAGGCCACGCCCACTCCGCTCACCTGCTTCCTGCACTTTCACCTCTATGTGAGTATCACCTGAGTAGGCGGGCTGCGACCTGTCGGCTCACAGTCACGACCGAAAGGTTTCAGGACTGGCAGAAAACTTCCCTGCCAGCGCTAGGCCATAAATCGCTTTTATCGATTCATTTAATTTTTGGGTTTTGAAGATTTAATTGTTGGAAAATTGGGATTTTTTTCCCACCAGTTCTCTGCATGGGTTTCCGTAGTTCAGAGTGATGTCAGTGCGCCTAGGGCGGCCATCTTGTTTGACAAGCGCATTTTACAGCTGCTGTTTATTTGGACTTTGAATTCAGGTCAACTCTACAATGGAGTATTAGGGTTAGGCTATGATTTATTTTATTTTATTTATTTATTTATTTATTTTTATTTTTTTTTTACAAAAATACAGTCATAATGTTACTAGAATACAGTCAAAATAATATGAAAATAAAGTCATAATATTACCAGAATAGAGTCGTAATATTTGGAGAATAAAGTAGTAAATTTATGAGAACTCCAACACCAAAAATCACAAAAGGTTAATAAATATCCAAGCTTTTTTCTCATTAAAATGACTTTTTTCCTCATAATTTTAAGACGTTCTTCTGGTAAAATTGCATCTATATTCTGCTAATATTATGACTTTATTCTCATAATTAAACAAACTCCTGCAGCCTGGCCCTGATACTCCGTCACAGAAGGAATGATTAAAATAAAAGCTACTTTTTGAAAATATTTTGTCACTTGTGATTTCTTTTTTAGAAAAGAAAGCGAGGAAAACAAAATTGATTAAAACTGGATCTGGTTTGAAAAAAATCTGAGATTTTATTTTCATGCCATATTACCCAGCCCTGTTCCCCGCTCTAGTTTTTCATAAAAATACCTGAATTTGGACTGAGTTCTGGATATCACTGTGTATCCATGGTTACCTTGAAGATAAGATGTGCTCATCTCAACGAACATCTCAAGAAATCAGCCAGGTGTGAGTGGAGTTAGTTTCTCCCTGAAGGTCCGTCTTCCATGGCAGAGCATTAGAGCCGATGGAGATCAAAGCAAAAGAGATGAAGTGGCCGTGAAGGAGTACATTCATGCCAAAAACCTCAGAAATTTCTAGATTCATTTCACATATTTACAAGAAAAAGACTTGCATATTGTATAATATGTATAATAATATAATATTGATATCTGATGTCAAAAATTCTTGTATTAGTGTGAAAGAAAGATCATTTTTTGTGATTAAAGACATAAATTTACAGTTTTAAAACTAAAATATTCTGACATTATAAAGTCAGACATTTGTCTCTTAAAGTTACCACCTCAGTCTCAGACCACTTCTGTCGCTTTTCCTCACAAATTTTTTTTTTCTTCTTGCTTTCTGACTTTATAATGTCAGACAATACCTTAGTTTTACTATTGTAAATTTATGCCTTTAATCATGAAAAACTATCCTATTTTTGCAAATTTACTACATGAACATCAAAGAATTTCAAGGTTTTTTCTTGTAAAAATGTGAAATCATCCTGGACCGCCAGTGAGTGGAGCTTCCTTGCCTCACAGCTTTCCATAAAGTCGCTGAGATGAAGAACAAACATCCTTCAGGAGGAAACACAGTGAACACCTCAGCTTGTCCAGTTTAAAGATAAAAGCAGAAATGTGTGTGTGTGTGTGTAGGCAAAACAAAATGTATATATTTCTGCTTTTATTTTTAATTATGTCAGTTTCGGTCCTCCGTACTCCACGTCTTCTTCCTTCAGTAAAAACGGTCTGAATGTGAGAAGATCAGGCGGCCATAAGGTGATCAAATGGACATTAGAAATATTTTAAATGCTTTTATTAAACATTTCAGTTTGAATAAAATCAATTCTTGTTGAAGCCGAGCTTGGTCTTCATCAGAGTCAGTGTCTCCGGTCTGTGTAACCATAGCAACCAGGAGCCTCACCTGCCGTCATGTTGTGAGATAAAGTTTGGGAAAAAAAACTGCAAACAAAGCAATGAAAATGTGACTGAAATGAAATTAGAAATGCTGCTCATTATTGTGCTTCAGTTTGCAGTGAAAAGATCCACCTGGTTCTGTCGGCCTTAAAACTTCACGGCGTTACGCCAGCAGTCGTGGCGTTGCTTTAAAACCGGCTGATCTTGGGGTGGTCTCCATCCTGTCCGGGGACGTGATGGTGGAGGACGGAGCCCACGTTAGCAGTCGTTATCTCACAGGTTGTTGCTGGCCTCCAGCTGAGTTAGAAATAGGAAAGTCTCGGTCGAGCCGTGCTGAACTCTTTCTTGATTTTTCTTCCTGTTTCATAACAGCTTGATGTTGAAACCTAAAGAGAATGAAGGCTCAGACTGAAAATGTTCCGTTTCTGATTCTCTGAGGATGAAAAATAATCTCGTTTAAACAGAAAAGTTAAGTCAAGTTTATTTGTACTGCACATTTCAGCAGCAAGGCAGCTCAAACTGCTTCACATCATAAAAATATTGAGCAAAAAAATTCATAAAATTCATAAATTCATAAAATTACCCAAATTTGAGCAAATATGCATCATAAATTTTGATCAATGTTCCATTTTAAGCACTTTTAACCTAACTGTGTTGATTAAAACTGGGCGTGAATCCAGGTCCTCTGACCTGCTGCTGATGTTTTAGTTGTGAGGTTTGAAACAGCAGCTCCGTGTTGTGATGTCACAGTGATGTCACAGCGAGGTCAGGCCGAAGGCGCCGCAGAACATCGGCTTTCTGTTGGTTCTCCTCTCATATCTGTGTTGTTCGTGTTTTCCTCTGGGATCTTTTTCCAGCTGATTTACTTTTGATCGTTGGTGAAAAGTTCATGTTATTAAATTTGAAATAAAATCATTTTAATCTCTCGTTTCAGGAGATTAATGGCATCACAGCAGCGCTGGCTGAGGAGCTCTTCCATAAAGGTCAGAAGAACCGTTTTGTCTCCTCACTGTGTTGAGGATGGAAAGAGCTGTGAATGTTCTGAGTCAGTGAATGCGTTGGGCGCTGGGTGACGTCTGCCTGCTGTCTGTGTGCTGCAGGTGAGCAGCTGCTGCAGGCGGGAGAGGTGTTTTCTCTGCGTCCTCTGCAGCTTTACGCCGTCTCCCAGCAGCTGCGACTGGCCAAACCCACGTGCTTCACCGGAGACGCCAAAACCGACCTGGGACATATCCTGGACTTCACCTGCAGGCTGCGCTACCTCAAGGTAACGTTCCAGTCCTGCATGTTTCAGCTGCAGAGTCGACGAATGTTCACGCTGGTTCTTGTTCTGGTTAGATTTCAGGGACCAGAGGTCCAGTAGGAACCAGCAACATCCAGGAGAACAATCTGTCCTTCGACCTGTCGGTGTTCAAATCCCTGCTGCAGATTGAGGTGACCGTCTGCTCCTAGGAAGCTGCTTCTTCACTGCAAAAACACCAAACCTTACCAGGTGTTTCTGGTCCAAATATCTCGAATATTTGTGCTTGGTGAAGACGTCTCTCTTTGTGTCCGTCCTCAGATCAGCGACTGCAGCTCGCAGCAGATTCAAGGTTTGCCGTCTCTGAGGTCCAGCCTGGCTACTCTCAGCATCCACCGCTCCACAGAATCCATGATGGTGAGTTGGTTCAGAACCCGAAGCCCTCGGGCCGGGCGCTCCAGGACTGATCTGTGATGTCCTCCTTCCAGGCCGTCCTCGTCCCGGAGGCCAGCGAGTTCTCGCAGTGGGAGCCGGAGGGGGCGGAGTCCGGGTGTCCCGTCACGGCGGTGGTTCCCGTGTGGAGACACCTGACCACGCTGGATATGAGCCACAACTGCATCGGCGCCATCGATGGCTCGGTGGTGAGGTTCACTTTCAACCAGCAGGGAGGAAAAACTGACAAAACATCAAACACTTTGTTTGAATCACTGTAATACATCACACAGTAAAGAGCATCAAGCTGTTTTATCCCAGGAACTGTGATCTAAATTTAATTCAGACATAAAGAATATGAAGAATCAATCCAGCTGATCACGGAGGATCTGAAAGGAATCATTACTTCCACCTTTAATGTGATGTTAAAGTATAAAACAAACTGATATATTGGGGGTCGATGGAAATATAGTCAAGTTTATTAGTACAGCACATTTCAGCAGCAAGGTAGTTCAAAGTGCTTCACATCATAAAAAACATCAAGTTTACAGCAAATCATCAAAATCATCACGCAAATACACATGAAAATTATCGAGCAAATATCAATGCATCAGAATCATTAGGATCATCAAGCAGATACTGATCAATGTTCCAGAGGCAGCTCTAAACAGGCAGGTTTTCAGCCTTGATTTAAAGGAACTCAGTGTTTTGGCTGTTTTGCAGTTTTCTGGGAGTTTGTTCCAGATTAGAGGAGCATAAAAACTGAAAGCTGCTTCTCCATGTTTGGTTCTGGGGATGCAGAGCAGACCAGAACCAGAAGACCTGAGTGGTCTGGAAGGTTGATACAATGACAACAGGTCTTTAATGTGTTTTGGAAAAAAGAAAAATACATAATGAAAAAAATGACAATAAATCATCCAGTAAAACTTGTTAACATGACAGGCCTAGCTGCAGGATATTAGCTCTGGAGGACGCAGAAACTCCTGGTATAGAAAGGCTTTGGAAGATTTCTCCAGGTGGCTTCCTTTTTGGGTGGGATTATCTTGGTCCTCTGCAGCGTCTCTGTAGAACGTGGCTTTATCTAAAGGATGAAGATCAGCAGATGTGAGGAAGATCCTGCCCAGACGGCTGAACTTTATCTCCGCCTCATCAGATTCACCATAACTAATGCAGAATCTGCTACAGGCTGACGCAGCCAGCTTATTGCAGCTTTTTAAAGCTGATTTCTCCTTTAATCAGTGTTGAATATTATTTTCTGCAGGAAACGTCCAGGAAGTCCTTTTTCATTCTGATGTCATGATCTTTTCTATGGTTTCAACATAAATCTGTAAAATTATGGATCAAGGAAACTTTTTGTCTGTTAGAATTCTTCAATAGCTATAGGATTTAAAAAAAAAAAAAATTTAAAAAGTTGCAGGATTTGCTCATTTGTGAAGCTTGTGGTGACTTCCAGCAGGTTCTGTGAACTGATGTTGGTTTGCTGCTGTTGTAGAAACTGATCCCGAAGGCGGAGTTCCTGGATCTGAGCTACAACCAGCTGTCGTCTGTGGAGAACCTGCAGGTACGAGCAGAAACCTCTCACCTTAAATAGGGGCCTATGATTTACACGATGTGGAATTTAATAAACAAAACGGAATCCACAATGAAACGCAGAATTTCATGGAACTGGCTGATGTCTGCGAGAAGGGAAAGAGTTTCTGCCGATTTTTGGTCGCTACAGCTCCCATACCCGCTGTTGCCTGGTTTGGCGGGGATTGACTCAGCTCTCCTTCTCAGACAGATTTTATTGATTTAAATAAATCAAGTTCAAGTTAATTAGTACAGCACATTTCAGCCGCAAGCCATTCAAAGTGCTTCACATCATAAAAACATCAGTCAAGTACACAGCAAAAACATCAAGCAAATATCATTGCAATAAAATCATGAGGATCATCAAACAGTTATAATTTGAAAATATAGATCAATGTTCCACTTCCTACTAATCAAAGGCAGCTCTAAACAGGTGGGTTTTTAGCCTTGATTTGAAGGAACTCAGTGTTTTGGCTCGTTTGCAGTTTTCTGGGAGTTTGTTCCATGTTCTGGTTCTGGAGATGCAGAGCCGACCAGAACCAGAAGACCTGAGTGGTCTAGAAGGTTGATACGACAACAGGTCTTTAAGCCGTTCAGTGATTTATAAACTAACAGAAGGATTTTAAAGTCTATACTCTGAGCTGCAGGGAGCCAGTGGAAGGACTTTAGAACTGGGGTGATGTGCTCTATCTTCCTGGTTTTACTGGGAACGCCAGCAGCAGCGTTCTGGATCAGCTGCAGCTGTCTGGTTGACTCTTTAGGCAGACCTGTGAAGACACTGCTGCAGTAATCAATGCGACTAAAGATGAACACATGGATGAGTTTCTCTAGATCTCGTTGAGACATCAGTCCTTTAATCCTGGAAATGTTCTTCAGGTGATAGAAGGCTGACTTTGTAACTGTCTTTATGTGTCTCTGAAGGTTCAGGTCTGAGTCCATCACTACACCCACATTTTGGGCCTGATCTCTAGTTTCTAGCTAGAATAACTGAAGCTGTGCGCTGACTCTAGATCGTTCCTCCTTAGGTCCAAAGATAACTTCAGTTTTGTTTCTGTTCAGCTGGAGAAAGTTTTGGCGCCTCCACGCATTGAATCAGTAAAAATGAGAGTTGAAGGTGCTCATTGCTCTGCCAATGGAACAAGAGATTTTAATTTGTAATATGGGAAAAATGTCTTGTTCCACTGGCAGATTATTTCACTTACAACTTTCTCATCAATATTAAGGAATTATTGACTTAAAACAAGCTCCTATATCTGCTGAAAAGTTACTTGTAAGTTAGTTTTCTTATTTCAAATGTATTCTAGATATTTGCACAAGTAACTGATCAAAAATACGTGGTAGGATGTTGTGTTTTTGCAGTGTGTTTTATTTGTGAAACATAACAGTAAATGTGGGTCTCTGGCTATTGATTTCTTTCTGATGTCATTCACAGCATAATTATATACTTTTTAGGTTAGTAAATATGGTTAAAATGGAATTCAGAAAAAATAAAATGGAAAAAATGGAATTTGGGAAAATAATAAGACAGATTTCATAGGGCCCTACTTAAGTCCTGCGGTGTGTTTGACTCTGAGCCGCTTGTTTTGTGTCTGCAGCACCTCTACAACCTGGTCCATGTGGACCTGTCCTATAACAGCCTCCGGACCCTGGAAGCTGCTCACACCCGTCTGGGGAACATCAAAACTCTGAGCCTTGCTGGGAACCAGCTGGAGAAGCTGACCGGCCTCTCCAAGCTCTACTCTCTGGTCAACCTGGACCTCAGCCACAATCAGCTGGCTCAGGTAGCCCCGTTATTGCGCCACAACCTCACAAGTTACAATAAACTATGTGCTTATATCCGGTTAAAATGGTTTGCAGTAGAAACGTGAAGACGCTCATGTTGGTGCTCTGTGTTTTCCCAGCTGGAGGAAATCAGGAACATCGGAGCTCTGCCCTGTTTGGAGAAACTCAACCTTTCCAGTAACCCCATGTGCATCATCCCAGACTACAGAACCAAGGTCCTGGCCCAGTTTGGGGATCGTGCCGCAGAGGTAGAGTACCCTGCACACATCTTCTCATCCCCTGGTTTTCTCTGATCGTTTAAAGTTAGTAGTTCTTGATGGTTTCTGAGGATCTTCCAGAGTTTTTCTTTGCTTTTTTGCTCCGTTTCAGTCGTGTACCTGACTGTGTTTAGAGGAAGGACTTTTCTCTTTAAATATGTTAGATTAATTATCTTTTAAACAACAACAATCTTATTTTGCTTGGCCCAGACTGTCTCCTTACTCGCTGTAGCTTTAGGTACTAAAAATCCATCCAGTTTGTCTCTGGCATGCGTAGAGCTAAAATTAATAAAAATAATTACATTAGGACTAAGTTATTGCAAAAGGATGTTGATGGCTGAAGATAAAACTGGATTCGTCATAGGAGCTTGTGTTGAATGAACAGGCAAAACAAAAAACTTGATTTAAATTGCAAAAATGTTTTTAAGAAACAAATTAATAAATGGACATCAAATAATTACAAACAGATAAAATTATACCAATAACAGAAACAATAAACAATCACAGTTTGAACCCCCCTAAAGTCCTTTAAAAGGCTCCGTCCTTCCCCACTAACTGTGGGACCATTTCAGAAGTTCAGTTTTTCAGTTTTAGTTAAATCTTTGGCAAAAACTAAATCAAAAAATATTCAAAATGGGAACTCAAGTCCGGAGATAAACAGAGAAGAAAGGTTCTGGAGTCCAAAAAAACCCTGACCTATAAATAAGGTCAGCAAAAAGTGAGGTTAGCAATCAGCAGCTAACAAATGAAATAGTTACTAGTAACGTTTCAAAATTCTCATTTTTTAATACATCCTACGATTAAATTAATAATTAAGTTTTACATTCATTACAAATTAGCTTGTTCAATCATTCATTAATCATTGTTGCGCAACAAACAAGTAATTCATAGAAACATACATTCAATACTCTGTTAGCATAAACCGAATTTAAGCCCAGGCATCATAAGGACTTCACGAACAATACTACAAGCATTAGCATTTCAAAAGATGTCAAAACACCGTAAAAAAATAAATGGGTCAGTGTCAGTTTAGCCGAATTGTTAAGGGACCTTAAAACATTAAGGAAAAATAATCCGTTGCCCAGTTTCAGAATCTTATATAGCTTTATACTCAAGCTTATCAAAAATAACCAAATTCCACTATGGAGTTCCGTTCCTCGAACGCGAAAGTGATGAAATAGACAAAACGGGACCTTAAAACAGATCCTCGCGGTCAAATTAACAACCCTCGACAAAACTGTCCAAACAACCTGAATGTCAAGAAGCCCACCGCTGAATTTGGTAACTTCATATTAAGTTTTGATGGAGTTTTGGGATGTAACAGGCAGACACACACCTCCACTTCAACCATGCGCAGCCAACAGCGAGCAACTCACTTTTACAACAGCGCCACCGGTGGCTGGATGAATGAACAGGTCACACCCTTGTTGAATTTCGCTCAATTTCCACAGTAACTTTTTATGGTTTATTTTTTTTCCCTCGTACCCTGACCTAAATAATGATCTAAATAATTAAGAGCGTCTCCTGTTGGGGGAAAATTACACCAGCCTGTCTGTGAAGTGTGATTCTAGCTGCTGATGTGTCTTCGGGACGTTGCCAGGTGTGCTTGGACTGTAAAGCGACGACGGAGAAGGAGCTGGACACGGTGGAAGTGCTGAAAGCCATTCAGAAAGCCAAAGAGGTCAAAGATCGGATGAGCAGCAGTGATAAGAAGGTAAACAGCAACAGGAAGATCGTCCCGCTGCCATTTTTACTGCATGTTGGAGATTATATGTAATGTTTTCCTGAAGCTCTGAACAGGTGCAGTGATGTGAACTTTGAACTCTCATAAAGAGGATGCCATTGTTCCTGACTTAAGATTTTCATTTGAAGTTTTCTATTTAGTTTTTTTTTATTTTGCTCTGCTTCAACAACATCATATCTAAAGGCACTTCTAAGGCAAACATAGAGCTGGGTGATAAAGATTGAAGATTTAATTTTTAGAAAATCTGGATTTTTTTTTTTTTCCACCAATGCTCTCCTTGGGTTTCCGTAGTTCAGAGTGATGGCGGCCATCTTGTTTGACAAGCGTGTTTCACAGCTGTCAAACAAGTTTATTTGGACTTTGAATTCAGGTCAAATCTATTTGATTTTTTTAATTAGATTTTTTTTTAAACGAAAATAAAGTCATAATGTTACAAGAATACAGTTGCAATATTTGGAGAATGAAATAGTAATTTTATGAGAACTCCCAACATGAAAATAACAAAAAAAATTATTTTTTCTCGTAATTTTAAGACGTTCTCCTGGTAAAATTGCGTCTTTATTCTGCTAATATTATGTATTTATTCTCATGAACTAAAATTCTTGTAGCCTGGTCCTGATACTCCATCACAGAAGGGATGATTGAAGTAAAAGCCGCTTTTTCAAAATATTTTCTGTCATTTGTAATTTCATTTTTTTAGAAAATGAAAAATGAAAACATTTTTAGGAATGAAAAAAATTGGAGATTTTATTTTTAAGCTGTATCGCCCAGTTCTGGCGCCTCTTTAAGATTTACCTGGAAGAAACCTCCATCAGAACCAGGCTCAGTAGGCTCAACCATCTGGGGATTCACAGAAACAGCAGAAACACACATGCACTGAACCAGGGGTACTTTCTATGTGCAGAAAAACGGGGAGAAGTTGAAGTTTGATGGCAGCATTAATTTATAAGAATGTATTTCTGTAGAGGAGCAGAGAAAATAGCTGAGATGAGCTAACAACGTTAGCACTGACCTCCTCCGCTGCTGGTTGAGCTCCTCCTCTTTCTGTTGTCAGATCAGTGAGGACACCAGGCCATCTGCTGCACCTCCTGCGTCCTCCTCTTCATCCTGTCTGGCCCAGCAGGCTGCCTGCCCCAGCCAAGGTAATCATGTATGTATCAGGCTGTGCTTGGGGATGAAACAATCACATGAATTTAAGCTGAACTTGGGAAACCCCACATGGGTCAGATCTGCTGCTGTAGAACCACACAGAGGCTCCTTTCTGCCGAGGTTTTTTTTCACCGTCTCTTTGTTCCAGAAGTGACCAGCAGAGAAGAAGTCCCCGTCCCCCCCACCCTTCTCCCCCCTGTGGACGCTGAACCCCCCCCTGAGAGCTTTAACACCAACACACACCTCCTGTCTGCTGAACCTGCTCAGGTGAGGCGCAAACACGCCTGATCACCGTGGCAACTGTGAGACTGGAGCAGTTGGCGTCGTCGTTTTAGCTGATGCCGGTAGTTTCTGGTGTTAAACTGTCTAAATGTTCAGATATTAGATCCACCTAAAGTTAGTCTGAAGGACGACTTCCTTCACCTCCTGTTGAAAAAATATCACCAAAATTAACCCCTTAATGTCTGAATTTACATCCAATTGTACAAAAAATGTTATCACTTGTGTTTTTGCCCTCAGTTAGATGTTAAATTACTTAGAGATCATTAATTTGAACATTGCACCCACCATTAGTGTAAATTTAGCTATGACGCTAATTCGATCCACCAGACATTTAAGGAATGAAACAGACTATTCAATCTTAGTATGTTGATTATTTTATTAATGCTTTTATTGCGCAACCAAGACTTTAAAATCGAGTCAAAATATGTTTTTGAGTAACCATTGCTCTTTCATCATTACAGTATTTTAAATACAGCTAAATCCCATTGCTGCACAATCTCATGAGCTCCTAGCCCCTTTGTTTGCAATATAACATTTTCATAAATTGAATTTCAAGGTATATTTTTGAGCAACCGCTAGTTTTCATCCCACAATGTTTTAAATACTGAAAAATCCCTTTACTATACTGTCCTAGATGCTTTTGTCCCGTGCTTCACGATTAAAAAAAATAGTTTTAGGATATGTTCTTATGGGAATAATTATTTATTCATCAATATTTATACATTCTTCTAATCTTTTGATTCAAAGTTGCATAATAAAAATGTGGATAATTTACTTTTTCTAGTTATGCCTAAATTATATACAGTTGAAACCAGAAGTTTACATACACTGAATAAAACGACACACACATTTTTTTTTTTTCTCTCTGTCTGAAGTTAAATCAGACCAAACTTCTCTTGTTTTAGGTCAGTTAGAATCACCAGAATTATTTCTATTTCCTAAATGCCAGAAAACTTGTAACCTTCAAGTTTACATGCACTTGTTAAGTATCAGGGACAATGGTCTTTTAAGCTGTAGTTTTTTCCTTAACTCCTGAGAGCAGCGCACAGTAGCCAGCTTTGCAGCCAGACAGGCAGTAGCCAGTGCTGTTGGGTTTTCAAAATAAAGTCTATTTTTAACGTTTCATGATATTTAAATTCAACTCTGATTTATAGCTGGTATACGTGCATAAATATATATATATATATATATATATATATATATATATATATATATATATATATATATATATATATATATATATATATATTAGCAGTGGCTAAAACAGATCCCAGGAACAACATCAGACATCTCAGTCCAGAAATGCGCAGTTCTCGGCACAGCCAAGATACTACGCAGAACCCTCAAGCTCCCAGGCCTCTGGTAGAGGACCCGAGCTCAGAGGTTGAGAAAGACCACCCGTGGAGGGTGAGAAGGGAATTTTTTTTTTTTATATATATATATATATATATATATATATATATATATTGACACATAACAGCAGGGTGCAAGATGCTGGCAGGGAAAACGTACATGGAACGTCATAACCAAGTGGCGGGCATAGTGTACAGAAACATCTGTGCAGGATATGGACTGGAAGCCCCGAGATCAAAGTGGGGCACACCCCCAAAGGTGGTGGAGAATGACCGAGCTAAGATCCTGTGGGACTTCCAGATCCAGACAGACAAAATGGTAATGGCGAACCAACCGGACATCGTGGTGGTGGATAAACAACAGAGGAAAGCCGTTGTGGTGGATGTAGCAATACCAAGCGATTGCAACATCAGGAAAAAGGAACACGAGAAACTGGAGGAATACCAGGGCCTCAGAGAGGAACTGGAGAAGGCCTGGAAGGTGAAGACCACAGTGGTGCCTGTGGTCATCGGGGCCCTCGGGGCAGTCACCCCCAAACTGGAGCAGTGGCTAAAACAGATCCCAGGAACAACGTCAGACATCTCAGTCCAGAAATGCGCAGTTCTCGGCACAGCCAAGATACTACGCAGAACCCTCAAGCTCCCAGGCCTCTGGTAGAGGACCCGAGCTCAGAGGTTGAGAAAGACCACCCGTGGAGGGTGAGAAGGGAATTTTTATATATATATATATATATATATTTTTTTTTTTTATGTATGTAAATCAGGGGTGCCCAGTGCAGATAAGCCCCACAGACTGGACTGAGCGGGAGACAAATTGAGGATTTTAGTGATATTTTGTTTTGTTTTTTTTATTGTTTCTGTGTTTTTATTTCTGCAGGTAAAACGTTCTGCAGTCAGCCTGTCTGAACAGTCACTCTGTGGAGCCCCAACAACGAACACAACTTCTTCTTCTTCGTCTGCAGCCATCTGGTCAGTAGAGCTCAATGATCTGATCTCTGATGGAACGCTTGTCAAATGTCTGAGATATAGAAATAAAGACTTAATGTTTGGGAGACAACAGGACTGGAGGAAAGTTACAGAAAAGTATCAGTAATATTATTTTCAAAATATGTAGTACGACAACAAACAGAAAACAGCCATAAACCTGATTTAACTAGTAACGACTCTCTTTTCCTCTAGCTGCATCTGCTCAGCTTCCTTTTCCAGTCACCCTGAGGTCCGCTGCGCCTCCTGCAGCGCCACCTGGTGTCCTCTGCTTCCACTTCCTCTCTTCTCCTTCTCCTCCTCCAACAAAGACTTCATTACCCAGCTCTCCCAGTGGCTCAGCTCCATCCTGGAGGAGCAGAAGACAAAGAGAGAGGAGGAGGAGGAAGAGGAGCAGAGGTCTGATCCCAGAGACGTTCGGTCTCAAGTGGAGAGCACTGATGTCGGCAGTCGCAGGTGATTGATCCGCTCTCATTTTGTCACTTTTTCTTTTCTTGAAGGCTTCCATCAGTTTCCCACTTGGGCTGGGCGATAAATCGATTTTATCGATTCATCAAAGTTTTGGTTTTTGAAGATGTAATTTTTGGAAAATCTGGATTTTGTTTCCCACCAATCCTCTCCGTGGGTTTCCGTAGTTCAGAGAGATGTCAGCAGGGCGGCCATCTTGTTTGACAAGCGTTTTTTGGGGTTTTTTTTTACAGCTTCAATTTATTTGGACTTTGACTTCAAGTTAAATCTACGACAAAATATAAGTGTCAAGCTAAGATATTTTTTTTTAAACAAAAATAAAGTCATAATGTTACAAGAATACAGTCATAATAATATGAGAATAAAGTCATATGACAGTAAAGTCGAAAAAATACAATAAATAAAGAATAAAGTCATAATATTTGGAGAATGAAATAGTAATTTTATGAAAACTCCAACATGAAAATAACAAAAAAAAATTAATTATTCAAGCTTTTTCCTCATTAAAACAACTTTTTTCTCATAATTTTTAGACATTTTTCAAGTAAAATTGCGTCTTTATTCTATGACGACGTTCCCGTAATTAAACAAAAATTCTCGCAGCATGGTCATGGTTCAACAATAAGAAAGAGAGACTCCATGTCCAGAACCACTGCAGACCCAAAAGAACACAGGCCCGTCTCAGTTTTACCAAAAAACACCCTGATGATCCTGAAGACTTCTGGGAAATAAAACTTGTAGGAAGGTGTTGGTCTCGTTACATCTGGAGTAAAACTAACACATCCTCTCAGAACCAGAATGTCATACCTGCAGTCAAACATGGTGGTGGTGGAGTGATGGTCTGGGCTGCTTTGATTCTTCAGGAGAAACCGTAAGTTCTGCTTGGTAGCAGAAAATCCTGCTGTTGTCCTCTCCAGCAGGACAACAGCAAGGCCACCTCTGACTGGCTCAAGAACAAGTTCAGGAGCGGCCTAGTTCAAGTCTGGACTTTAATCCAAATGAGTTGTTGTGGCATGACCTAAAAAAGGCCGTCCATCCCGGAAAACCCGCCAGTGTGTTTGAAATAAATCAGTTCAGCAAAGCAGAGAGGGTCAAAGTTCATTCACCATGATGTTAAAGACTCATTACAAGGTATGAGCTGCTGCTGCCATGACAACTGGTTATTACTTTTAGGGTGTAAATACTTTTTCACCAGGTTGGTTTTGAGAGATTTTTTTTCCTCATTACTAAATGAAATCGTTGTTTTAAAACTGCATTTTCAATTTGCTCAAGTTGTTTTTGTCTGATATGAAAATTAGTTTGATTTCAAACATTTCAGAGGAACAAAAACAGAAGAAATCTGTAAGGGGGTAAATACTTTCTCACCAACTTGTACTTTTATACTTTAAAAAAAAAAAAAAAAAAAAAAAAAACATTTTTCCAGATCTTTTGACCCCTTCCTGTTTAACAGAGCGGGTAAGATCAGTTTCTAATATTTCTAATGATGCCGCTGACCAGGTATCTGCAACAACTTATTACAACAACAAATTAATAATATGAATGACTGAGGCCATAAGAAAGCCAAGAAAGCAGCTGAAATCTGTCAGTATTTAGAAATCCTTCCGGTGCAAAACAGGAGGTTCGACTGGAAGCAAATAGTCTTGAGTTTCTCTTAAAGATGGCTTCCTTCCTTTCCTCCACAGTCTGAGCTCCAGGGATGGCTACTTTGAGATGGGCCTGGATGATTCTGGGGAGGAGTTGGTTGGCTCCTCCCCCACGTCGCTCGCTCCTCCCATCACAGAGGGGGAGGAGCCTGGCGACCCCCTGGAGAATCAGTCTGAGGAGAAGGTGGAGGTTCAGGTCCGCAGAGTTCTGTGGTGCTGTTGTGTCCTGGTCGATGAGGAGGTAAAGCAGAAGGAGGCGTGTCTGGTGCTGACGGACCGGCTGCTGGGGCTGCTCTGCTGGTCACATGACTCCATGTCAGCCAATCAGGAAAGAGGTAAACACCTAACTTTATCTAGGAAAATGTTGCTCTAATCTTTGTATGAGGAGTAAATCTCTGTATTATTATTATTATTATTATTATTATTATTATTATTATTATTATTATTATTAATATCAATAATAATAATAATAATTACTATATTATTGTTGTCAAAAATATATAAAATGTGTTATTATGATCTATATAATCACAATCATTATTAATCTAAGATATTATGAGTATTATTACTATTATAAATATTATTTAAAATATTATTACCTAAAATACTATTATTACTGTCTTGAATATTATCTAAAATATCTATCATAATTTATGTCAGATATCTCAAATTTATTATTATCAATAATATAATCACAATAATAATAATATTAAATATTATTTATCTAAAATATGTTATTTTTATTGTCTATAATATCACTATAATTATTACAATTCTCTAAAATATTATTATTATTAGTATTATTATAAATATTGTTATAAATAATATTAGAATTATAAATATTGTGGATGGTTTATGATTTATTCCTAATTTCCCAGTAAGAACCTCCTGAATAGAACAGTAAAGTTTTATTGAATCTAATCTCTCAGGTTCTGAATGGATCTAAATTCGTGTTTAATATTCACATAAATCTTCTCTCAGGCCAGAACCAGAGCCCGGCTGTGGAGGAGGTCCTATCGGGCCTTCAGGTGGACCTCCTGGTGCCGTACTCCCAGGTTCTGCTGAACTCCCAGGCCGATCTCCCTGATTCCTGCCTCTGTTTTGGAATCAAAGCAGGTCAGAACCGTTGGTTCATCTTCTCCGAGGCCGAGGAGGTCCGACAGACCAGAACCGAGCTGAGCGTGCTGCTCCAGGTCAGACACGACGATTTGTTTTGAATGTTGGGTTCGGTTTATCTTCCGTTTAGTGTTGAAATCTCTGAAGTCAGGGATGAACCGGTGTTGGGTCAGAACACGAAGGACACAGAACCTTCACTTTGTTTCCTCCAGGACTCTCAGAGTCTCCCGGACCCCCACGGTCCTCCTCGGCTCCTTCCTCCTTCGCTCATCAACTCCTGGGAGGCGGAGGAGAGTCAAGGAGCTCAGGGAGGATACCCTGCCCACATCCTCTGCTCCTCTTCCTCGTCTGCCTCAGGCTCTCCCCACCTCTTCTCAGATAGCGGGTCAGAGGATCCCAGCCTCCTGTCGCTCCTCTTCCTCACACACAGAACCCTCTGGGTGCTCCAGATGGACTTCAGGGAACTGTCACTGGAGAGTCCCGCAGTTCAGCAGTCCTCTTCATCGTCATCTTGGTGCAGGCTGGTTCGTGTGGCCCTTGGCTCGGTGCTTCTTCACCCCAAACAGAGCGGCGATGCTCGGATCGGAGCTGGAACCGACCACGTTTCCTGTCCTGACCCACAGCACCGCCTCAGGTTCCGACCTGAAATCTGCCGTTTTGGTTTGATTCTCACAGTTTTGCCTGAATTTAACCGTCGTGTTTCCTCCAGGAGTCGACATTCAGTGGATCTGCTCGCTGCCGGTCAGAGGCTGCTGCTGCTCTTCCCTCTGGCCCAGGACAGGAGCGCCTTCCTGGGTGAGCTGAGCCAGAGAAGAGCCTCTCTGGAGGGGCTGAAGATGGTGGCGCTGCCCCGGCCCTGCAGGCCCTGTCCAGGCCGAGGTGGACCAGGTGAAGACCAGCAGTCAAACTCCAAAAACACAAATGCAAATAAAAAGTGTTGCAATCACAGAAAATAAAAGCGAAAAGCTACAATTAACAAAACAAATGCAAACAAAAAAATGCTGCAACTGCAGGAAATGGAAGCAAATAGCAAAAACAACTGCAAAAATAAAAAGCTGCAAACTTTACTCGACAAAACAGAAGCCCTCCAGACCACTAGGGGCAGTGTGGAGTAGGTAGTAAATATCCTGATGTTCAATAATATTCGAAAAGACTGTGTGTTTCAAAGAGACATGAAGTATAATACAGCTTCCCATCCTTCCCTCATCTTTCTTCTGGACATCCAGTCTTTACTGAGAGTCTGGTCCCATATGAGTTGGTCAACTCCCCCTAGTGGTCTGGAGGACTTCTGTTTTGAGGAGCAAGTTTGCTGTGTTCATAATTGCTGCTGTTTTTACTAGTCATGACATTTCGCCCCTTGCTCCTATTTCCTGTGGTTGCAGCATTTCTTTTTTTTTTTGCAGTTTCAAGTGTTATTCTGTTGCTTTTGTGTTTTTGAGTTTGTGTCATCCATGTGTTTGCTGCACGTTTGCACCTGTCGGCCACCGTAGGTCGTCCTGTCTGACTGCTTGTTGCATTTTCAGGCTGCTGCAGATCCAAGGATCTCTGCTGGTGCTGCTGCTCCTGCTCCAGCGACAGGAGGCCACACAGCTCCAGCAGGTGGATGTTGTAGATAAACTGATCAGAGCGTCTGAATGCTCCTTCAGCTCCTAAACAGTTTCTGACAGAAGTCCAGGTTGGAGCTGGCCCTTTAAGAGAGAGACAGCGCAGTGAAGGGTGACTTAGATCAGGGGGTCACAAACTTTCAGTCTGTGAGCCCCTAAGATATAGGGGCTGGTGACTTGCAGCTTGTAAAAACTATGGAGTTTCTTTTGTTTTTTTCTACAGATTTTTCTCAGATTTTCAGAGGAATCATTCCGTCATTTTTGGGTCAAATTAAAAACGTTCATAGAAAGTAACAAAGGAGCAAATAAACCCAAAGACGACACACAAAAAACAACTGATTTTTGTGTGAAGCTCCTGGAGTGTACATTTACCATCTGCAGACCAAACACTGCAAAAACACAAAATCTTACCAAGCCTTACAAGTTTCTCGAGCAAATGTCTTAAATACAGTTTAAATAAGACAAAACTAACCTACAAGCAACTTTTCAGCAGATATAGGAGCTGGTTTTAAGTCAATAAGTCCTTAATATTGATGGAAAAGTTCTAGTTATAAGTGAAATAATCTGCCAGTGGAGCAAGACATTTTCCCCCTTATTATAAATTAAACCGGCAGATTATTTCACTTACAACTATAGCTTTTTCATCAATATTAAGGAATGATTGACTTAAAACAAGCTTCTATTAGTTACTTTTAAGTTAGTTTTGTCTGATTTCAAGTGTATTCAAGATATTAACACCAGAAACCCCCACTTTGGGAACCCCTGGTTTAGATGAACTGCTCAGAGGAAGAAACTGGTTAAATTACCTTCCTCTGTGGTTCTGGTGTCATGTGAGCAGCACTGACCCGGTTCTAACGGGAGTCTGGCTGCAGCTGAAGCATCTGCTTTTGTGTTTTATGGTGAAAAATGGTTTCTATAAGCAAAAGGAGGCGTTTTGGAAGAACTCGAACCTGTAGGAGGCAGCAGGATCGTTATTTTGTGATTAGGAGCCAGTTTCTGGTTTTTAGTTGTTGTTTTTTTTTTTTAATAAAATGATTTGATCTTTTGTTTCCTCTCTTGAGTTGGGACTCGTGGAAACTCCAAGCTGAGGAGAACCAGCCGTCTCCTCACCTGGTCCCGGGTCTCTCACCTGGACTGAAGCTGCTGGCGGGCCTCGGAGGGCAGCAGCTGCTCGCCTACTTCAGCAGATACGTGGCTCAGGTGAGGCGTTTCTAGCCCCCGCTGCCCCCGGAGGTAAAAAGCCTGAAAATAAATTAGTCTTTTATTGCAGCAAAAATAATCTCAAACAGAAAAATTCAGAAAAAGTGGGGAAGGAAAAAAATCCCATATTAAGAAATAACGCCCTTAATAATTCTTCTAAAATAAAACATTTTAAGTGGTGAAATGAAAAAGCTGCAGAATGTGCCAATTTATTTTTATCTGATTAGTCGATTAATCATCAGAATAATCGATTACTAAAATAGTGGTTAGCTGCAGCCCCAGCTGGATAAAAGATGCAGAACGCTTGAAGAACTGTTGATCTGGACGTCTTTCGAAGATCAGGGTGCAGGCTGACGGTCTGCAGGAGAGCTGGACACAGACGGGACCACAGCAGCCTCTTCTCCGTCCAGTCGGATCCAGTTCTGTTGTAAAACATCATGAAGAGTCTGTTAAGATGCCCATTAAGACCCGCTCCACTGTTTTCCTCCCTGCAATCAGTCCGAGACGGAGGACCTGAGACACGTCCTGTGGCTTTCTGTGGTCCTCTACAAGGCTCCAGGAAGTGAACTCACCTGCTGTCTGCTGCTCTCCACGGACTCCATCTACTTCCTGCTGGAGGACTCTGCCGCCGCGCCGGATCAGCACTCAGGTAGGACGAGACATCGGTCCGTTTTCAAAAAGTTCTGGTGATAAGTGAAATAATCTGCCAGTGGAAAAAGACATTTTTCACATAAGTCAAGTTTATTAGTACAGCACATTTCAGCAACAAGGCAGTTCAAACTGCTTCACATCATGAAAAACATAAAAACATCATAAACACAAACAGTCACCGGTTGTGAAACCAGGAACAAACATTACATTTTATCAAGTGCCATCATTAAAAACATCAAATATGTTGATCAATGTTCCACTTACTGCTGATCGACAGCAGCTCGAACCAGGTGGGTTTTCAGCCTTGATTTAAAGGAGCTCAGTGTTTCTGCTGTTTTGCAGTTTTCTGGAAATTTGTTCCAGATTTGTGGTGCATAGAAAGCTGAAAACTCCATGTTTGGTTCTGGTTCTGGGGGTGCAGAGCAGACCAGAACCAGAAGACCTGAGTGGTCTGGAAGGTTGATTCAACGACAACAGGTCTTTAAGCCGTTCAGTGATTTATAAACTAGCAGAAGGATTTTAAAGTCTATTCTCTGAGCTCCAGGGAGCCAGTGGAAGGACTTTAGAACTGGGGTGATGCGCTCTGTCTTCCTGGTCTTAGTGGGAACGCCAGCAGCAGCGTTCTGGATCAGCTGCAGCTGTCTGGTTGACTCTTTAGGCGGACCTGTGAAGACACTGTTGCAGTAATCAATGCGACTGAAGATAAACGCATAAGTTAAAATGTCTTGTCCCACTGGCAGATTATTTCACTATAACTAGAACTTTTCCATCAATATTAAGGAATTATTGACCTAAAACCAGCTCCTATATCTGCTGAAAACTTGTAAGTTAGTTTTGTCTTATTTTAAGTGTGTTTAAGACATTTGCACCAGAAACTGAAGCAGATATCCTTGGTTGGATTTTGTGTTTTTGCCGTTTTGTGCGTTTTAGATAAAAAACCTTTGTCTGTAAATCTGTTCTACCCAGAACTCCTCAAGTGGCTGTTTTAGCTTCACCTGGTTCAGATTCTGTGAAAAAATAACAAAATCTCTTATTAATCAGTTAATCTAAAAAATAATCAGCTCATCCCTGCTTGTTTATTTTTCTTATTTAAAGAAGGAATTGAAATGGTTTTTTATTTGCATCTTTCTAATATTGTATAAAAAAGGCTGAAGTGGTTGAATGAAAAATCAGCAGAATGTGTCCATTTTCTAACCAGTTAATCGCCAGAATAATTGTTAGTTGCAGCCCTGGTGCTGATATTTTTTGGCTGCTTTGGACCAAGCCTCCTCATATCCGATGTTTCCGTCTGTCAGCGACGGACGCATCGAGCCCTGCAGACCCGGAGACGAGTCTTTGCTGCTGCCTGAGCATCAGGCTGTCCGAGCTGCAGGCCGTCAACGTGGGCCTGTTCGACCAGTACTTCCGGGTCGTCGGTGAGTGGACCGGGACGCCCCTCAGGTCCCGCCCCGCGGAGGTCCTGCAGCTTTAACCGTGTGTCTCCTGGCAGGACGCTCGGCCGATCACATCGTCTGCTGCCTCAGCAGGGACAGCTACGGGACCAGCGTCTTCCTGCAGGAAGTGATGTCGGCTCTCAGCCTGCAGCAGCAGCTTCCTCCTCCTGAGCCGTCGGATCAGGACTTCTACTCCCAGTTCACCGACACGAACACGGGTAACGGAGCGCAGCGCGTCCGGACGCTCCCTCATCCCACTGCCTGCTGCAAACGGTGACAGATTGTGTCTCCCCCTGCAGGTAAGATGCAGAACTACGAGCTGATCCACAGCAGCAAGGTGAAGTTCATTTATCCCAGCGAGGAGGAGATGGGAGACCTGACCTTCATCGTGTCGGAGAGGAAGACTTCAGCCAGCACGGCCTGCAGCATCCTGCTCTACCTGCTGGTCTTTCAGGTAGAACCTGGGGTCCAAACCAGCCTGGCGCTGATCCAGCCGCCCTGCCTTGAAAATCCTGGGTTCACTGTGACGAGCCACCATTTTTACACTGCAAAAACACCAGATGTCACCAAGAGTTTCTGGTCCAGTTTCCAAAGCAAATATCTTAAATACGCTTGAAATAAAATAAAACTAACAAGTAACATTTCAGCAGATACAGGAGCTGGTTTTAGGTCAATAATTCCTTAATATTGATGGAAAAGTTCTAGTTATGAGTGAAATAATCAGCCAGTGGAGCAAGAGATTTTAACTTATAATATGGGAAAAATGTTTTGTTCCACTGGCAGATTATTTCACTTATAACTGGAACTTTTTCAGCAACATTAAGGAAATATTGATTTAAAACAAGCTTCTGTATCTGCTGCAAAGTTAATTGTAGGTTAGTTTTGTCTTATTTCAAGTGTGTTTAAGATATTTGCAGTAGAAACTAGACCAGAAATACTTGGTGAGATTTAGTGTTTTTGCAGTGTGCGGGACTGATGAGGCAAAATTTGGCTTAAAATAACATCTCCGATTTCTTTATACTGGATCCGATTTCCCAGTTTAAACTTTTTTTTTTCTTACTTTTCTTAAGTATTTTCAAAGAGTGGCTTTCATTCTTAATCTTCCTTTCTGCGAGTTGTGAGATGGAGTATTAGGGCCTGGGTACAATACTTTCTGTTTAATCACAAGGATATAGTCCTGATATTAGCAGAACAGAGACACAGTTTTTTACCAGAAAAAAACAACAACTTTAAATTATGAGAACGAAGTTGTTTTAATGAGAAAAACCTTTGAGTTCTCAGGATCGGACGTGAGCAGCTGCATCTTTCTTCAAAGTCCTGCAACTGATAATGTTTCAATGCTGATGTGTGAAAAGATTAAATATTTCTTTAGTTTTAAGTTTGATCTGTAAAACTTACACCAAAGTACAACTTCGCAAGATGCTCAACATTCCATATTTAATATTTTTGATATTTTTCATGTTGGAGTTCTCATAAAATTACGACTTTATTCTTGTACTATTTCGACTTTCTTGTCGTATGACTGTATTCTTGTAATATCATGACTTTATTCTCGTAATAACATTTAAAAAGTCGTAGCCTGGCCCCGATATTTGGTCGTAGAGTCGACCTGAACTCGAAGTCCAAATAACAAGAAGCTGTAAAAAACCCTTGTCAAGCAAGATGGCCGCCCTGGGCGTGATGACATCACTCTGAAGTACGGAAGCCCAAGGAAGGCATTGGTGGGGGGAAAAAAGTCCAGATTTTTCCAAAAAATCTTCAAAAACAAAAAAATTGGATAAATTGATGAAATCGATTTATGGCCCGGCTCATCCTCCCAGAGAGAGAACACCACTCCTTCAGTCAAACATGGTGGTGGCAGTGTGATGCTCTGGGACTGCTGTAACTGCTCCCATCTCACCAGTTCCTGCCTTGTTTTGCTGCTTCTTATCAGATAAAGCAGATAAAGGTGAGTCCTCCTGGGGGTGGTTGGCACCCCCCGGTGAAAGCCACGGGGACCCTGCTAACCTCACGTTCCCTGTCCTCCAGGTTCAGATCCCCAGCCAGGGCGCCGCCTCCGGCCCGTCCTCCGAGCGCTCTCCGGTCCTCCGGCCCCGGACTCTGATCCTGACCGCCACCGACGTGTTCCTGCTGGACGAGGACTACGTCAGCTACCCTCTGCCGGACTTCGCCAAGGAGCCCCCGTCCAGGTGGGAAGCCGGGAGGGTCGGTGCTTCGGCCTCTAGACAGAAAGATCCAGCGGGGTTTTTTTTACTAACATTTCACTGAGAAGTAGCTCGTATAATGAGCTCAGCAGATGCGCAGTTCTACCAGGTGTTTGGTAGTTGCTGCTGCCGCTAGTCTGGAGGAGCTGAGTGGGGAAGTCGTGGGGGTGGGAGGCTCTGTGAGGCGGAAGCTCGGAAGCTTAGAAAATGCAGCTCCGAGGAGGAGCTGCACCTTGAAGGCGGAGCTAGGTCCATCCAGATGTTTTGCACAGCTGAATAGTTGCCATGGAGATTAATGGATTTCTCAAACATGCATGAAAGAATCAAGGCAACACTCCAGGTATGATTTTGATGAGGGAAGAACATTAGAACATGATGGAAAGCTAAAAAAAAGTCGATTTTACATGATACTGGCCCTTTAAACCAGGCCCCTGTAGCTGCTGAGAAGTTACAGGGGCAGTTAGTTTTGTCTTATTTCAAGTGTAATAAGATACTTTCACCAGAAACTGGACCAGAAATACTTGATAAGATTGTGTTTTTGCAGTGCAGCAGGTTAAATCCTGGAAACTCTGCATCCCTAATTTGAAGTGAACTTTGTGTGACTGGAGCAGCCAGAAAACTCAAACCTCCTCAGATCTTCGCTTCTGTCACACAGAACCGTTCGGACCTCATATCCGTGTCTCATCTGATTTTCAGTCATCAGTGGGAAAAACTGGCTTTGCTTTACTCATTAAAAGATATCTTGAAAATGTGTTTTCCAGGTGAGGAAAAAGTTAGCACACCCCCTAGCAGCCAGTGTTCCTCCTCTGGCTGAGATGCTTCTCATAGCTGTCTACCATCTCTGACCAGGAACGTTTGCTCTTCTCCTCACTTTCAGCTCTGAGATGTTGTCTTCCAGCTCAGCCCACAGCCTCTCAATGAGATCCACATCTGGGCTTTGACTAGGCCATTTCTTAGTTCTCAGCGGGTTTTGGGTTGTTGTCGTGTTTCTGGGTCCAGTTTTGCTTCGGCTTTAATATTTTCACAGATGGTCTCGTGTTTTCCTCTGATAAATGTTAAAATTCGTATCAGATCCATTGATGCTGAGCTGGACCTGCTGCAGCAAAGCATTCCACGAGCCATGACTCCTCCACCGCCGTGCTTCAGTCAGTAGGCGGCTCTTTTCCTGGAGTCCTGTGTTTCATTTGAAGCCAACATGTTGTTCCAGCTCTTTGTTTCTGCTCCCGGTGGTAACCTTGAGTCCAGGCTTCATGTTTGCGTGATTAAATCATCCGTGTGCTCTTTGTCTCACGCTGTCGCCCCGCTGCAGAGAGCGCTACCAGCTCTGCGAGGCTCGGAGGATCCGGGATCTGGACCGGGTCCTGCTGGGCTACCAGACCTACCCTCAGGCTCTGACCCTGGTCTTTGACGACCTGCCGGGCCCCGACCTGCTCTGCCACCTCACCATGGACCACTTCGCCTCCACGGGAGAGGAGGCTCCGCCCGGAGGGGGCGTGGCCAGCCGAGGCGCTGAGGTGCAGTGGTGCGTCTTCGTCCCGGGGGCCGACAGCAGAGAGAGGCTGATCTCGCTCCTCGCCCGACAGTGGGAGGCGCTGTGCAGCCGGGAGCTTCCTGTCGAGCTCACCGGCTGATTGGATGATGGGGATGACGGTCGCCATGGGGACCAGTGCTTGGACGCTGCCGCCACCCAGCCACCAGGAGGCGCTCTTAGGGAACCCAACACTTAGCTGAAGGTATTTTTAGGCCTCGGTACAAATATCTGCTGCTGGGAGGCGTCGAGGAATCTGAACTGCAAGTTTGTAAAAACAGGAACGTGAAACGATTACTTGATACTTAAATGACTGGTGTTGCACTACAGGGGGCGCTGCAGCATGTCCACAGGAGTTTAACAGTCAATGTTTAAGTTGATGTAACCTCTAAAGAAATTAGCTCAGCTCAGCACCGGAAGCAGGGACATTTGGGACGCCGTTGGAAAGTTACTCAGTCAGAGATTAACAGCAATAATTTGGTTTATTTAGCCTAAATAAGCCTGTCATAAGAGGAACAATGGGGGTTCATTTTTCAAACTCATATTTTCACCATGTTATTCATTAATTTATAAATGTCTCAGTTTCAAATTAAATATTTAATTAGAAAGCTAAGTATTGTTTACCAACTAAATATGTTGTTACAATTTCAAAATTTAACTAGCACAGAGTTAAATATTTAGTTTAAATATGTAGCTTAGTTTGAAGCTAAATAGCTAACAATCTCCAAGCTAAATATTTAGCTCTGAGCTAGATAAATATTTAGTTTACAAACTGCATTCAGCTAGATGAAAGCTAAATTTTAGCTTTTATGCAAATTCACTTGTCGATACTTGTGGAAGTGGACTATCAAAATAAAAGCTGGGTCTTGAGAACTTCAAGCTCTGAGCTAAACATTTAGCTTTTCACTAAATATCTGGCTTGCAAACTAAATATTTAATTTGATGCTAAATATTTAACTTGCTAACTAAATGCTTAATTTGAAACTAAATATTTAGTTTGAAGCTAAATATTTAGCTTGCTAATGAAATATTTAGCCTCCAAGCTAAATATTTAGCTTCAAACTAAATATTTTATTTTCTAACTAAATATTTAGTTTGAAGCTCAATATTTAGCTTACTAATTAAATATTTAGCTTCAAACTAAATATATTTGTTAACTATTTAGTTTGAAGCTAAATATTTGGCTTACTAATTAAATATTTAGCTTCAAACTAAATATATTTAGCTATTTAGTTTGAAGCTAAATATTTGGCTTGCCAATTAAATATTTAGCCTCCAAGCTAAATATTTTTGCTTGCTTATTAAATATTTAGCTTCAAAGTAAATATTTGCAAACTAAACTATTTAGCTTAGTTTGTAGCTAAATATTTAGCTTGCTAATTAAATGCTAAGCTTCCAAGCTAAAAAACTAGCTTCAAACTAAATATTTTACTTGCTAACTGACTATTTAGTTTGAGGCTAAATATTTAGCTTGCTAATTCAATATTTAGCTTGAAGCTCAATGTTTAGTTTTCTAACTAAATTTACTAACAAAATATTTAATTTGAAACTGCTAGATGAATTAAAAACATGGTGAAAATATGATTTTGAAAAATGAACCCTCATGTTTTTTACTAATGTCAGGCTAAATAACCCAAATTATTGCTGTTAATTTTTGACTGAGTAACTTTGCAAACAGCGCCTGATAAAAGCTGGCAGGAAAACTCCAAGTGATCCCAAAGCTGCTTGATTTCTTCTTAAACCTGCTTTGAAACCAAAAGTTTGCTTCATGTGTTTTTAATTTATGTTCATGTTGTTGCTCCGGTTCTGCTGCAGACGGCTTCTGCACAAATACATTCGCACACAGACTCACACAGGGTTGCTTGGCACAATCTACTCGGAACATTTTATTTCTTGCACATTGTAACGGATGGATCAGTATTAATGGACTGTATGTTGAAGCTTTTTATTAATATTTAACAGGATTGTCGCTTTATGACAGACGGGATGTTTTCCATCCTGAAACTGAAGTTTGTCGTACAAAAATAAGGTTTCTGACGATGTTTCCAACATGAACTCTTAAATATAACTACTGTTATCATAGTGTTGTTTTTTTTTTTGTTTTTTTTTTATACACATGCACATTGTCAGTATTTTATGCTTTCTGTACGTTGCTGTCGCCATGACTGAACCCGTGTTGGGTTCTACAGAGGAACGCCACCGAATAAAAGTGAAACTGAAACCTTTTTCTGCCTTCGTTTCATGAATGTCAGCCGGGTTTCAAGCTCAGAACGTTTCTGCAGAACATCACAACTCCCTTCGGTCCTCAGTTACCAAGCTGTTGCTTGCAAGTGTAGAGAATAAAAACGTTAGAGACGAGGAAGATTTTATTAGACTTGATTTAATAAATGTAAACAAATGAAGTGGGAATCTGTAGTGGGGGTGTCCAAAGTGTTCAGTTCAAGAATGACAGACTTGATCCCCCCCAGCACAGCTGATGTAGATGGAGACTGACTATTTTTAATTTGGACAAAATTATCACAGACAAAGTAAAATCTTCTTGCAATAGAAAATATTGGCTACAACACAAAGTATTTGTCTTTAAATGATCAGACCTTTTGCAGTCTCTTGCAAGGACTTTTACTCAAAAGCAAACTTTGCTGCATCTGAATCTGTTTTTGATTAATTTAATAAACTTGGTTAAATACCATAAGCATTTTCAAAGAAAGAGCAACCTTAATCCAGATTTTATTGATCAGAACTGACTGATTGGTGTTATATATTCTTTTCCAATTGATACCTAGAGAATTTGCTAAATTACTTGTAATAAGGCCAACCTGCAGAGACCCTGCGGGTCCTGATCCCTGCTTGTCGCTGTAGAGTTGGTGGTGAAGACGCCATCTTGGACCCACTGTCTTCTGGATAAAGCAGGCAGCACTTTGAGCATCTTGTTCTTTGATTTCTCCAGAGTGTTTAACATAATTCAGCCTGTTTTGCTTTGTCAGAACCTCCAGGAGACACAGGTGGAAGCCTCAGCAATCACCTGGATCAATGTCTACTTGACAACCAGACCATAGTTTCAGACACTGATTTAAAATCAGTGTCATGCAGTCAAATAGATATGATTAGAATTAAGTTGAATGAGGAAGAAATAATCAAACCAGTCAGCTTCAGCTCTAGCAGATGTCCGTTCACCCTTAAAGAGTCTTAAATTCACATATCTAAAATTAAGGCCTTAAAATGTGTTAAATTTGTTTAAAAAAAAGGTGAGTTGGCCTTAAATACGTTAATCAGAGGTTTTAAATTATGTGGTGACAGCACCATTTAATCTCCTATATTATATGTAGGTTTTTTTTCTGGTGGGAATTTTCTGTCAGGCGAACAGTTTCATCGCGTTCTGTGACCCAAGGCTGCTAATATACCCTGGCTAGCTACCTAGCTAGTTTTTTTGGGGTTTTTTTTTTTTTTTTTTTATGGCTATCATGGGTTAAAGCTGCAATATGTAACATTCATGAAAAATCAGTTTTTTAAATATTTGTTAAAATTATCATGTTGTGAAAGTATATTAGATAATCTGTGGGAAAAAAATCCAGCTGCTCTCAGTACTAACCGCAGAAACAACCAATCAGAGCCAGGAGGAGGGGCTTAGCGCTGTCAATCACCCTCATGTACGCCGCTCTCCCCCCCTGCCCCCCCCCTGCATGACATTCTTCACACACAGGTGGTGACATCCCTCAAGCTCCGTCTCCGAGCTGCCGATCTGCACCGCGTAGCTGCAGAGAAGATGAGGATGAGAACCTGTCCTCTCCGACCACAGGCACGTTTACGATCATCCCTGGGCCCTGATGATGACCCAGGACTGGGAACCCGGTGCTCACCTGCAGTTGGTGGTGTCGAGCTTCCTGAAGCCGTGCGGGCAGCTGGCGGTGACGGAGGCGGCGCAGGAGGTGCAGTCGGTGTAAACATCTAACCTCTGAGGAACATCACAGCGACCAGGAGGAGGCGTCTGACAGAAAGAGCAGCTTTCACATCATCCGTGGCTTTTATACACAAAGACAGGGTTTATCATGTAGTCTGCCTTTACACTTTACCTCAAACTGCTTCACTTTCACCAATCATGTTTAATTTCTCTAAAATGTCTCCTGAGTCTGCTGCCCTTCACTCACTGACTGTCAGACGCTCTGGAAACTGCCTGATCACGCGTCATTACTGACGCCCTCTGGTGGCCGTTCTGGACTTGTAAAATATGCTTTTTACATATTTGTTAAAATGATCATTATGTGGTGACAGTATAAGACAGATAATCTGTGAAGAAAATCCAGCTCCTCTGCCTTCTCCCAGTGCTCCCAGTACTAACAGAACCAGAAATCCACCACTCAGTCAGAAACAACCAATCAGAGGCAGGAGGAGGGGCTTAGCGCTGCCAATCACCGTCATGTATGCGCCACTCAACCCCCCCCCCCTCCGCTACACTACAGCTGGTTCACCACAACATGGCCTGCTGCTAATGCTAATGCTAGTTAGCATGGCCACCGATGACGGCGGATAAACAGTTTTCCTGGAACAATGAGCTGTTTCTCCACCATCAGCACATTTAGCAGCGTGAACACGAGGGTGATTGGCAGCTCTAAGCCCCTCCCCCTGGCTCTGATTGGTTGTTTCAGGTCGGGAGCGGAGCATTTCTTTAGAGGGCAATAGCAGCTCAGGGAGGAGGAGGAGGAGCTCCATCTTTTCACAGATTATCTGTCTCAGACCAGACTGTCACAATACGGAGACAGTTTTAACAATTATGGGAAAAAACCATATTTTTATAAAAGTTACAGACTGCAGCTTTAAAAAGTCATAAATTTGAGTTGTTAAACCTGCAGAAACCCTGTCTAGTCTACTATCCAGCTGCTAACCTCATGTACTGAATGCAGCTTTTTACAGAGCACAGTATTTGTTGTTTGTTTTTAGATGAAATCATCCAGTTCTGTTAGTTTCCCCACCATAATTTAATGCTGATCCATTGGAAGCCTTTGAAACACCGTCCAGCAGCTTCATAAAACGTCTGCATGAGTCCCGTCAGAAGTTGCTCAACAGGATCTGGACGACTTTGTGGTTAAAAATCATCAAAGACGTCATCGCCACTCAACTCATTAAACTTCAGATATTTCCTGTCTGTCAGCGCCGCTCATCGAAAAATCCGACTCACTTCCTTTCTGGGGACACATGAGGAGCTCGAAAACAGAGATACTGTACCAGGAAGTGCCTGATCAGCAAACCCAGGAATCTGACCCGCGAGCGGCTTTCTGTTGGTTCCACGAAGGTCAACAGCCTGATAGGAAAGACTTCTGTTCAGGCCTTTGTTTTTAGGAGAAGGGGAAACTGCAGACCTGAGGAACATAACTTGGCTGGGCAGAAATGGGTCACATCCAGAGCTTGCAGCAAAACAGGATTTCTGTAGGAACAATGACTGTGACATGATGAAGCATTTCTAAAGAACAAACAGGGTCAGCTGGACTCCAGAGAACTGCCGCCACAACTTATGGTTCCTGTTCCATCACTAAAGCTGCTGTTGCTTCATCCTCTATTACCATAAATCTCCTGTTTGGACTTCCTCTTGGCCTCCTCCCCAGTGGCTTCATCCTTCTACCGATGTAATCATTGTCAATCCTCTGAATATGTCCAAACCATCTCAGTCTGGCCTTTAACTCCAAAACATCTAACGTGAGCTGTCCCTCTGATGTCCTCAACCCTGATCCTCGTCACTCCTCAAGAACACCTCAACATCTTGAGGATGCAGCCTCCAGTTCTGCCTCCTGTCTCCTCATTGGTTGCGTCTCTAAACCAACAGCATCGCTGCTCTCTTCTACACCTTTCCTTTTTGGGTGTTTTTCCACCTAATAGTCTGGTAGTATGGTGGCATTATCATGCCAAAACTCGTACAGATCTGCGTGCGCAGAATTGATCCGTATGGTAAGCCAAGTGTGCCAAATATCGCCACTTTTACGACGCGTCTGGCAAAAGAGTCACGCAAGAAACGCAGGTTTATATCTCAGAACGACGTGAAATGCGGCAGAAATGCATTCAAAACGCCACTTTTTACACCGTTGTACGACTACCTTCTGAACAGCAAAAATTACTCCATCTTATTTTGGTCATGGAACGCCACTTTTTACGGGATTCAATTACCAAAATAAACGCAGTAATTTTTGCCGCTTTTGACATTTATTACGCCATAAAAGACGGTGTTTTCTTAAATTTTGCAAGGCCCTCCCCATACTTTTCTTATCCACTCAATTTAAACTCCAGTCACCCAATAGGAGAAATACAGTTCCAGACCACACTAAATGATCACAGATCAGCTGCGCTGAAAAGAGATTTGGGGTTTTCTTTGGCTGATTTCATATATTCTGCATCACTGTCAGTCTTTCCTTCTGTACTAATCTCATTGATCCTTTTCATGTCTTTAAAGTGCAATATACCAAACAGAATACATAATACCTACGTATGAACCAAGTAAAGACCGACATGTCTTTTTGAAATCCAGGTGTTTGTAGTACTTTTTTCCACCACCAGTGGGCCCTCAAACCGGAGCGAGTCACAGAACTTACGCTTGCGCGGATCTCATTTATACTCAGTTCAGTTCAATTCAATTCAAAAATACCTTATTTATCCTAAAGGGAAATTAAATGTTGATGTAACTCATTTAATTAAGGAGTTATTATAGATGGTGATGGCTGTGGCCAGGAAAGATCTCCTGTAGCGGTCCGTTTTACAACCAGTCTGAAGAAGCCTCTGACTGAAGACACTGTGTTTTCCAGTGACAGTCTCATGAAGAGGATGGTCGGGGTTGTCCATAATTTTCTTAATTTTAACTCGCGAGTTTTGGCATAATAATGCCACCATACAGTAGATTCGGTTCGACTGGAGACCAAAACTGCAACATTTCCTCCATTTCCAGCTCCTGCGGGTCTCTCTCTCTCTGCTCTGAGTCAAACCATCTAAACCCTTCCAGCATCCTGTTCCCATCCTCACCTGTGGGGGCGCTGCACCAAGAACCACTGAAGGAAACGACACAAAAACGTCTGAAGAAGAGACTGAGCGCAGTTTACTTCTTCATGAAATGTAAACAAAAATGGAGCAGCGTCAGGTTTTAGTGATTGAAGGATTTCTCTTTTGTCGTTAGCCATTTCTCCCGCTAGCGCTAGCCTCATGCATTTGTTTTGGTTGTTTTTACCCAGAATGCCCTGCGCTGTAGTCCCCTTCCTGCTTTTGGAGCGGTCTCCGGTCCGCTTGGTGTTCATTCGAACCACACCAGAGTTCACTTTGACTGCGTGTTCACACCTCCCCAAATGAACCGGACTTTCTCGGCAGACGGACTGGAGTTGGATTAAAGTGGACTAAACAGGGAATGCTGGGAATGCACCTTTATTCTTCCTGAAACCCTTTCATCACACCTGGCGCTCTGCTTCACCCATTCCAACCACGCACTTCTTCACCTCTTTTCCACACCATTGCTCCGGACCGTTGACCCCAAGTACCTAAAGTCCTCCGCCTTCTTAACTTCTGCTCCCTGTAACGTCACCGTTCCACTTGCACTCCTCTCATTTACACGTCTTCTGTCTTGCTGAAACTCATCCTCATTCCTCTCTTTTCCAGCCTCTCCAGCTTGTCCTCTACCTGCGCCCTGCTCTCACCGCAGATCATAGCGTCGTCTGCGAACATCATGGTCCATGGAGGCTTCGAGCCAATCCTTGATGCAGTCCCACCTCCACCTTCAACTCCTGTCACTCTTACAGCACACCTCACTGCTGTCTCACAGATCTCATACCCCTGCACCACTTTCTCTGCCACTCCTTCCCATGCAATGCCACAGCTCCTCTCTCAACACCCTGTCATGCACTTTCTCTAAACCAACGAAGATGCAATGCAGCTCCCTCTGCCCTCTCTGTACTTCTCCATCAGCATCCTTAAAGTAAAAAAATTGCATCTGCGGCACTCTTTCTTGGCATGAAACTATCAAAAATGCTCACTTCTGACCTCAGCCTGGTTTCACTACTCTTTCCCACAGCTTCGTTGTATGACTCAGCTTTATTCCTCTGTAGTTGCCACAGTCCTCTGCATCTCCCTTGTTCTTCCAACTGCCACCATAACAGTTTTTCATTCCTGAGTTTTAATTGACTGATTGATTAATTGGTTATTGAAATAATCGTCAACTAATTTGGAAATCAATTAATCGTTAACTGGAGTACACAGACTCTAAAAAAGGCCATTTGCTGAAAGAACTACACACCCAGAGCAGTAATTAAGCCAAAACTGTACAAAATATATCAACATTTTGCAGTTGGGATAAAAAACCTTAGTCTGTAAATATGTTCTTCCGAAAAGTGGCAGTTTTAGCTTCACGTGGTTCAAATTCACGAAAGGAAAGCTATATTATTGCATTTTAGGCAATAAAATGTTTATTTTCTTGTTGACAAAAAGGAATTTAACTATTTGTTTATTTGCCTCTTTTAAAGTATGTATACTCCAGTTACCGATTATTCGATTACTAAATTAGTTGACGACTATTTCAATAATCAGTTAATCACAATTAATTTTTAAAAAAAAATCATAGTAGGCCTACTCGGGAATGAAAAAGTGTATTCAGTTTATTGTTAAATCCGATGAACTGATGAATCATCAGAATAATCAACAGAATAATCGATGACTAAAATAACCGTTAGCTGCAGCCTTATCCCTGAGGCATCCTCTCACTCTTCAAGGTCTTTACTGCAAAAACACAAAATCTTACCAAGTGTTTCTGGTCTAGTTTGTTGTGCAAATATCTTAAATACAGTTGAAATAAGACAAAACAAACCTACAAGTAACTTTTCAGCAGATATAGGAGCTTGTTTTAAGTCAATCATTCCTTAATATTGATGAAAAAGTTCTGGTTATAAGTGAAATAATCTGCCAGTGGAGCAAAACATTTTCCCCATATTATAAGTTAAAATACCTTTTTCCACTGGCAGATTATTTCACATATAACAAGAACTTTTTCATCAACATTAAGGAATTATTGACTTAAAACCAGCTCCTATATCTGCAGAAACATTACTTTTACATTAGTTTTGTCTTATTTAAACTATATTTGACATATTTGCACTGGAAACTAAACCAGAAATACTTGGTAAGGCTTTGTGTTTTTGCAGTGTTGCTCAACAACCTATGTACTGCCACTTCTCCTTGACACTTCCAAAGCAGCTTGGACATTCATTTTAGTATAAAGGTCAATTTCTGTGTGGGCAAATGAACACTGAATCAGTAGAAAACTGTCGACCTGGTAAATACTGCAGCTATGCAGTTGTTTATTTATTGGATAATAAGCAACAATAGGACGTCAGATGGATGAGAAACAGACAGTAAATCCTTTCACTCATGCCTTTGGTAGTTTTCCGTGTCTTCTTGCTGACTGGAGACATTTGAGGAGACAGTTGAGGTGACGAAAGCCCAGAGATTTTAATCAGGAGGTTCAGGAAATTCTGTTTCCTTCTCATTTTTTTTTTTTTTTTTTTATCATTTTTCTTCTTTTCCCCTCAGGCTCACTTTGCTAATCGACGTCCTTTTTCCAGGTCCAGCCTCATTAAAGAGACATGGGTCAAAAAAACATCCCTGATCTTAGTCTCAGCACCTTTTTGATACTTGTAAGCGTCAGCAGACTTGAGGAGTTTGCTGAAATTGGAAAATATTAGCATGCTAGCATCAATGCTCACAGCTAATCAGATTTTTTCACCAAATATTCTTAGAGCTCTAATAGTTTTAATATAAATGGTGCTATAACTAATGCTATTTGATATGCTACAGCTTTAGTACGCTAACATTAACATTTTTTAGACTTAGCGTAACCTAAGTGTTATCATGTTGAAGCTAGCATTATATTTGATTTAAGGACTCCAGGATGCTAACAGCTTTAGCAGGCTAAGAATAATGTCCACACGTAATTATTCAGATTTTTACACCAAGTATTGCGAGCCATCTCATGTTAATGTTGATGCTAAAGACCAAAACAAAAAAGAATGACGGATTAATCAGATTTATGAAATGTTACTGTTATGAAGGCAGAAAATGTAAAAATTTCATCCTGCTAACAGCTAAAAACGGTAAAATCTGGTGCCCGTCACTTCAGATTACCCTGCTGGTGGTAATGCTGGCTGAAAATGTAAATAATAGGTGCATAATTATACAATGACTGGCACTATGGTCGTATTAGGAACATAAATCCCTGCTGGCTAAGCCCAATAGTCCTCTCTATGCCTGCTGTGACTCCATCACAGGCCTCACGTTTCATTTCGTCTTACATTTGCATGTCTTTTTCTTCCATTCACTCTTTTTATTTAATCTCATTTATCTATTAATTTATTTAGAGAAACTTGGTGGCAATCATTTGTTTGTAGCAAGGTAACAAGTCTGCAAAAGCCTTGGACCTGCAGTACACGGCAAAAACACAAGATCTTACCAAGTATTTCTGGTCTAGTTTCTTGTGCAAATATCCTTAATACACTTGAAATAAGACAAAACTAACTGACAAGTAACTTTTCAACAGATATAGGAGCTTGTTTTAAGTCAATAATTCCAAAATATTGATGAACATTTTCTAGTTATAAATGAAATAAACTTCCAGTGGAGCAAGATATTTTAACTTATATTATAGGAAAAACTACTTGTTCCACTGGCAGATTAGTTCATCTTTTCATCAGTATTAAGGAACTATTGTCTTAAAACAAGCTTCTATGTTGTGATGAAAAGTTACTTTAAGTTAGTTTTGTCTTATTTCAAGTGCACTAAGATATTTGCACTAGACACTGGACCAGAACGACTTGGTAAGATGTGTTTTTGCAGTGTAGACTTGTAAGCTACAGTCAAGATACTCCAAGATTCCAGAAGTATAAATTATTGAATAAGTAAGTTAACTTTTTTTGTAATTCATGTAGGTTTTAGAGTAAATCACAGCCGTTTGTAAAAAGTCTTAAAAAGTGATAAAATAAATTGAACTGTCTGAAGGTTGCAGAAACAGCTCTATATTGGACATTTTTGTGGTTAGTCAACCATTGTATTGACTCGAGACGTGGTTGGAAACTTTCCAGAATCTTGTGACTGGATGTTTGGTGATTACATTGTGCAGATGTGTGTGGAACATCTGGCAGGATCAAATCTGCTGCCGAGGACTCTGTAAGCATTTAATGCCCAGCTTCGCCACTTATCGCCTGCTTCCTGCCATTGTTCAACAAGTTTGCATTTTGACCTTTAACCCTGTGTTCGGTTGTTCTCACTACGCCTGCTGATCTAGTCAATCTCAGTTAAAACAGGAAGAAAGTCAGCTTTCACAGTTTGTTCTCATTTTTTCATCCTGAGAAGCAGACGGAGTCGTGTCAGCTGATGAGGAAATCCGTCTCGGTGGTACCACTGCAGCAGGACGGCACAGAGGGAAAACCCTCCGAAGACTTCCTGTCTAGTGGAGACATGGTTCCTTACAACATTCTTCTTAGACAGAACTTATGACTGTTCCGGTCTGAAGTTTACATCCAACCATCACAGACTTGAATGTTATATGATTTTGAATCTTCTGATGACGCATTTGAGCTGCTCTTTTTCTTATTCCACAAGGTTGAATTTATTGTGGTTTTTCTCGAATCCAGACAGGGCCAAAACTATACATACAGGTTTAAACATACTATGCATCCACCCCAACTAATAGTTGGATAAACATCCTTTAGCAAATGGCAGAGAAAGCACACTTTGGTAAGCTTCTGGCATCATTCTCTCCAGATATTTCACCACCTGTATTGACAGAACTGCAAAAACACAAAGTCTTACCAAGTATTTCTGGTTCAGTTTCGACTGCAGATATCTTGAATATACTTGAAATAAGACAAAACTAACCTACAAGTAACTTTTCAGCAGATATAGGAGCTGGTTATAAGTAAATAATTCCTTAATATTAATGAAAAAGTTCTAAGTTAAATAATCTGCCAGTGGAACAAGTTGTTTTTCCCATATTATAAATTGAAATGTTTTGCTCCACTGGCAGATTATTTCACTTATAACTAGAACTATTTCATCAACATTAAGGAATTATTGACTCAAAACAAGCTCCTATATCTGCTGAAAAGTTACTCTTACGTTAGTTTTGTCTTATTTCAACTGTATTTAAGATAACTGCAACAGAAACTGGACCAGAAATACTTGGTAAGATTTTGTGTTTTTGCAGTGAGAACTGGTAAAGTTCAACACCAGTTGGTTTCCTGACACTGACCTGGTTTTAAAATGTGATCAAAAAGCTATTCCAGAAGTTTAATGTTAGTCTGCTTTCTCCATTCTAAAACCAGTTTTAGGTTTAGTGGTTTTGTCCTTGGGGAACATCCAAGTTTGACCAAGTTTTAACCATCTGACCCAAACCGCTCCGCTCAGATAAAAGCTTGAACTGCTTGGACACAATAACAAGATGAATGTGTGAAGGAGTCAATGGGAGACTTTCAAACCTTCCTTTGCAAAACATGTAAGGGAAACATCTTTGCAGTAATTATTAACAAAAGCATCAACAATACCTGCACTTTATTTGCCACAGTTGACAGGTTGTCCAACCCTGCTGTGACTGGAGCAGCTGAACTCCACTCTACCAGAGTCTGCATTGAATTTGCCAAGATCTTTACAGAAAAAATTAAACAAATTAGAAGGTTAATATCTACATGCTCCCATTAGCTCAGGTTATAAGTAATAAGATTAGTTAACATAACCATGCAGATGATACACAGCTCTATATTATGATGTCACCAGGTGACGCTGAACCATCCAAGCACTGAACAGATGCTTCGAACAAATCAATGCATGGAGGTGCCAAAACTATCTTCAGCTGAACAGAAATAAAACTGAAGTTATTATCTTTGGACCCAAAGAGGAACGATCTAGAGTCAGTGTGCATCTTCAGTTATTCCAGCTAGAAACTAGTGATCAGGCCTGAAATCTGGGAGTAGTGATGGACTTAGACCTGAACCTTCAGAGACACATAAAGACAGTTACAAAGTCAGCCTTTTATCACCTGAAGAACATTTCCAGGATTAAAGGACTGATGTCTCAACAAGATCTAGAGAAACTCATCCATGCGTTTATCTTTAGTCGCATTGATTACTGCAACAGTGTCTTCACAGGTCTGCCTAAAGAGTCAACCAGACAGCTGCAGCTGATCCAGAACGCTGCTGCTGGCGTTCCCACTAAGACCAGGAAGACAGAGCACATCACCCCAGTTCTAAAGTCCTTCCACTGGCTCCCTGGAGCTCAGAGAACAGACTTTAAAATACTTCTGCTAGTTTATAAATCACTGAACAGCTTAGCACCAAAACACATTAAAGACCTGTTGTCGTTGTATCAGCCTTCCAGACCACTCAGGTCTTCTGGTTCTGGTCTGCTCTGCATCCCCAGAACCAGAACCAAACATGGAGAAGCAGCTTTCAGTTTCTATGCTCCTCTAATCTGGAACAAATTTCCAGAAAACTGGAAAACAGCTGAAGTACTGAGTTTCTCTGGGTTCCAATTCTTCCTTCGTCACCAGAGCTCAGTCCATCGTTAATGTTCAGCCAATAAATGTGCAGCAACTGTGTGATGCTGTCATGTCAGGGTGAAGACTGAAACTTCTGGGGATTGTTTCTGAGACCTTGTTTCATCTCAGGTCATAGTTCCTGTTGCAGATTCACAGGCTGGTCATTGGTACTGGATCGAATCAAGACGGTTCTGAGGGCAAAAATGGCTCAACGCAGTAAAAACAAGATGTCCCTAATAAAGTGGGCGGTGAGTGGATGTTCTTGTTTATGAGTAACAGTCACCTCAGGTATGTTGGGTGCATTTTCTTTACCTCTGCTCTGACCGTTCCAGCTGTGGTGAAGCATTTCACCAGTACCTCTGCTTGTACCACTGGGGATCACATGGGAGGAGATGACCTCTGCTGGGAGGTTCCTGTCTTTACCAGTTTCTGTTATGTTTCCTTCCTAGATTAGAGGAGAAAGACAGCAGCAGTGGCTCCCAGCCTCAGCTGCTGGACACTGGGCTCAGGGGTAACTTGTTGCTGTGGTTTCTTGGTTATTTCCTCACACATCAGGCTCAAAAAGTGCGAGGAAATCTGCTGATAACACCGTCCACGCCAGGATCCACCCTGTTGTTTGTTTTTATAAGAGCTTTGATTTTTTTTTTCTGCCTGTTTCTGCACCCATGAGAAGCTGTTATTCTTGCCGGAATCATTACCCACTGTGTTCCTGAACAGAAGACGTTGCTGTCTATTTCCTGGACTGAGTTGCGCAGGTTGGATTTAGAGGTTAAGTGTTGAGTTAGATTTTAATGTTTGGACATTTACTCAGCATAACGGAGGTACTGAAGCTTTATTTTTCTCTCTGGATGTGAGACTTTGAGCCATGTTGCTTTTCCTGCTTCTGTTCCTGGATCTCTGCCTCCAAACTTCAGGACAACAGCAGGTAAACCACCTCAGACTCACTTCTTTCATTTTTTCACCAGAGATCTAGATGATCAGGTATCTTCTAAAACACATCTGCAGCCCCAGGTTTCACCTGTTTCAGGTTATCTCCAAAAACTTCTGCTGAATGAATGAAAGAGGAGCAACTTGGACAAAAACCTTCATCATTAAACCCATGAATCATTCAAGAATTCTCAAATATTCATTATGACTTCACTAAATCTAATTAATAGCCAAAAATCTGCAAATACTGACTTCCGATTTTATTAATTTTTTATTCTCCAGTTAAGACTGTTAGAAATATCAAACAGTATTCTTAGACAAGAACCGCAGTAGTTTTAAAATCTGAGGGTCAGTTAATACGCCCCATCCTGAAAGGCATATTACGAGTTCAGTTTTCTGCAGTCGGGCTGCTTCCTGGTCGGATATTTTACTCCCTAAGCCTTAAAAACTGGACTTCTGGCTCAAAAAGGAAAATATGAAAAATCAATTTTCAGAGTTGCTTTTCAGACAAACCAACTCTGGTAGTATTTGAAGAGATAGACTTGAAAATCTATGATGTAAAGTTATTGAACAACTGTGAACGAATAAAGATCAGGACCTCAAAACCACTGTTCCTACATTTCCCATCAAACCCTTCTTCTGCTCTCCTCTGTCTGGATCATTGGGTGGGGTTAATCTGCAGCACTGAACTGACTTTGCTCATGCCTGTGAGACTGAAACTTCTGTTTTGATAATGAAAACTTTATTTTAACCGGCACCTCTTTCCTGTGGGGTTCCTCAGGGTTCATCACTCGGTCCTCTTCTTTTTCCTTTTTAGGACTTTTACCATTGTGACTCCCAAATTATGGACACTTTGCCTTTACAAACTCCAAGCTATAAGCCATTGGATTTTAAGATCCATCTCTTTGGGTCCATTCAGGATGGTCATTTTGATTTTAAAGTTTTACCTGAACTCATTTATTTGTTTTTTTTTTAATTCAGACTCTAGATATTTTTTTCTAATGTTTTCATTTCTTTTATGTTCAGCAATTTGTTGAGTGATTATGTTTTTAAAGTTCATTATAAATAAAGTTGGACTGGTTTGGCCATTCTGCTCTCTTCAGGATTTAGTCTGAGAAAACATCCACTTCTACACAGATGACCTTTGGGTTTCCTTGCCTCAAACACCAAATAATCCACGTTTCATCAAACCTCCTGCTAAATTGTCTTGAAGACATTAAGGCCTGGGTGGCTCTGAATCTTCTGGTCAGTCAGGCTTCGGTTTAGTGTTCAAAACTGCTCATTATTTAACAAGACCACACACGTTGAGCAGTGAGCTCCATTATCTCTCTGTAAAAGGTGTCATCCTCGGCACCTCTGATCTGATTTCTCTTAGCAGATCCTGAAATCAGCTGACCAGCTTCTTCTGGTTCTCCTCGACACAACGCTGAATCTCAGAAGAGATCGGGCATTTTCAGTCGTGGCTTCCAAACTCTAAAAAAACTGAACTTGCCTTCAAATAGTTGTCAAACATCGTCACTTCCTATTTTAGTCTCTTTTAAAACCTCATCTGTTCCCAGTGGCCTTTAGCGCTGTGTGAGTTGATGTTTTGGGGTTTTTTTCTTTTTTGGTGTGTTTTAAGACCTGTTTTTATTGTTGTTTACATCTTGGTTTTATGTCTTTTACATGTTTTATCATCATTAGTCTCGACTGATGTAACTGGCCTTATAGTGTACCTGTTAAAGTAAAGTCCTGCCTCTGTCTGAAAGGATTCTCAGAAAAGCAGTTCCCACTTTGCTGCATGAAGTTTGCCTTGAGAACCAGCATCACTAGTTTGCATGCAGACCTGTGATGGAGATGAAATTTATAAAATTTTCCAAAGACCCAGAACATGTGAATAAACCCAGAATAAATTAGAATATTATCGAGAAGCAACTCCATCACTAAGTGAAACACATTATATAGATTTTTTTAAACACAGATTTTCCAGATATTGCAATTAAATTTGATGATTTTCTGCTTTCAAAGAAAAACAAAAACATTTGACATTTGAATATTACATTAGATCAATAAAAATCGTTTTTAATACAGAAATCCAGGCTTAATGAGGCCTCATCAGAACCTAATTCAGGATCTTTTTTCATCTATCTATCTATCTATCTATCTATCTATCTATATATATATATATATATATATATATATATATATATATATATATATATATATATATATATATATATATATATATATATATATATGTAAAACCCAATCTTATCTTATCTTTATATAGTTTATATAGTTTCCTTAAGCATAGGTTTACAAAAGTGATTGCCTGATAATGCCAATGCCATGAACAAATATGTTATTTTTGCATAGAATCCCGAACTTTTAACAAGATGAACAGATTTTTGCTCACCGAATATGTGAATTTCTGACTGAAATATATTAATTTATTCCTCATTTTATCAATATGTTACATGCTGGATTAATGTTAATGTGTATTTAAAGCCATAACTTTGAATTTAAAAAAAAAAAAGTACAAAAAATGTCTGATTTATCAGAAAACTCACGACCCCCTTGCATTGCTTCTGACTTGCTCATTAAGGACTTCTGTTCTAATTCATTGAGATGTACCTTTAAAGCTACAGTACGTAACTTTTATAAAAATATGTTTTTTTTCCCATAATTGTTAAAACTGTCTCCGTATTGTGACAGTCTGGTCTGAGACAGATAATCTGTGAAAAGATGGAGCTCCTCCTCCTCCTCCCTGAGCTGCTATTGCCCTCTAAAGAAATGCTCCGCTCCCGACCTGAAACAACCAATCAGAGCCAGGGGGAGGGGCTTAGAGCTGCCAATCACCCTCGTGTAGGCGCTGCTAAATGTGCTGATGGTGGAGAAACAGCTCACTGTTCCAGGAAAACTGTTTATCCGCTGTCATCGGTGGCCATGCTAACTAGCATTAGCATTAGCAGCAGGCCATGTTGTGGTGAACCAGCTGTAGTGTAGCGGAGGGGGGGGGGTTGAGTGGCGCATACATGACGGTGATTGGCAGCGCTAAGCCCCTCCTCCTGCCTCTGATTGGTTGTTTCTGACTGAGTGGTGGATTTCTGGTTCTGTTAGTACTGGGAGCACTGGGAGAAGGCAGAGGAGCTGGATTTTCTTCACAGATTATCTGTCTTATACTGTCACCACATAATGATCATTTTAACAAATATGTAAAAAGCATATTTTACAAGTCCAGAACGGCCACCAGAGGGCGTCAGTAATGACGCGTGATCAGGCAGTTTCCAGAGCGTCTGACAGTCAGTGAGTGAAGGGCAGCAGACTCAGGAGACATTTTAGAGAAATTAAACATGATTGGTGAAAGTGAAGCAGTTTGAGGTAAAGTGTAAAGGCAGACTACATGATAAACCCTGTCTTTGTGTATAAAAGCCACGGATGATGTGAAAGCTGCTCTTTCTGTCAGACGCCTCCTCCTGGTCGCTGTGATGTTCCTCAGAGGTTAGATGTTTACACCGACTGCACCTCCTGCGCCGCCTCCGTCACCGCCAGCTGCCCGCACGGCTTCAGGAAGCTCGACACCACCAACTGCAGGTGAGCACCGGGTTCCCAGTCCTGGGTCATCATCAGGGCCCAGGGATGATCGTAAACGTGCCTGTGGTCGGAGAGGACAGGTTCTCATCCTCATCTTCTCTGCAGCTACGCGGTGCAGATCGGCAGCTCGGAGACGGAGCTTGAGGGATGTCACCACCTGTGTGTGAAGAATGTCATGCATCCACAGTGCTGCCCAGGCCACTGGGGTCTACTGTGTCTCCGTGAGTCGCCCCACTCAGGACACATCAGCTCTCAGGCTTTATCCAGACTGACAGCAGCAGCTCTCAGCCTCTGTGTGTCAGTCAGGACTCAGACCTCAATAAAATCATAACAGTGGAATAAAATCCACCAAATCTGCTGCCTCCTTCAGAATAGAAACCAGGAAAAATGAAAGGTTTTCTGTATGAATTCAGAGGAACATCACTGAGAACTTCTTGGTTTAAACTGGAAATGCTCACTCTTGGATTTTTCCTTTACTGGATCGTAGTTTTTGTCCCTGATTCAATCTGGGACTGCAGGTCAGACTTGATAATAAAAGATTAGCTCAGTCGTTCACAACATTTATATATGAAGCCCACATTGGATTAGTTATGAATTACATACAGATCCATCTCAATAATTCAGAATATTGTGAAAATGTCAAGACATTTCAGTCATTTAATTCAAAATGTAAAACCCACACATAGATTCATTACACACAGAACTATATGTCTTAAATGTTTATTTTTGTTTGCATATTACATCAGATCAATAAAATACACTTATCCCTGTTGCTTTGACTACGACGCGTTTTCCTGCCACTCAACTTTCCATTACTTTTTTGGGAGGGATGATCCACTGTGTTTTACCCTCCTTGTGGAATGACTTTCTCAGGGACTATTGTAAGATCAACAGTCATCCCCCATGTCGTTGTAGGCCGCCACATACCAATATAAATGTACATTTTATTTGGTCTGATGTAAAATTATGTTTACTGATAAAGTTAAAGTTTGGGCTTTCATTTGCTGTAAACCATAATGAAATGAAATCAGCTAATTTAACAGAAATAAATACAAGAAATATCTGTTTCATCTATATTAATCTATATGAGACACTTTATAATAAATAATTAAAATAAACCTTTAAACTCATATTCTCATTTAAATATTTAAACCTGGATGTTTTGCGCAGTATTGTACATTCAGCACTGTGCTTACTATTTATACACTTAAAGTATGGGAAGTTTAAAGGTTTCTTTTTTTGACAGAAACCCAAATAGAGAAAAAAAAAAATACTTTTAACAGAAAATATTTACTGATCTTGTCTACAACCCGCCTAATGCGCCATAGCTGGAACGTCTGAGGCGGTTTGGCCTGGCTCAATAGCTGAGGGGCGGGCTTTTTGTTTTCTGAGCTTCTGATTGGTTATTTTTTAAAAGGGTTATTTTTTTCCACCAATGAGATCACATATTGTTACAACCTTTGGAGAGTGGGTTTTTCAACGGTCGCCTCTGGCTGTCACTGTGAGGGGTTGAACACTTTTAAGTTAAAAACTTAGTTTTCATTATCCGTGTAGAAATCAGTTTACATTTTCCGTTTTTCCGTCTGTTTAGTTCACAACATCCCCAAGTTAAGACAGAGAATTGCTGGTGTTTGGGAAATGGTCATGAGAGGTAAACTGGTTAACTTGATAATTTTGGCTCAAATTAAATTTTAGCAGCTCTAAGTAATTATTGCTTTACATTTATTGATTAAGAGTTTATGTGAAAGGTTCAAATTTTTATAAAAACCAAATGAACGAGAGAGACGCTTAGGAGATAGCGTCCGTTAACATAAATGCTAAAGCTAAACTTCCGGGTTCGGCACTTCATTAAAGGGCTATTCCATAGTTTTTTGTTTTTTTTTTTTTTACATAAACTGAACCTTCAATCCTAAAACACTTAAATATTCTAAATAACATACAGATTCTCCCGAACACACGTTGTTCTTTCTGTAACTATTGTTTTATTTAAATAATAATAATATATATTTTTTTAAAATCAGTCATTTTGGACCGAATGGACCATAAATACTGATGCTGAAGTGGATTATTTTACACCTGCAGGCCAAAAAAACAACAATCTACAGTCTTGGACCAGCCTGTGTGCTACTGAAAGCTTAAAAAAGACTAAAAGTATTTTCTTTTTTCATTTTTAAAAGTTTTCACCAATACTGTTACAGTTTAGCAAACTCTTTACTGTAGAAAAATCAAATCTATGTTTGACTCTAAAATCTGGACACTGTCGAAAGGGGTGTCCATGGCAAAAATCATAAAAATTGCTCTTGTTTTTACAATTAGAATAAAGAATAAAGGAAACTCATTTCAGCCCCTTTCATCCATGAGCTCGTACTTTCGGTCCCCGTCCAGAGTTCAGGTCCACAGAAGAGGGTAGAAACGTAGATCGACTGGTAAATAGAAAGCTTCACCCTGGTTCATTGTTGTTTCACACGCCATTGTTGCTCATGTAGTTTGATCAGCAGAACATCCCAGATCTTTGATCTCCTGTTCCTCCCATGTGTGTGTCTGCAGCGTGCCCAAGCTGGTCAGGAAGGACCTGCAACTTCAACGGAGACTGTGTGGACGGAGATGTCGGCAACGGCACCTGCATCTGCAAGGTCAGAGTTCACCTGACGCCCTCAACACGTTCATTATGTTAAACTAGGGCTGGGCGATAAATTGATTTCATCGATTTATCGAATTTTTGGTTTTTGAAGATTTAATCTTTGGAAAATCTGGATTGTTTTTTTTTTCATGAATGCACTCCTTAACTTTCTGTAGTTCAGAGTGATGTCAGCACGCCCTGGGCGGCCATCTTGTTCAACAAGCGTGTTTTACAGCTTTGATTTGTTTAGACTTTGAATCCAGTTCAACTATATGATAGAGGATTACAGTCAGGCTTACATTTGTTTTTTTTTTTTTTTTTTTTTTTTTTTTTAAAGAAAATGCAGTCATAATGTTACAAGAATACAGTCATACTAATATGAGAATAAAGTATTAATATTACCAGAATAAAATTGTAATATTAGAAGAATTAAAAGAAGTGTTAATTTTATGAGACATCCGACATGAAAAACAAATTAACCAAGCTTTTTTTCCTCATAAAAACGACTTTTTTTCTTTTAATTTTAAGACGTTCTGGTAAAATTATGTATTTTTTCTGCTAATATTATGACTTTATTCTCATAATTAAGCCAAAATTCTCATAGCCTGGCCCTGATACTCCGTTGTTCAACTTGCAGAAGGGATGATTCAAATAAAAGCCACTTTTTGAAAATATTTTCTGTCATTTCTAGTTTCTTTTTTAGAAAAGAAAGTGAGGGAAAAAAATCAATTAAAATCGGATCTGGTGTAAAAAAAAAACAAAAAAAAAAACCCCAAAAAGCGGAGATTTTATTTTTAAGCCATATCGCCCAGCCCTATGTTAAACTCACTGAGATGTTTGGATATAAGGGAGTGTCTGAGCACATCGGTGGACAGAGACACCAGGATACCACTGAGAAATGGAACAAAGGAAGCTTAAAACAGATAAAGCAGTGATTATTACAGCGATGAGTTGAGGTGGGAAGCCTTTAGTATTCACATTATTGAACTCAAAATATCTTTATTCCAGAGGGAAGCTGTCAGCTATTTGTTTATGTTTAGGGTTTTTTATAAAGAATAGAATAAAAATGTTTGTTTCTTTCTACAGGAGGGTTTCTCTGGGTTTGCTTGTCAGGAGTGTAAGAACCCGAACGCATTTGGGAAGAAGTGTGATAAAGGTAGGTGTCCTCTCTCATCGTGTGCAGGCAGTGGTGTCCAGAGCCAGTCCTCCAGTGCCGGCATCCTGCATGTTTTAGTTCTTTCTCCGGTTCAGCACACCTGATGGTTCATTAGCAGAACCTCTGGAGAACTTCCTGACCTGCTGAGGAGGTAGTTGGACCGTTTGGATCAGCTGTTGGAGCAGAGACACATTTAAAGCTGGCAGGACAGCAGTCCTAGAGGACTGGAGCTGGACAGCCAGGATCTGAGGAGACGCAGCGTCCCCCACGGGTTGATCTCCTCAGATCAGGACCAAACTAAAATAACATCAGTCCAGTCAAGCATTTTCTGCATTTCAGTTCTGCATCCTGTGTTTCTGTGGCTGAAGAGAAAAAAAAAGCTGCAGCCTGACTTTGATGACTTTGTGTGTGTCCAGTGTGTGACTGCGGAGTACACGGAGTGTGTAACAAAGGTCCCGATGGTGACGGACAGTGTTGGTGTCAGCCTCCGTACACTGGGAGGCGCTGTGACCAAGGTAGGTGAATAAAGCCCCCAGAATCAGATCAGACTGTCTGAGCTGCAGGTGAAGATGTCACTCATCAGTTAGTCAGGCCCAGTCCCAATACTCGCACTTCCAGTTAAAAGGTGGAAATATAGTATTTCCCCACCTTTTTTTTTTTTTTTTTTTTTTTTTTTTTTTTTTTTTTTTTTTTTTTTTTTTTTTTTTTTTTTTTTTTTTTTTTTATAAATCTTTATTGGAGATTCAAAAACCAGTATGACAGTCCACACACCAGTCACAAAGAAATTGCATTTTGACAGGATGAACTGAGCAGAAAAGAGAAAATATAATAAATAAAAAAATATTTATACAGAATAGCAGTGTTAAGAAAATAAAGCAGAAAATATACAAAATGCAAGAGGAATTTCAAATATTAAATTACTTATTGGTAAAAAAAAAAAAAAAAAAAAAAAGACTGGGCTTTTGTGTTGTTGCAATGTTTAAGCACTTCCTTAAATGAAATTATTTCACTTAAAATACTTTTGAAATTGGGGTGATTTTTAAGACTTGACATCTGTGAATAAAAACTTTAGTCAGAAGGATTAAATTATTACCATAATTTGACTCTTCATTTCCTCTTTTATTATATCAAAACTTAAAAGTGAATCGATTTCTTATACAAGATCCAGTTTTGAAAATCTGTCAAAAAAAAAAACATTTATCAAATTGCAATGAAAAAGAGGTGCTCTGCTGTCTCAATGACGGAGTCACAAAACGCAGAAGAATTGGTATTTATATTGAATTTCTTTTGCAAAAAGTCATAACAAGGATAAACGTCATACATAATTTTGAAATGAATTTCTTTATTTTTTTTGTGGGAGTGTAAAAGACAGATATTTGGTTCTGATTTTCCTTAGAGAGATATAATTTTTAAACAAATGTTTTCTTCTCAGGGTGGAGGCGAAGAAAACTGAAGTCAGAGTTCCTTATGAATTTGTTATTATATTTTCTGTCTATGAAGTCACAGCGATTTATAATCAAAGATGGTTCTTTTGGAGTAACAGCTGATCATGTCATAATACCTCTAATTAGCTGAATCATAGCAGGAGGAATTGTGTGGAAATATTTGTGGAAATATGGCAATGTTCACCAAGCAAGCTGTGTGTGTCGCGAAAAAAATCAGTTTTCAAATGTAAGGCATGGAAATAACTCTTGTTTCATACTGTACATGTGGAGATACAACCAAATTTTGCTTTGTATTCAACAAGGCATAAAACACATTTGAACTGTGGAGGACCGAAACTGACATCATTAAAAATAAAAGCAGAAATATGTATATTTTGTTTTTCCTTTTCCTCACACGTGTGTTTTCATCCAGAAATGTCCAGCTCCTCTGCTGTTGGTCGGCTGAAAACGGACCTCCTTCCAACTCGTCCAGTCTATTTGCAGCTTTCCGCTTCCTCCATAACAATACTTTAACTGAAGCCAAAGGTGCAGGCATGCACACGGATCCTGCTGCTTCCTGTTTAATGACCAGTAGCAGAGGAGCTGGACCAAGATGGCCGCCCTCCTCATCTGCATAATGAGGCAGAAACGCAGACCATGAAGAAAAAAGAGGAGATGAGGAAACGTAAAAAGAACAAACACTTGTCTAAGGAAAAGGAAAAACAAAATATATACATTTCTTGACGAAATTGCATGTGTAAGGAAAAGGAAAAATAATATATATATATTTCTGCTTTTATGTTTAATTTTGTCAGTTTCAGTCCTACATATCAAACAGGTTTGAACATCGACAGTTTGTTCTTTTATTAACTGTCTCAAAATATTCATATTTATCATGAGTGAGAAGCTCCAGACCTGATTGTTCCAGGAAGGTTCCTTGTGAAACATGGCGGTGATGCAGCATTGCTAACCCTGCTGTGTCTGATTTTCAGTGTTTGCTGCTGCTGTTTGTGTTGTTGATAGTGAGCAGGGGGTGCCGAGGGTGCAGCTCCTTCTCCTACTGCAAAGGAGAAGCAGAAGACGCCGGCTGCGACTGTTTGCCCGGATACAGGAAGATGAAGGAGAACAAATGTTTAGGTGAGGACACATTTCACACACCAGCTTCTGTTTGAGCTCAGTAAGTAAGCAGGAAAGACTCAGATGTTTGGGATAAAAGAGGTTGTTGCACATGAATCCTTTTTAAGAGCAAGAAGATTTTCAAATCTGGGCTTTAGTTGTTTAGAGATAGATGGTTTTGAGATGGTGGTTCTGTCCTCAGCTTCATGCTCGCAGAGAGACTGTGACGTCAACGCCCAGTGCTCCATGCAGGCCTCAAACATCAGATGCGCCTGCAAACCCGGCTACGAGGGAGACGGAAAGATCTGCGTCCCTAAAAACCCCTGCTTGGAGAACAACGGAGGCTGTCCCACTAACTCCACCATCTGTGTCTTCAATGGACCCGACCAGGTGAGGAGGAAACCCAGATCTAAACACCTGGAGCCTCTGAACCGCTGTTTGAATTCTCCCACTTTCTTGTCTCTCAGTCCAGCTGTGAGTGCATGTTGGGCATGTCGCCTGTAGGTGGCAGCGCTGAGTCTGGCTGCCAGCTGCTCTCTGCCTGCACACCTCTGACCTGTGACCCCACAGCAACCTGCAGGACTGACCTGGATGGAAAAGCCAGGTCAGCTCTCCGTACTTCAACAAATCTGCTACGTTTTCATGAAATCAACTGATTAACTAACTGGAGCAATTTTAGTGAACAGAACTTGACAAATCTAAGTATGTTTTAGTTACTTAAACAGCAGCTAAAAGTTTTTTTTTAGTTCATATAAATAAAACTCAAAGCTTTCTGAACACTTTGTTTTTAACTTGAATCTACTTTTAAAAAATGACTTCATAGAAATAGTTCCTGTTTTGTTTGTCTTCCCAAGTTTCTACAGAAAGTGAAAAAAATGAACAATATAATGTTTCACCTGAACAAGTGAAACATTGTATTGTTTCACTTGTTCAGGTGAAACAAGTGAAACAATACAAAAGAGAAACTTTTACTAAAGTTTCTCTGCACTTTAGTAAAAGTCCAGAGAAATTTTTTTTTTTTAGGTCACCGTCTCCTTATTTATCCGTCATCAGTCAGAAAAATCATCAAGACCCTGACTGGCAGGGAGGTGAACGCTTCATCAGCAAATATTAAGATCATGTGAAAATCTAGAACAAAACGAAGAGACGTTGGTTGAGAGCATCACTGGGAGATATTGGGAATCCAAACTGGAACTGGGATTTCTCTTCCTGCATAAAACGGCAAAAGAGTTTAAAAGAGTTTAAACTGCACTGTTTACAGGTCTACATGAACAGCCAGTCTTAAGAAAATCTGTTCTTTTTAAGTGCAGTGAAAAGTGAAAGTGCTGCTGTATTTAAATGTTGTTTTTATAATAAAAGGAACGTGACAAGAAGTCGGGAGTTAGCCTGGCGGGGCTGTGCTGCTCTGGAAGCTGGAGAACATTTCCAGGTCGCCTCGCTCTTGATGAACTGATGCACGGATGAAGCTTTCAGATCTACTTTCACGCCTTAAATGTCTTAAAACTAATTTTGGTGACAAATTAAAAAGTTGTTTTCACAAAATGAAAAAAATTCTGCACTTCTCCATTTCCTCTTTACCTCAAAAGGCTGTCAGCTTATTTAAATTAAGTGCAAACTATAACTGTGACAAAAAAGTTAATTCCACTTATGTTACTCAGTTAACGTTCACAAAACTTCAGTAAAACCTTGAGCAGCATAACGTTATATCCACTCATCTTTTCCAGTTAAATACAGCGGTATAATTTACAGTGGGATCAGTAGCTCTACAGGCTTTCTGAAACTTTCTCATTCTGTTTTGTTCATGATTTTATCTCCATAAAAAGGCTGTTGATTATAAACTTAGCTTCACTGAAGCGAGACGCATCTCTCAGGTCCAGTTTCAGATCATTTCCTACATGTTTATACTTAAAGCTGCAGGACGTCACTTGTATGAAAAATCTGTTTTTTACATATTTGTTAAAATTGTCATTATGTTGTGACAGTATAAGACATAGAACATAGACCTCTGCTTTCTCCCAGTGCTCCCAGTACTAACTGCAGAAATCCACCACTCAGTCAGAAACAACCAATCAGAGCCAGGAGAAGGGGCTTAGCGCTGCCAATCACCCTCATGTACGCGTCGCTCACACACTCCCCCCTGCTCTCTGCTACGCTGCAGCTGGTTCACCACAACATAGCCTGCTGCTAATGCTAATGCTAGTTAGCATGGCCACCAATGATGGTGGATAAACAGTTTTCCTGGAACGGTGAGTTGTTTCTCCACCATCAGCACATTTAGCAGCGCGAACACAAGGGTGATTGGCAGCGCTAAGCCCCTCCCCCTGACTCTGATTGGTTGTTTCAGGTCGGGAGCAGCGCATTTCTTTAGCAGTTCAGGGAGGAGGAGGAGCTCCATCTTTTCACAGATTATCTGGCTCAGACTAAACTATCACGACATGGAGACGGTTTTAACAAATATGGAAATAAACATGTTTTTGTAAAAGTTTCATACTGCAGCTTTAACTCAATGAATATCAGCAGCAATATGGAGGAACCAGACTGGAAGGGCAGCGTTTGAGCAGGAAACGTGTGGGAATTTAACCGTCTATTTTGGAAAACACCCCCATCCTCCATGGGTGCGACGCTCCGTAACCTGGGAGCCGACGGCTCCATGTCAGAGCACTGGGAGGGATTTTCAGACGGCTCAGGCCTCAACTTCTCTCTGTTTTCTTCTTATCTGTGCTGCAGCCATTGTTTATCTGACTAGCTTAGCCTGGGGGGGGCCTGTTGGTTTATGCCAGGATATGGGCCTGATGTGGGTCTGACTCTTGGTCGCCCTCTAGAGCCCAGAGGAAGAAGACCAACCATCTCAGACGACCACTAAACTTTCATGTTTCCGCTCTCGGTCCTGATAAACCAGGTGTCTGTGCGAACCGGGGCTCATTGGAGACGGACGCCGTTGCTACGGTAACCTGATGGCGCGCCTCATCGAGCTGGACCAGACAGGAAACCAGAGAGAGAATCTGACCGGAGCCATCGCCTTGTTTGGTAAAACTGAACTAACACGATTAAAAAACCCCCCCCCCCCCCCCGAGGAGGTGAGACATGAAACTTGGCTTCTGCTTTAGTTTCCATGGTGACGGGTTGGTTTCTCCTTCTCTTATGATTAATCAGCCTCTTCCTGGTTGAAGATCATCAGATACGGGCATCATTTCACAGGCTGATTTGTAGAAACCTTTTGGTCACGAAGCAAATGTTGGTTTGTGGAGATTTTCCGCCTTGGTGGAGACCAGAACATAAAAATGTCGGACCTGTTGCCAGGATCCTCCTCACATCTCAGCCAGGTTCTAGTCCAAAAGTCCGGAAGAAGGATCAGCGTTCACATGAAGCTGATCCTTCACAAATATCAGAAGACAGAATCTGGGTTTAGTTCTGGCTTTACGGACCCGTCTTCTGTTGGCGGTTCTGTGGATATTCTGCTGTAAGTCTGTTGTTTCTGTGTTTTTACAGAGAGAGGCTGTTCCACGGTTCTGAGTCACTCTGGACCCTTCACGGCTTTCTTCCCGCTGCTGAAAGAATCTCTGAGTGTGGGTCCAACCTTCCTGATTAACATCTCAGAACCAGAGTCCAGATTTACGTTATTTACCAGAGCCGGGTCACTTGAACACATTCAGGTGCCCAAATGAAAAGAAAGAAATTGACATTTTGGATTTAATCAGAGCTCAACTAGATTTGTTCAGATAAAAACCCGGGTCTGGTTGAGCAGAACTCAGACTGGATCAGAGCTCAGAACCTTGTTAGTTTGATCTTTTGCAGATGATTTTGGCTCATTTATCACCTGTCACAGATTAATGGTGACATTTAGAGGACTAAACACAGATTATCAGAGGAATATTGACCCTAAATTAGGCCCAGAAACCCAATCAGAACCACAGGAAGCCTTATTGTAACATCTCTGGGCTCAACCTGCTGTTCAAAGCTGAGAAAATATCCCTTTTTAACTCAGTAGTTCAAACAGATTTAAATCCTACATTTAAAGATGAAGATTCTTATCTGATAAAGTATAAAGCTGTAACGGGGGGTTCTGCCTTGGAGGCCCGTGTGGCTAAAACCCGATCTGGTCCTTCTGCAGGGCGTTAATGAGGAGGCGGTGTGTAAGAACCACCTGATCCTGGGTCAGCACCTCTACAAAGACCTGGAGGGACGAGACTTCAGCCTCTACGGAGGAGGAAAGCTGAGAGTCAAAGTGAACAAGGTGACGAATCATTTCCTAGTTCTGCCTGGACGCTGCCCACTTTGGATCCGGTCCAGAACCCGGACCTTTCTCCTTTTCCGAGCCTTTTAAGAGCCAGGAAGCTGGTTGGTCTGTTAGCTACAGATCACGATCCAAAGAATGGAGCGGAAGGTCGGATATTCAGGGTTTTATTCAAGACCCGAAACAGGAAGAAGTAAAACAATCTGACTGAAACAAAGAAACACGAAGGTGATAAAATGCTTTTAATTCCATTTTTATTCATCCCAACAGTGAAATTAGCCGACAGAATGAAAAAAAATGATTTATAAACATGTTTAGGAAAAATAAAGGAATGTTTTTACATTATTTCATTGCCTTTAATAAACACATTTCACTTTATAGAAGATTGATTAGAGATAATTTATATTGTTTACATAAGTAAATAACTGCTTGTTTTTTTTCCCGCCTCCCAAAACCGAAAATTTCTGTCATTTTTACTTCTTAATAACCTAATTTCACATTAATCATTAATCAGGGAAAAGGCTCGTTAAAGCTCAGCTGATAATAATTTTATACAAGAAACACAGACAAGACATTCAGAGTGATGGACACAGTTAAATCTGTTAAAATATGTGTTTGATTACATATTAGTTTGTTAAAAAGTTAAGCGATCTCAGGCACTGATTTGTAATCTTTGGGTTTTTTAATTATAAGGTTCTTAAATGACCTTAAATTTTGATTTAACTCCATAAAACTTTTTTGCTTTTATAATCACCAGTTATTATTTACATTTTTTCTAAATAAAAATATTTTCTTTATTTGATTATTTTAAACACTAATAAAAACTTTGTCATTAAATTCTATGAAGTAAAATTTAGTTTTGTCCAAAACTTCAATCATTAGCTTTTTATCTATGTACAAACTTCAAATTTTTTTTTCTAATGAAGTAAAACTGAACTAAATAAAACTCTTCATCCAACAATATTTTTAAACATTCCTTAAAACATTCCTTAAAATAAAATTAAAGCACACAAGTTTATTGTATTTTCCCCCTAAATTTATAACATTTATAAAAATGTAATTATTTGAACCTCTGCAGATAAAAACATCTGATTAAAAACCCCAAAATGTTTCTGTCAGGAGATCAGAGTCCCTCTACAGAACCACCTTTATCTAAACTGGACCCTGAAGGGCTGTCAGAACCTCACCAGGTCTCCTTAAACAGCCTGATTAAAATCAGTTTCTGCAAACATCCGGACCTGAAACGGGTCGGTGACTGAGAAGGTTGGAGAAAACTGGAATAAAGACCAACAGAGATCTCTCCGGCTGGACGTCCCTCATTAATAAGATGTATGAATTAACTGAATATTTTCGGGTCTCATTAAGTTCAGAAAAGCGAAAAAAAGAATATTAAAGAAACATTTTCATGTTTTCATCCATTTTTCTTGGTTCTGATTCAGATGTTCAGTATAAAGTTGAGGTTCAGTCTCTGCATCGAGTCATTAATGGTGAACATTTTCTATTTTATCCCAGCTTCATATTTTACAGTTTCTGACCAACATATGGTTATTTTCTGGGGATTTTATGTAAAATTTAGCCTTAAAGCTGCAGTGTGTAACTTTTATGAAAAATATGTTTGTTAAAATTATCATTATGTTCTGGCAGTATAATATGAGACAGATAATCTGAATCCTCTGCTTTCTCCCAGTGCTCCCAGTACTAACTGCAGAAATCCACCAGTCAGTCAGAAACAACCAATCAGAGCCAGGAGGAGGGGCTTAGCGCTGTCAGTCACCCTCATGTACACGCCGCTCACACACTCCCCCTGCTCTCTGCTACGCTGCAGCTGGTTCACCACAACATAGCCTGATGCTAATGCTAAGGCTAGTTAGCATGGCCACCTTTGATGGCGGATAAACAGTTTTCCTGGAACAGTGAGCTGTTTCTCCACCATCAGCACATTTAGCAGCGCGAACACGAGGGTGATTGGCAGCGCTAAGCCCCTCCTCCTGGCTCTGATTGGTTGTTTCAGGTCGGGAGCGGAGCATTTCTTTAGACGGGAATAAGAGCTCAGGGAGGAGGAGGAGCTCCATCTGTTCACAGATTATCTGCCTCAGACCAAACTGTCACAACATGGTGACCGTTTTAACAAATATGGAAAAAACATCTTTTTGTAGAAGTTACACACTGCAGCTTTAAACATTAACAATGGACGAAATAGTCACATAAATCAGGCATTTTAAGCTTAGAAATGGTAAACTGCGTTTGAACCCTGAAATAAACATCCCAACCCAATAAATTCTGTAGACCCTGTCCCACATTTGTGGTTTGGACCTTCTCAGGCGTGTTTCTGGATGCTCACAGAGACGTTGGCCGGGATGATCCGGACTGGGACCGGTTCCTCGGTGTAAACGTAGGGGAACAGGGTGGTGGTGAAGCTGTGTGTGAAGGTGTGTATGATGGCGTTGGTGCTGAGGTCGGAGAAAGACAGCCTACCCCTGTCCAGGTCCAGATGAACTCCCACTTTCTTCACCGTCTTCTTCAGCGGCAGATCTGTCTCCGGTTCCGATCCAGAGAACGCCGTGATCTTCCCGTCGGAGAACGAGATCCTCCAGAGCTGAGCGTTCAGGGCTCCGCTCGCCTGGAGGTTCTCCCCCAGCACGCCCAGCTCCCAGTCCTGGTTGTCCCCGACGTCCACGCTCCAGCTGTGAGTCCCCGAGGTGAAACCCTCCGAGCCGAGGACGGAGCAGGAGAATTTGGTCCTCTCCGGGTTCCTGGGGAGCTGCTTCCTGTCTCCGGATCGGACGCTGCTCAGATCGCTGGACAGGACCAGTTCTGGGTCCGCCGTGTTTGGGTCCAGAATCACCGGACTGTAGGAGACGGCCTGCTTCATGTTGCTCCACACGTTGAAGCTGAGGTTGCCCAGGTGTTGGACCACGTCTATCAGAGCTCCAGAGATGGGCTGCAGGTCATCCTGAAGGGGGCACTGTTGGACTCTCCCCACCGTGGTCTTGTAGTTCTGCAGGAATGAGACGTCTGCAGCTCTCAGCTCCTTCTGTGCAGCTGTGATCGCGGCTGAAAGAGCTGCCATCTCTCTGCTCAGAGCCTCCACCTTCACCTTCATCGCCTGACTCTTCTTCTCCTCCTCCTCCCTCAGAGCAGCGACCTTTGCCCTCTCCTCCTGCTGCAGGAACTGGTGAAGCTTCTGGAACTGCTCCCGGATCTGCTTCTCTGTCTGCTGGGACTGCAGCCGGATGAACTTCACAATTTGCTCCCCGTCTCCTTTAGCTTGCTCCAGGACGGCCAGCTTGTCCTGCAGAGGCTTCAGGATCTTCTGCAGCTCCTCTCGCTGCTCCTGAGCAGCCTCGTCTATAGGTCGGAACCGGTGCTTGCTGTGGACCTTCGAGTCCCGACAGATGACGCACACCGGCTCCTGGTGGTCCAGGCAGAAGATCTTGAGCTTTTCAGAGTGCAGACTGCAGAGATGCTCCGACCGCGCCGAGAAGGCCTCACACAAGTTCTTCAAGGCCAAGTTTCGAGGAGGGTCGCTTCGTGAGGATTTCCTGTGGCAGCAGGGACAGTCCAGCGTTTTCTTGCCTTTCCACCATGTCTGCAGACAGGCTCTGCAGAAGTTGTGGCTGCAGGTCAGGACGACAGGGTCCTGAAAGATGTGCTTGCAGATGGGACAGCACAGATCCTCCTCTGGACTGGAGGACATGTCTCTGAGTGAGGCTGAAAACAAAGCCACCTCCTCTAGTCAGTCGATCTGTCGGAAGGGTAGGAAGTTACTTTCACTTTGAGCTGAGCTCTCAGGTTCTAGTTTGAGGTCTGCAGCAGGTTGAAGGGGATCAAATCCAGTATTTCTGCATTCCCAGCGTTCCTGTCTTCAGTTTCTGCTGTTGAAAGTGAATCTTTTCGCTGTTTTCCTGAAATCCGTCACCAGTCAGAGGCAAGCAAGCTGCTTCCTGTTTGTCTTCCCGTGTTTGAGAGCGGGCGGAGCTTCTGTGAACTCATGCATCCCTGATCTCTGCGCATGTTTATTACTGCAGGTGTGGCGCAACTCCAACTTCTCCTCTGAGAAGTTATTTATGGCTGCAATCAGACCCTGAATAAAACCCTTTAGTTGCTGTTTTCAGTGCGACTGACCCCGGTTCTCAGTCCTGTTGTTTCCTCAGATTTATCTCCATCTGTTGAAGTGGTCTGGATCTGTTTCTGAAGGTTCATAGAGGCAGAAATGTTCAACTCACTTCAGCATTTCATGTCAAATCAAACCTTATTTATACATATTTCATAGAAATAAATAAATAAATAAATATATATATATATATATATATATATATATATATATATATATATATATATATATATATATATATATATATATACCATCTTGCGGCTGGGTAGCTCAATGGGTAAGTCACCCGACCTTCACCCGGGAGACCGGGGTTCGAATCCAGGCCGGGTCGCTTGGTTGAGATATCCAGTGTGGGTCCTTAGGCAAGATCCTTCGCGCTACTGCCTACCTCATGATGAGTGATAAAGGAATACACGCCATGCCGGCTCAGACGTCGCCCGGCCAAACAAGGTCTGCGTCAGGTGCTGGGGAACCAGGGCACCTTCACGAAAAATGGGTTACTGGAACAAGACGGAATTGGGCGAGAGGTGAAAACTTGGATCTGTTGGAATGCTACTACTCAAGTAACCCTAGTCAGAGGGGTTACATGCAAAGAATGCGGGAGGAATGGTTACGTCGACATCCCCATTCAACACTAACTGCCAAACAACTAGCAGCTCAGTGTTCCAACATCCGCAAACGGCAAATGCTGTCACAACTTGAGATAGACGAGGTACAACACAAATGCTACGGCAAGGGGGAGCCAGGACGCCAGGTCAGAGGGGAGTTAGCTTCAACTCCCCACCCGCAGATTGGGTATGCAGCCCCAATAATGAACGAACCATCACAGCTGAACGAGGCAGCAACTGACCTGAGAGGTAGGATCGTGGCCCGAATGAACACCGGGCAATCCCGATGCCAATTACAACGGCTGAGTGAAGTACCATCAGAAAGTCTCATTGAAGATGTGAATGCAGCATTGAGAACGATCCCTACCAACACCATAACGGAAACCAATGAGCTGGTGTACAACTCAGCATCAGTGATCCTTGAGATGCTCGGCTATAGGAGCAACCATGAGATTCAATACCCACCATGGAAAAGACGGTTAGAGGCTAAAATCAAGGTAACAAGGAGGGAAGTGAGCCAATTGTCAGAGCTCCAAAGAGGTGCAATCAAAAGACCGGTACCCAAGCGGTACAGCCAGATGCCCATACCTGAAGCGCTCGAAACTGCCAAACAAAGGCTCCAAGCCTTGGCCAGTCGCCTAAAGAGGTACACGAGAGAAAATGAAGCCAGGAGGATTAACCGGCTCTTCTCCACCCAACCAGCTAAAGTGTACTCTCAATGGCAGGGTAATAACAACAGAGCAGACCCACCAAGGCTGGAGACCCAACAGTACTGGAAAGGCATATGGGAAAGGGAGGCGACCCACAACAGCAATGCACAGTGGCTAATCTCTCTACGAGATGACCACAGCAACCTCCCTGAGCAAGCCCCAGTAACTATCACAGTGGCAGATGTCCAAGAAAGAGTCTCAGGTATGAAAAACTGGACAGCACCAGGTCCTGACATGATCCATGCCTACTGGCTAAAGAAACTCACTGCCCTCCATGAGCGACTGGCAGCTCAAATGAACCAGCTGCTACAAAGTGGGACTCACCCTGAATGGTTAACTGAAGGGCGCACAATCCTGATCCAGAAGGATCCCTCAAAGGGTTCGGTCCCATCCAACTATCGGCCAATAACCTGTCTCTCTACAACATGGAAGCTCATGTCAGGCATCATAGCAGCTAAGATAAGTGGGCACATGGATAAATACATGAGTACAGCACAGAAGGGCATCGGCATAAATACCAGAGGAGCCAAACACCAACTCCTGGTAGACCAAACAGTCGCCCGAGACTGCAAAACCCGACACACCAACCTGTGCACGGCTTGGATTGATTACAAGAAAGCCTATGACTCAATGCCACACACTTGGATCATTGAATGCTTAGAGATGTACAACATCAACAGGACTCTAAGAGCCTTCATTGCAGCCTCGATGGGGATGTGGAAAACCACCCTTGAAGCCAACTACAAGCCAATTGCACAAGTGTCCATCAAATGTGGCATATACCAAGGAGACGCTCTGTCCCCACTGCTGTTCTGCATAGGTCTGAACCCCCTCAGCCAAGTCATCAACAAGACTGGCTACGGATACCGACTCAAGAACGGAGCCACCATCAGTCACCTCCTCTACATGGATGACATCAAGCTGTACGCTAAGAGCAAACGAGACATCGACTCACTGATCCACACCACCAGGATCTACAGCACTGACATTGGGATGTCATTCGGACTAGAGAAGTGTGGTCGGATGGTTACACAGAGAGGGAAGGTCATCCACACAGAAGGGGTCTCACTCCCAGAGGGAACAATAGCAGACATTGAGGACAGTTACAAGTACCTGGGAATACCACAAGCAAATGGCAGCCTCGATGAGGTCACAAGGAAAGGAGCCACGGCCAAATACCTCCAACGAGTAAGGCAAGTCCTGAGAAGCCAGCTCAACGGCAAGAACAAGATCCGTGCGATAAACAGCTATGCCTTGCCAGTAATCAGATACCCTGCAGGAATAATAAGCTGGCCAAAGGAAGAGATAAAGACCATGGATGTTAAAACTCGGAAACTACTAACCATGCATGGAGGGTTCCACCCTAAATCCAGCATCCTGAGACTATACGCGAGCCGTAAGGATGGAGGCAGAGGACTAGTGAGTGTGAGAGCCACTGTCCAGGATGAAACATCCAAGATCCATAAATACATCAAGGTCAAAGCCTCAACCGACGATGTGCTCAGCGAATGTCTCAAACAATGGGGACCAGAGGATGAGGTGCTGGAGGAACCATCATGGGAGGATAAGCCCCTACATGGGATGTACCACCGACAAATAACTGAAGTGGCTGATATCAGGAAATCCTACCAATGGCTGGAAAAAGCTGGACTCAAGGACAGCACAGAGGCACTCATCCTGGCTGCACAGGAACAGGCCCTAAACACCAGAGCAATAGAGGCTCAGATCTACCACACCAGACAAGATCCAAGGTGTAGATTGTGCAAGGAGGCCCCTGAGACAGTCCAACACATAACAGCAGGGTGCAAGATGCTGGCAGGGAAAGCGTACATGGAACGTCATAACCAAGTGGCGGGCATAGTGTACAGAAACATCTGTGCAGGATATGGACTGGAAGCCCCGAGATCTAAGTGGGGCACACCCCCAAAGGTGGTGGAGAATGACCGAGCTAAGATCCTGTGGGACTTCCAGATCCAGACAGACAAAATGGTAATGGCGAACCAACCGGACATCGTGGTGGTGGATAAACAACAGAGGAAAGCCGTTGTGGTGGATGTAGCAATACCAAGCGATTGCAACATCAGGAAAAAGGAACACGAGAAACTGGAGAAATACCAGGGCCTCAGAGAGGAACTGGAGAAGGCCTGGAAGGTGAAGACCACAGTGGTGCCTGTGGTCATCGGGGCCCTCGGGGCAGTCACCCCCAAGCTGGAGCAGTGGCTAAAACAGATCCCAGGAACAACATCAGACATCTCAGTCCAGAAATGCGCAGTTCTCGGCACAGCCAAGATACTACGCAGAACCCTCAAGCTCCCAGGCCTCTGGTAGAGGACCCGAGCTCAGAGGTTGAGAAAGACCACCCGTGGAGGGTGAGAAGGGAATTTTTTTTTATTTATATACACAACTGAGTAAACATATAATAGAAAAATATAACTGCGACTGCGGTTAATTTAGTCTCCTATATAAAAAAAAAACAGCTCTGTAGCAGTGGAGCATCTTCAGATCAAACCCATGAAAATCCCATCCTTAAATAATCCTGATCATACTTCTTTTTATCTTTCTTGGCCCAGACTTTTACTCCTCACTCACCGCAGCTTTAGGCACTGAAAATCTATCCATTTTGTCTCATAGGCTTGGTGAAGTTGGCTAAATGTTTGCAGTTACTTTTTCCGGTTTATGTTTTCTTTTCCTCATGTTGCGTCCCTCCTGAAGAGCTCTGGCGCCCCACAGGGGGTTCACACCCCACACTTTGAGAAGCCCTGCTCTCGGCAATAAACACAGAGAAATGGTATATGAGAAAGCTAAATGGCAATAATAAACCCAAAAAATAATCAGACAGGAAAGCAAAACAGTTTTAGATATTGAAACATTTGTGTTAAAATTGTTTGATTGGTTTTATTGAATCATAATTAATAGATAAAGGCTTGAAAACACCAGTCTGTGTGGAAATTATCTATATAATCTTTCACTGAGTGATGAAGTCACTGAAGTAAAGAAACTTTTCAATAAAATTCTAGTTTATTGAATATTTTCAGCAGCTGCTTCAGTTGGAAAAAATTTTTTTGATTTTAGAATAGAATAGAAATGGGGAAACTTCTGTGCAACAGCAGCAACGTGGCAGTGACAGGCAATAACAGCAAACAGACTCACACAAAGATAGAATATAAAATATATAGATGATGAATGGGACACAAATGAACTAATAGCCCGACGTGGAGGGAATTTGAGGGGAAAGTTAAGATGCGTTATTTTAACACGTCACTTATCACATCAAATATGGTTGGACATCTCGGTTTTGTTGGAGGAATTGTGGAGAGGTGTGTGACTTTACTCATATTTTGGGATTGCCCTAAAGTGGTCGAGTTTTGGAAATCTGTGCAAATAGAGATAAAAATGTTTTAGGGATTTGGGGAATAGTTCACGGGGATATGGTGGCTAAAGATAAATACTTAATTAGAGTCATGCGTCTGATTGCAAAGAAATGTATCACATCTGCTTGGTTAAGACCGCAATCTCCCATTGTTATGCAATGGAGAGACAGACTCAAAAAGGTCTACATTATACAAAAACAACATCAAGATTACAACTTCAGATGGAGACGTTTGAATCTAAATGGAAACCAATAATTAGATTTAAAACGGAATCCTGACACCTCTATTTATTTTCATGACTACCTTTCAGTTTTTTATTTGTTTGTTTTTTCCCTCTCTCCTGTGTTGATTGTTATTTCTGTTGTAATCACTGTGGCTTTACTTGCTCACTGATGCACCTAACGTTAGCGTTTCTTAATGGGGTTAAAGTTCACTTAAGGAAAATGTGTCTGTGATGTTTTCTTTTCTTTTCTCTTTCATCGATAGTTCCCAGAAGACTTGTGACAGATTTGGAATTAAAGAGTACATATATATATATATATATATATATATATATATTGTAAGCCTAATGTTTAACTGGAGGAATGTATAAATTAGGTGTTAAAAAGATGTAAATAATATATATATATATATATATATATATATATATATATATATATATATATATATATATATATATATATATATATATAAAACAGAATAAAGAATAAAAATACTGTACAATAAGGGCAGCAATCAGGACAGCAATCAGCAATCAGGACTCATTCTAGAGTCAGCGCGCACCTTCAGTTATTCCAGCTAGAAACTAGTGATCAGGCCCGAAATCTGGGTGCAGTGATGGACTCAGACCTGAACCTTCAGAGACACATAAAGACAGTTACAAAGTCAGCCTTCTGTCACCTGAGGAACATTTCCAGAATTAAAGGACTAATTTCTCAGCAAGATCAACAGAAACTCATCCATGCGTTTATCTTTAGTCGCATTGATTACTGCAACAGTGTCTTCACAGGTCTGCCTAAAAAGGCAATCAGACAGCTGCAGCTGATCCAGAACGCTTCTGCTGGCGTGCCCAGTAAAACCAGGAAGATAGAGCGCATCACCCCAGTTCTAAAGTCGTTCCACTGGCTCCCTGGAGCTCAGAGAATAGTCTTTAAAATATTTCTGCTAGTTTATAAATCACTGAACGGCTTCGCACCAAAATATATTAAAGACCTGTTGTCGTTGTATCAGCCTTCCAGACCACTCAGGTCTTCTGGTTCTGGGGATGCAGAGCAGACCAGAACCAGAACCAAACATGGAGTTTTCAGCTTTCTATGCACCATAAATCTGGAACAAATTTCCAGAAAACTGCAGAACAGCAGAAACACTGAGTTCCTTTAAATGAACCCACCTGTTTAGAGCTGCCTCTGATCAGTAGTCTGGACCATAAATCTGCAAACAAATCCAGGTAAGATAAGCTTGGTTCTCCAAAGGGTGGAAGTTTGAGTGTAAATCAGTTAAATAAAGTAAGTGGATCATTGATCAATGTTTTTGTTGATGATTTTGATGATTTTCATGTGTATTTGCTAGATAATATTGATGATTTTGCTCGTTGATTTTGATTATTTTGCTGTATACTTGATTGATGTTATGATGTAAAGCAGTTTGAACTGCCTTGCTGCTGAAATGTGCTGTACTAATAAACTTGACTTGACTCATTTAAGGCGAAACAGAAGAAGAAAACACTGTTCTGTTGCTTTTCTCTGCAGAAGTTCATCCTGATGAGCAATCCCAGCAGGCCGTTCACCATCATCCAGGCAGACCTGCCGGCAGCTAACGGCGTCATCCACATCATCGACCGGCCAATCACAAACAGCCTTCCTGACGGGCCGGCTCGGGACGAGCGGGTCAGTTTCCTCGTTCCCGTTCGGCAGCGTTTCCTCGTAGTGAAATGTTGCGCATCATTTTCTGCTTTCATTTCCAGTTTGCTGACAAGACGATCGGGGAGATCCTGAGGAAGGATGGAAAATTTAACCGCTTCCTGTCTCTGGTTGATGTGAGTACAAACATGAAATACGACCAGTCACAGCGCAGTAGCGTCACCCGTCGTCATTTCAGGTCGAGATCAAAGTAAAAACAGCAGCTGGAGGTCAGGAAGTGACTGAGAATCAGAGAAAATGTGAATCCAGAAACAGGCGATGTCGGTCCATGAAGGCAGAACTGAACACAGAGGAGCTGCTGGCAAAGAAGGGAGGAAGTATAACGAACAGCGTTTATTGTGGAGCTCACAGTGACCCTCGCTGTCAGACGACTCAGAAGAGGTCAGAGGTCACGTTCAGTCTACATGTAGGAGTGCCTGCAGAAAACAGGGAGCTTACAGAGTAACAGGGGAAGGAAAGGAGGATGTAAGGTGCTAAAGCCAAGGGTCCTTCCTTCCTTCCTTCCTTCCTTATTTGCTTCCTTATTTCCTTCTTTATTTCCTTCCTCCCTTCTTTCCTTCCTTATTTCCTTCCTCCCTTCTTTCCTTCCTTCCTTATTTCCTCCCTTCCTTTCTTCCATCCTTCCTTATTTCCTCCTTTCTTTTCTTATTTGGTTCCTTTATTTCCTTTCTTCCTTATTTCCTCCCTCCCTCCCTTCCTTCCTTTCTTCCATCCTTCCTTATTTTCTTTCTTCCTTCTTTATTTCCTCCCTTCCTTCCTTCCTTCCTTCCTTATTTCCTCCCTTCCTTTCTTCCATCCTTCCTTCCTTCCTTATTTCCTTTCTTCCATCCTTCCTTCCTTAGTTTCTTTCTTCCTTATTTGCTTCCTTTCTTATTTCCTTTTTTATTTCCTTCCTTCCTTCCTTCCTTCACATAAGGCTTGGTGGTTGTGGACGACCCAAATGGTTAAAGAGCGGCAGAGGTGGAGCAAAAACAAAGATGCAGCTTACACAAGCAAAGGCCAAGGTCCAAAACAATTTGAACTGAAGATGATGTTTTGATGCGTAACCGTGGCAACAAGGTATTGTTTTTACTACTGGGAGCAGCTGATTAGCATCTCAAAAGCTCAAATAATACCCGAACTGCGACCCCAAATCCCAGAGGAGTTAAAAAGGAAGCTTCATGGATGCAGAGTGAGAATGTTTCAGAGTTGAGACCGTCCCTTCCATCCGTCATAAAGGATCATATCCCCCGACTCCAACGCCTCTCTGCTCGACTTTCTGACCATACCACCAGACAGAGATTTAAAGAGGAGCTGCAAAAGCAAAGGAGGTGGACTAGCAGTGCTGATGGTGTCCTCCAGATCATGTAACAGAGGAAGATCTTCTCTGCTCCCTGGATATGGAGCTGTTAGGAAGGCCTTGACAGTCTGGGGTTGCCACCCGTCCCATAAAATACGGAATCATCCTTTAATTTGCTGGTTAAACGTGTTTTGTATTGAACCATTACGGGAGATGATTTGTTTCCAGTTTTCATAAATGTCCAACACACATCTGTCACACACACGTCAACGCCAAATGCAACAATAACGAACAAATTAAAACAGAGGAAACATTGAGGGCAGCTAAATTAGCATGGCAGGGACCCCCGGCCCGCCACAGACCGGTGCTGCCGGCTGGCGCCGCTGTCACGGTTGCAAAAATACAGCCGCGAGTAGGAAGACGGACATCCCAGGCCGAACAGCCTCAGTGAGGATGAATATAAGGCGGCCTTTGAAATGTGTCGACGAGTGATTAGGGCGGCACTCGGTGGGCTGTCTGATATGAGACCGCATGGGCCGGGAGACAAACACTGCAGAAGACCTGAGCATCAGAGTCACAGTTTATCTCCTGAGACTCATATGGGGGAACGTTATGTTATGACTGATTCAGTTTCATATTGAGCTTTTATTAGACTATCGTGCTTTGATTGATTGTTTAGGATGTTGAGTGTGAGCGATCATTTATTTAATATACCGCAGTACTGGCCAACATTAATATATGTGGCCATTTAAAGAACAAATCAAGCTAATAGATAAATAGTGAGTAAATGTTAAGAGAAAACATTTATTTTTTAAAATATATTTTCATTTCATTGATTAAAAATGTTTATTTAGGCTTTCTGTGGGTTTTATTTTAAATGTTTGGATATCGTGCCCAGAGAAGCCGTGGTGGGCCCTTATTTTCATTTCTGGAAGGTGACAACCCTTAAACAGACTGCCATAGATCAACAGTCTTCAGTCAGAGGGCTCTTCAGACTCGTTGCAAGACTGACTGCTACCTTAGATCCTTCCTGCCCACGGCTCTTTAAAGATACTTGAATGATAGGAGTTACAGCATTTAATTTCCCTTAAATTAAATACAGGATTTTTGAATTGAATTGAGTTTCTTGCTAATAATCCCAGGATGGGAGTCTAAGAACTTCTTGCTTCAGAGACTCACTGAAAACAGTTTGGCATGAAGCAGATAAAAACAAGAAGGCTGGATTATTTCTGCACTGAATTTATATAGCGACATCATTTCTCCTGAAAATCTGAATCTGCTCAGGAAACAAGTTATTTTAAGTCTGTTTGTTCCTGAAGTGTTTGAATGCAGCCTTCAGACTCCTGAGTCACGCAGAGAAAAAACTGAATATCCTGATTGAAAATCATGTCTGTGGACTAAACACTGAGTAGTTCAACGTCTAAACGGTGAATTTAAATGATTCATCCTGTTTGTCTGTTATCTGCAGATATCAACCAGTTTGAAAGGGGAGATTATCTGAGGTCATTTAAACCAGTTTCTCTGACAAACATCAGTTTATCAGAGGAGCTGCTGCAGGTTGGATGGCAGAGGAGAGTTTTGATGTTCATGGGATGGAGTCCAACTCTATAAATCACGTTTAACTTTTACAGAACTGCGGTTCCCCTCCTCCTTTTCGCGGAGCCGGACCCCTCACCGTGTTCGTCCCCACCAACGAGGCGGTGGACCGAGCCCGAGACGGCAGCATCCTGTACATGATGAACAGCGTAAGGAGACAAGAGGAGAGGACTGACGTCTGATTACTGTCTGATCATCTGCTGCAGCTCCTCTACTTCTCTTACAGGCCAAGCAGAAACTCCAGGAGCTGCTCAGACACCACGTTTTCTCCTACGCTGCGGTAAGACCCCCCCCCCAACGCCCCCTATAGAGACATAAAAATGAGCTAAAGTGAAAATGTTGACGATCAAACTTGTTTTAGAAACAGGCGATGTCGGTCCATGACCCATTTTCATGTTGGGCCACATCAAGATCATGAATGTCCTTAAAGGGCCGGTTGTGCCAGAATGTATTGATAATTAATAATTGATCAGCAAACTGTTAAAATATTAATAAATAGCGATCTCTGCATTCGATGAGTTCTTCTAAAATTAAATAACATCGAACATCTTTTCACACCAATCAGTCTCTCCAGGATTACGCAAATTATTTTTATGATTTTTTTTTTTGCAGCTAATTTATATATATATATATATATATATATATATATATATATATATATATATATATATATATATATATATATATATATATATATGATTTGTCACTCATTTATAATCTGATTATTTTTAGCTAATTTAGAAATATTTGTAAGAAATTTTGCGATATTTGCGCTTACATAAGTCTGTAAATGTGACTTTTTGTTTCTCGCCACATCGATCACAGACTAAACTTGACATCAAGTCAGGCTGAGGCAGCAGTGGAGTAGAAGTAAGAAATGCTGCCACCTGTTGGTGGGAGTTAGCATCACTTAAACCCAAGGTTTTTGACCATTTTTGTGGAAAATTTACCATAAACTCACAGTTATGCGTTAGCGCAAAAAAGTGTGGAGATCTGTTGACTTTGGGTGAATTTCCATAGTCGTGGAATCGTAAAAAACTGGATGAATTGATTGATGTATTTTTGCAGTTTGCAGATAAAAACTGCTTTGATTTGACTGAAAAAATTACATTTATGCACACAGCTGTTACCTTGAAGGACCCGTTTACGTCTTCTTGGAGCTGATCTCAGTCTGTTCCTCCTGCTTCCTGAGAACTGACCTCAGCTTCTCGGTGGGGTTCAGATCAGCAGAGTTTCCTGACCACAGCTTCTGATCTCCATCATGCTGGAAAAATCACAAATTATAACCAAACTGTTCCTGGATTGTTGGAAGCAGTTTAACACCTCCCAGATGCACCCACACCTACCTGCTGCCAGTACTGGCATCATGCCTCTGTGCTGGTTGTAGCAGGAACGTCTTGAAGCTTCTTCTCTGCAGTTTGACATTGTTGATGATCCAGAAAACGGTTCTTTCAGCTCCGACGTCCAGCAGCAGTTTCCTGCATGTGAGGCTGTTCTGGTGCACAGTGATGATTTCAGCAGCTTTTCTTAGAGGGTCACCACTGCTGACACCAGAAGACGATGGTTTCTGCACATTCAAATTCAATTCAATTCAAAAATACTTTATTCATCCCAAAGGGAAAGTAAATGTTGATGTAACTCATTTAATTAAGCAGTTATTATAGATGTGATGGCTGTGGGAAGGAAAGATCTCCTGTAGCAGTCTGTTTTACAACCAGTCTGAAGAAGCCTCTGACTGAAGAGACTCTGTTTTCCAATGACAGTCTCATGAAGAGGATGTTCAGGGTTGTCCATAATTTTATGCAAAATCCTTCTTTTGCATCATCATCTCCAGAGGTTCCACAGTCGTCCCCAGAACTGAACTAGAGCAGAACCAGCTTCTTCATCAGGTTATTGAGCCTTTTTAGGTCCCTGGCTCTGATGCTGCTGCCCCAACAGATGATCTCAACAACAGACTGATAGAAGATCTGCAATATCTTGCTGCAAACCTTGAAGGATCTTAGCTTCCTCCAGAAGTCCAGTCTGCTTTGTCCCTTCCTGTAGACGCTTCACTGTTGAGTCCAGTCCAGTCTGCTGTCTAGACGAACACCGAGGTATTTATATTCCTCAACCACCTCCACTTCCTCTCCCATGATGGAAACAGGGTTTGATCTGACCCTGTTTCTCCTGAAAACTACAATCATCTTCTTAGTTTTGTTCACATTCAAGATGAGATGATTGTTTCCACACCAGGCCACAGAGAGGTCCACCAGCTCTCTGTGCTCAGCTTCTCGTCCATCTCTGATCCACCCGACAGCTGGAGAGTCATCTGAGTGTTTCTGGAGATGACAGGAGTCTGACTGGTGGTGGAAGTCTGAAGTGTACAGAGTGAAAGGGAATGGTGAGAGTATAGTACCCTGTGGTGCTCCAGACCACCTGGTTAGACACACAGTCCTTCAGTCTCACAACCTGTGGTCTGTTTGTCAGGTAGTCACTGATCCAGGCGACTGCTGAGGCCTCCACCTGAGTCTCCTGGAGTTTCAGACGAACCAGATCAGGATGAACTGTGTTAAATGTGCTGGAGAACTCATGTAGATTATTCATGTCAATAACCCCGGAAATGAATTGAACTGTTTTGTTTTTAAAAAGACGCTTTAATGTTTTTTAAAGGAAGCTTTTCTTCTCTCTGAAGTTGACAGTGGATGACTTGGCCGCCGTTTCTTTTATTCGGACGATGTCCAATCAGCTGGTCACCGTCTCTGCTTCTGACACTGTAAGTGGCTCTGATTGGTTCATTAAAACCTCAGTGAGTGTTTGTCCAGCAGCTTCTGTTGCTTTCCAGGGAGAGATCCTTCTGGGGGAGAAAGGAGTCCGTCTGACGAGCACCAACATCATGGCCTCCAACGGGGTCATCCACATGATCGACGGGCTGCTGTACCCGCCCTCCATCCTTCCCATCCTGCCTCACCGCTGCGACGTCACTGACAGCAAGATCACCGTGGTGAGAAGTCACAACCTTAAAAATGGACCCATGTTCTGAATCAGCAGTGGAGTAAAGTCCACTTCCTGCAGGAGAGGTTAACATCTCTGGGGCAGGAATGTTTCTCGTTTTGGTTGTTTTATTCCCACGTCTATTGTGCATTTCAGCCTTTTTTTTTTTCAAAATGTTTTAATATTTGACTCTTAGGATGAAACCAGGGATGCCCGATATGTCGGATTAGCATCGGTACCGGTCCGATATTAATAACCAATGTTTATTTCCATCTTGTTATCGTTTGTGATTCGGGGGGGGGGTCAGTCATATGGTCTTTGTTTGGTCATGTGATAGTGATTGTAATGAAGATCTTCATCACTTATTCTGGTACACTTAAAATGCTGTTTGAATATTTTTAGTTTGTGGGTGCTTTTAGGCAGCTTCTTCTCAGCTGGTACTGATGGTGACCCGTCCTGTTAAGAAACCAAACAAATGGATAAAATACAAGTATTAATGTGACTCATTTTTGAAATAGCGTGAGATTGTTTCCCAGTGTATAGTTGTACAAATGTCTTTTCCTCTGCAGGGTGTTCAGGCTGAAAGATTGCCCGTGGGCCTGAGCACCTTTTTAAAGGTTCCGGAAGAGACTGTTATGAATTGAAAGGGAGAAGTAAACTGTGCACTTTAGTGTTTAAAGTTATAGATTTAAATCTAGGTATAGCAATGTGTTTTTCGAGATGTTTAGTGATAGATAATGTTGGTTAAATAAAGTGTGTTGATATTTTAGCTACTTTGTAGATGTTTGTTAGCGTGTATGTGTTGGTTTCCCTATTTTCATGGTAGGTTTGTTAATTGGAGGGGGTAGCAGGCTAGAAAAGGCTGCCTGTTAGCATCAGGCTGCTGCTGCTGAGACTGTGTGTGACCTGTGGAGCAGGGTTCTCTACCTGTACCTGCTCAATGTTGGTGAATAAACACCCTGTAGGTCTGCACCTCCTCTCTGCCTCGAGCCTCCTGCTTAAACCGGCCACTGAGGGCCATTCTAACAGTGCTGCAGCAAAAGATTATGGGGTCTTTCACTGAAGCAGAGCAGCAATATCAGTGGTGTGGTTAGTTTTTTCACCGTGTTGAATAGGCCTGAAACTATTAATCGGGTTAAGCATGATGAATCAATTATTGAAATAATCATCAACTAATTTAGGAATTGATTAATCATTAACTGAAGTATACAGATTCAAAAAAGGCCAATATCTGAAAGAACAACATATTCAGAGCAGGAATTAGGGCAAAACTGTACAAAAATATAAACATTTTGCATTTAAGATAAAAAAAAAAACAAAAAACAAAACAAAAAAAAAAACCTCATTTGTCTGTAAATCTGTTCTAACCGGAATTCATAATGTGGCATAATTTAAGCTTCACCTGGTTAAAATTGTTTTAAAAAAAATTTATTAAGCACCTTTTTCTCTCCAAATATTAATTGGTTTATCCAAAAGATAATTAACAGACCAGTCCTACACTGTCTTGATGTTCAGTCCAGCAGGAAGAGCTGAGCTTTTCACATGTTGATGTTCGAGGGATTTATTTAGCTGCAGATGCATCCTTTGCTGCAAATGATCGAGCGTTCACTAAAGAAATGCTGTTATTGCACTTTAGGCAATAAAATGTTACTTTCTTATTTAAAGTAAGAAACAAAATTATTTGTATTTTTATGTATTTCTAATGCTGTATAAAATAAGCTTAAGTGATTAAATGAAAAATCTGCAGAATGTGGCAATTTTCTATCTGATTAATCGATAGAATAATCGATTACTAAAGTAATCGTTAGTTGCAGTTCTGGTGTTGAAAGTGTTGAAAGATGTATATAATATTAGTAAATATTGGTTACCGGCCATAACAGCCAATATTAAAATCGGTATCGATATCGGCCCAGATTTTCACTCGGTGCATCTTCAGATGAAACTAAAGACTTTTTGTTGTTTTTAGGGTCCTTGTGTTCACTGCAGTTTCCTCCACCAGACTCAGTGTCCTGAAGGCAGCGTCGAAATGGTAAATTATTCATCATTGAGTCAACATGTGAACTGAAGTATAAATACAACAGCAGATTTTTAGTTCCAGACTTTATTATCATTCCTTCCTTCCTGTGGCCATTAGATCTGCAGTAAAATCCTTGAAAATGACCCAGGATTTTGCTAATTTCAGTCGTGGAAAATAAGTTTGGAGCTGAAAAAATGTGTAGGATTCCTGAATATATATATTTTTTGACTCATGATCACTTAGAAAACATCGAAAAATTGTTCAAATTCAGGTTTTTCGGTCTGTTTTCCTCAGGAGAGTCATCAGATCGGCTGCGAGTACGCGAACCCTCCCTTCGGACAAATGCACAACAAAGGCTGCGCCAAATACTGCAACACCACCAAGCAGGTGAGAGCAGGAAGTGCAGCTCGGCCTCATTCAGACTACTGGAGATGCCTCCTCAGACATGAACTCTGGTTTCTGGTCAGATTTAGATTAATTACACACAGATGGATGTTTGAAAAAGTATGTTTAATACCTGCTTAAAGGTTATTTTCAGAAGGTACGTTTAATCTGACAAATGAGCCTCATTGGAACGTATATTAAATTTTCCTGAATATGACTCTAGATATAATAGCACTTTGTACCAATCTGATGGTTGAAGAACCTAAATTACAGATGAAAAACAATAAATATTTGTTATTGAGCTCATATGTCTATTTATTGAACAATTTAGTTTTTGAATTGAGAATGTTGCTTATTTTGTCGATTAATTACAGACCTTGTAATTAGCTCAATTAAAAATATTAATCGAGTCCCCCTGCTAGTAATAAATCAGTCAGCTAGCAGCAGCTGCGGACGGTCGTGGTCTTTATTCTCCAGTGAATCAGTGGAGATGGCTGGAGCGTCTCAGAAAAACAACAAACCTGGAAAAGAGACTAAAACCTTCTAGAAACTTCCTGCATCTTTTCTATCTGACTCCAGTTTCATGAAGTATTTATAAGGATGGCATCTGGAAGCCATGACCTTCAGTCAGAACTTCACCCTGTCAATAACGCTCAGAAAAGTCGTCTTAAACTGAGCCGCCTATAACCGTATCAGCAGATGAGCGTCAGCCGTCTGCGCAAACCGACCTGTCAGGGATCCAAGCCGAGAAGGTTGAGGAAATGTTGACAACCCATCATCAGCCTCGTTGTTGTCGACAGCTCGAAAACATCCAACCACTGGATAAATCACTGTTGCAGAATTACAGGCCGATCTCTGACCTTCCATTCATCAGCAAAATTATTGAAAAAGCTGCGTTTCAACAGTTAAACAGCTTCTTAACAACGACCAACCGCTTTGACGTCTTTCAGTCCGGTTTCCGTGCTCACCACAGCACTGAGACTGCCCTCGTCAAAGTGTTCAATGATATCCACACAAATACAGACTCTGGAAGAACCACAGCGTTGGTTCTGTTGGACCTCAGCGCAGCATTTAACTCTGTTGACCAGGAGATATTATTGAAGCGACTGGAGAGCTGGGTCGGACTCTCTGGTACAGTACTCAGTTGGTTCAAATCTTACCTAAAGAACAGGGATTTCTTTGTGTCAACAGGCAACTTCTCATCGGAGCGGACAGAAGTCACATGTGGAGTACCCCAAGGTTCAATCCTGGGACCTCTCCTATTTAATATCTATTAGCTCAGATTATAACAAGTAATAAGATTAGTTACCACAACTACGCAGATGATACACAGCTCTACGTTATGATGTCACCAGGTGACTCCGAGCACTGGACAGATGCTTAGAACAAATCAATGCATGGAGGTGCCAAAACTATCTTCAGCTGAACAGAAACAAAACTGAAGTTACTTTCTTTGGACCTAAAGAGGAACGATCTAGAGTCAGCACGATCCAGAACTCTGCTGCTGGCGTTCTCACTCAAACCAGGAAGACAGAGCACATCACCCCAGTTCTAAAGTCCTTCCACTGGCTCCCTGGAGCTCAGAGAATAGACTTTAAAATCCTTCTGGTAGTTTATAAATCACTGAATGGCTTCGCACCAAAACACATTAAAGACCTGTTGTCGTCGTATCAGCCTTCCAGACCACTCAGGTCTTCTGGTTCTGGTCTGCTCTGCAGCCCCAGAACCAGAACCAAACATGGAGAAGCAGGTTTCGGTTTTTATGCTCCACTAATCTGGAACAAACTCCCAGAAAACTTCAAAACAGCTGAAACACTGAGTTCCTTTAAATCAAGGCTAAAAACCCACCTGTTCAGAGCTGCCTTTGATGAGTAGTCTGGACCATAAATCTGCGAACAAATCCGGGTGAGATAAGCTCGGTTTTCCAAAGGGTGGAAGTTTGAGTGTAAATCAGTTAAATAAAGTAAGTGGATCATTGATCAGTGTTTTTGCTGATGATTTTAATGATTTTCTGTGTATTTGCTGGAAAATTTTGATGATTTTGCTCAATGATTTTGATGTTTTGGTGAATCTGCTGTTAACTTGATTGATGTCTTTATGATGTGAATCACTTTGAACTGCTTTGCTGCTGAAATGTGCTGTACAAATAAATTTGACTTGTTTCCTGAACAAGGTTCTGGTTGAGAAGCTTCTTCTCCGACGTGTTCAGAAGAACTTGGTGCCTAAATTCAGCCGTTTTTATCAGAACAATCTCAGATTAAAACCTGATGACTCCACGTTTTATTTCCCGTGGAAGAACCTCGGATGGAGAGTTTCCTCCCTGCTCATTCCCAGTCCATGTGTGGAAGACCGTCGCTGGCTGTAATCTGGGAGATAAACGGTGTTTAAAACCAGTGATGGACGTTTCAGGGCTGTGTGCAGCAGCATCCAGGCTGCAGAACATCAGACCTTCTCAGCGTTTAACAGGTGTGTTGCGTTGGACAGGTGGCGGAGTGCTGCAGGGGTTTCTACGGTCCGGACTGCAAGCCGTGCATCGGAGGATTCCAGCATCCCTGCTACGACAAAGGAACGGTGAGGAACATTCAGGGAACGCTCATGGAAGTCTGTCGCCGCTTCCTTATTTGGGCGTGCGCCGCTGTAAACGCTGGTTTTTCTTGTCCTCAGTGTCTCGACGGTATCCATGGTAACGGCTCCTGCAGCTGCCACCCAGATTTCAAAGGAATCGCCTGTCACATCTGCTCGGATCCGTCCAAACACGGAGACAGCTGCGACGAAGGTTAGCGTCTCCTCCTCCTCACCGCTGAGGGAGTGCTGAAACGACCATGAGATCTAAATGATTTGTTTTGCTTTCCCAGCTTTAGTCAGAGTTACAGTTCAGCAGGTTTGAACCCAGAGAGTAGTTTCTGATGATCTGCTGACGTGTCCTCAGAGTGTCGCTGCGTCCATGGCCTGTGTGACAACCGTCCCGGCAGCGGCGGAGTGTGTCGGAGAGGGTCGTGTTTGGAGGGATTCTCCGGAGATTATTGCGACAAGAAGGCCACGCCCTGCAACGTGGACGGCCTGGTGGCACACTGCCACATCCACGCGTACTGCACACACACAGGACTGGACTATAAGTGAGACTTTTAACATCTGCACAGTTTTATCTGCATGGATCCCTGGCTTTATCTCGTTATGTCTGATTTATAAACTCTGTTTAAAGAATAAAATGTTTTCTCTGATTTATAAATGCAGCAGAGTTTGTAAAGCACTTAGCAAGCCGAGCCAGCGTTTCTGGCAGCAGCACAGCAAAGGGAGGTTCTGACGTCAAACAGCTTGAGTGTTTATAAAGGCAGCTTCATGCTGAGTTTATAAACTCAGCTGAAAGGAAACAGCCTCCATCCAGTGTGTCTCAGGGAGACGAACCCAAACTTTGAATGTTGAAGTTGAGGCTCACTAACAGTATTTCTGACAGTTTTTTTTTTTATGAAGCAGAGGTTGATGGAAACAGCAAAATTGAAAATGACTTCCACACTGCAAAAAACACAAAATCTTACTAAGTGTTTCTGGTCTAGTTTCTGGTGCAAATATCTTGAGTACACTTGAAATAAGACAAAACTAACTGACAAGTAACTTTTCAGCAGATATAGGAGCTTGTTTTAAGTCAGTGAGTCCTTAATAGTGATGAAAAAGTTCTAGTTATAAGTGAAATAATCTGCCAGTAGAACAAGACATTTTAACTTATAATATGGGAAAATATCTTGTTCCACTGACAGATTATTTCATTCATAACTAGAACTACTACTTCCTACTTCCTGTTTATTATAGCCATGCGTAGCGTTAGCGTCTGATGACATCACGCTCTGCCTGGTTGATTCGCTCCAAACCAGTAGATGAAACTAATTCGCATTTTCTTTTTTTTTTTTTTCTTCTGTGCAGCATTTTTAAAAGTTTGCTCAAAATTTGCATGATGACTGGATGGAAACAGCAGTTTTTGTGTTTCCTCTTAAATGAGGTAAATCAGAACCAAAGTGCGGGTTTCGCGCCAGCAGCTTGAAGCGTTTCATTGGTTGCTGGTGTCCAGTTGCCCGCCTCCAGGTTCTGATGGTTGTGGTTCTTTATTTTAGTCTCTGGTTTGTTTCTGTGATGGAAACAGGAAGATGACCCAGCAGCGGGTTAGCGCTCCAACTGACTGAAACTGTTCTGAGGTGTTGAGGTGGGACCTTTAAAAGGCTTCCACAGCCTTCTGCTGAGACGACTCCCTGCAGGGTTTTCCTCACTGATGATCGACTGCGTGTCCCGTAAGAAGAAGCTTTCAGTGGGCAGGTGGAGCTTCCTGAGCAGAAGCAACGTCTCTGTGTGATCCACTGAGTTGGATCAGAGGAGAGGATTCTCCTGCAGAGCACCTCCTCCATCACAGCAGAGATCCTCATTAACCAGATGAATCTGGGTCTTCTCTGTTGCTTTTTAACATGCATAAATAATAAACTGCGCATATTCCCAGCTCTGCACCAAACCAAGATCTCAGGCTGTTTGTTCCCCGCCATCTCGCTGTAAGATAACCTCAATGGAGATGTCGTTCCTGCAGCCTCTCCTCAGCTTGTCCTCCTGTGTCTCTCCAGGTGTTTGTGCAGGGACGGATATGATGGCGATGGCCACTCCTGTTCTCCCATCAACCTCTGCCTGAAGAGCAGCCGCGGAGGCTGTGACGCCAACGTAAGGCCGACTGCTTTGCTGCAAAAACACAAAATCTCACCGAGTATTTCTGGTCTACTTTCTACTGCAAATGTCTTGAATAAACTTGAAATAAGACAAAACTAACTCAGAAGTAACATTTCAGGAGATATAGGAGCTTCTTTTAAGTCAATAATTCCTTAATATTGATGAAAAATAAAATAAATACAATAAAATGATAAAAATCAGTGAAATAATCTGCCAGTGGGACATTTTTCCCATAAGTTAAATCCCGTTTGTTTCCCGTTTCTGCAGGTGTGCCCCAGGGTTGCGTGTTAGGACCCCTTTTATTTATTATCTATATGCTCCCTCTTGGTCACATATTCCGCAAATATAACATCAATTTTCATTGTTATGCAGATGATACTCAGCTCTACATTTCCTCCAAACCCAATTCCTCCCCTCCACCTGCCTCCCTGTCAGACTGTCTTCTGGAAATTAGATCATGGTTCTCCTCTAATTTTCTCAGGCTTTACAGCGAGAAAACAGAAGTTTTACTCGTTGGCACGGCCTCCACTTTAACCAAACCTCACAGTTTCTCCATTGATATTGATAACTCTCATGTACATCCTTCCCCTCAGGTAAAGGGTCTGGGTGCTGATAGTACGCTCTCATTTCATTCTCATATTAATTGTATCACTCGGTCTGCATACTTTCACTTCCGCAACATTAACCGACTTCGTTCCTTCCTTCCTTGTCACCTCCCGGATCGATTAGTACAACTCTCTTCTGTTTGGTCTCCAGAATAAATATCTCCATAAACCCAAACTCCTCCAGAACTCTGCAGCTCGGGTCAGAACTCGCACCCCATCGAGAAAACCATAGAAGCAAGGAGAAATTTCAGGATTCTAACTCTCACATTCAAGTGTTTCCATAACCTCACCCCTCCTTATTTGTGTGACCTGCTTCACATCGCCACTGCTTCCCTCAGATCCTCGTCTGCCCCTCATCTGATTGTTGCTTCTGCATGTGTCTCCATGGGGAGCAGAGCCTTCAGTTGCTCCCTCCCTCCTGCCGTTAGGAACAGAGACTCTCCTCCCTCTTTTAAATCACAGCTGGAAACACACCGGTTCAAACTGGCAGATTCACTTTCACATGGATTAACTGTTGTTGCATCTTGTTTACTGACTGGCTGTATATAATTGTTGCTGACTCGGTTTATTATGTGTTGTTTTTTGTCTGTTTATTTTTGTAAGGTGACTTGGGTTTTTGAAAGGCACCCTCAAATAAAATCTATTATTATTGTTATTATTATAAATTAAAGCATCTTGTTCCACTGACAGATTATTTCACTATAACTATAACTTTTTCATCAAAATTAAGGAATTATTGACATAAAACCAGCTCCTATATCATCTGAAAACTTACTTGTCAGTTAGTTTTGTCTTATTTCAAGCATATTCTCGATATTTGCACCAGAAACTGGACCAGAAAGTAGGGCTGGGCAATAAGGCTTAAGAAAAAAATCTCCCAATTTTTTCATATCAGATCCGACTTTAATTATTTTTTTTTTTGTCCCGCTTTCTTTTCCAAAAAAGAAATTACAAATGACAGAAAAGATTTTCAGAAAGTGACTTTTATTTGAGTCGTCCCTTTTGTGACGGAGTATCAGGGCTACAAGAATTTTTATTTTTTAATTATGAGAATGTCGTCATAATATTAGCAGAGTAAAGACACAATATTCCAAGAACAATGTCGTAAAGTTATAAGAAAAAAGTAATTTTAATCAAAAAAACTTCTAGAGTTATTAAGATCTAACGTGAGAAGATCAGTTATGTGGTTCTTTCTTCAAAACAGACATTTGCATGCAAATAAATAGAAGCTGTAAAACACGCTTGTTAAACAAGATGGCCGCCCTGACATCACTCTGAATGATGGAAACCCACGGAGAGCACTGGAGAAAAAAATCCCAATTTTCCAAAAATTAAAATTGAAGTTAGATTAAGATTTATCGCCCAGCCCTACCAAAACTTCTGGGTAAGACTCAGATAGTTGCAGCACAGCGTTCAGATCTCAGGTCAGCACCCAGGCTTCGCTTTTATCTCCAGCAAGTACCTCCGATCAGAAACAGCATCCAGTTACTGCAGACCGGCTCAACCGGAGATGGTGGAGAAACTGTGAGAATGTGTGGAGCTGTCAGTCTGTGTGCTCTGAGTGCTCCTCCCTCTCGCTTCGCAGGCCGAGTGTGTGTACGTGGGTCCGGGTAACGTGTCGTGTGTGTGCGCCGAGGGGTGGACCGGCGACGGGAAAGTCTGCGTGGAGATCAACAACTGCGAGCTGCAAAACCGAAGCGGCTGCAGCCCCAACGCCGACTGCAACCACATCGGACCGGGACAGGTTGGCGGGAAGCAGCTTCTGCTGGACAAAGATCTTAACATAACAGTTTGACAGATTTAAAATTACAAGAAAATCCTGAAATTGAGCTGAAATTCAGACCTGCAGTCGATTATCAACTCTCGGAAGATGCAGCCCCTGTTTTCACTGTGATTTATGGACCAACTGCGTCATTTTTCATTCATTCATGATATTAGGACTGCACTTTATTGCCTTTTTTACTATAAACATTCACATTGTCATAGCGGTAGAGTGGGCACCTAGCATACAGAGGTTGTTGGTTTGATTCCCCTCTTCCACCCCTCTCCGCCTCTTTACCCAAACCCAAAACTTGAAAAATCCACAAAACTTTCACTAAATGTAAGATATTTGTACTTACCAATATGAAATGAACACAATGAAGCCCTTATTATTGATGTATTTAGAAATACATTTCATCATACAATGTATGATGAAATTGAACTGGAAATAAATACAAATTGGCCTCATTTTAGTCCTGAATGCAGCTGCTAAATTAAAGTCCTTTAACTGTAATAACAGTGACTGTAAGTTACAGTTGAGCTGCATCTGTTTCTCTGGTTAAAATCTGATTTATTCACATTTAAACAGTAACTTCACAATCAAAATTTAATTCACATTTAACATGATTCAAACAGTTTGAAGGAAAACAGTCAGATATTTAAAGCATTAAGTATGAGAGCATCAAAGTCTTCATCCAAATTTACCTCCAGAAAACTTTCGTTTACACAAGCCTCTGTTCTCTGTGTGCAGAGCGAGTGTGTCTGTAAAACTGGGTATATGGGAGATGGAAAGACGTGCGACCTCATCAACCCCTGCCTGACAAACAATGGAGGCTGTCATGAACTGGTACACACACACACACACACACACACACACACAGAGAGAGAGAGAGAGATAAATCTCTGCACATCTGGACTCAGGAGTCAGAGAACAATCTGACCTGAAATCTCTCGTTGCTTTGATGGAGAAGCTGTTGGAAGTTTATTTAAACTGGAAGCAAACCACAATAAATTAAAAAATAAACACGTTCGGCGCAGAAACAACACTGGGCACCACACCCATAGTGAAGCATGGTGGTGGCAGCATCATGGAACTGATGGTGGAATCACGATCAGCTCCTAATATCAGTCCGTTTTGACCCAAAACCTGCAGTTTAAAACTGGAGGGTTTTTTATGAGCATCAATGAGTCCAAATATTCATCAACATCAGTGATTTGATGAAAATCTGAGCTCAGTCTGACAGGCAATCCATGGCACTAAAAACCAGCTGTGGACAAGATGTCCTCACGATCTGACACGATCTTTGAAGGGTCTGCTTTTACTGAACATGTAGAAAAACATCTTAAAGGGGCAGTATAATGTGTTTTCCAGGCAAATAAAATCATTTTATAGCAACAATCCAGTAACTATGTTACCTTCAGTTATAAAAAAAATGCTAAATATAACAAATATGACTTAAAAGAAATCTGACTTCGTAATTTAACGCCTTGAAATTGGGCCTCTGTCTCTTTAAGAAAGTCCTGCTCTGTCCAACACACCGCCTTCAGGAAGTCATCACAACAGCGTTCCTCTATTAACCCTTTAACAACATTTTTATCAGCTTTGCACTGAGAATTAGCCTGTATAATGAGCTCAGCAGACTCGCAGTTCCACCAGGTGTTTGCTGATTGCTGCTGGCTAGTCTGAAGGAGCTGAGTGGGGGAGCTGTGTCCACCCAGGCGTTTTGCACAGCTGAATGGTTGCCACGGGAGATTAGAGGATTTCTCTAACATGCATGAAACAATCAAGGCAACACTCCAGGTATGTTTTTGATTAATAATAACGTCACAACATGATATAAAATGCAAAAAAGGCCAATTTTACTTTATACTGCCCCTTTAACATCAAACAGCATCAGAAAAATGGACTCAGTTTAATTCCAGTTTTTCTCAATACTTATTATTCTTATTCCAAATATTTGTTCGTTTTTCCTCCCGTTGAAATTCCTGTCTGCTGCTTCAGACGGCTTCTCTGGTGAAAGGTTCTTATTCTCGCTGTCAGTGAAGGTGCTGCAGGACCAGAAAGAGCAAAATAACATTTACTGTAGATGATAAACTGTTGGAAAGCTGGCGCGACGAATAAAACCCCATAAGCATGTCGGGCTTGTGTTCATCCTGTGAAGTTCTGGGGTTGAAAGACGCTCTGAGTAACAGAGCTTCCAGCGTTTTTGACTTGCTTGCATGATTTTCCCCACATTTCCCTCCTTCAGCTTATTAAAGGCTCATATTTAGTTGTGTGTCAGGCCAGGTGTGAGCTGAAGGGGGATGGAGTTCACACCTGCAGCTGTCCGGACGGCTATGGTGGCGATGGAAACGTCTGCTACGGATCGCTGCTGGATGTAAGTGTCCCGTCGAAGGAATCAACGGCAGAGGATCATTGCTGACTTCTCTCCGAGCAATTTTTTTTTTTTCAATTTATATTAAAATGCAGTTTCTATGTTTATATACAGTATTTTCCTTCCAATCACCTCTAATATTTGACAATAAATTCAACGTTTTATGCATCTGCAAAAAATATTTCATGTCCTTCCTGCAGATTCTTTCATTCAGTTCCGTAGTTAAAGCTCTTTAATCCAGTTTGTAGAGCGGCTGTAGCAGCTGAACTGATGCAGGGGAGGCGAAGACGTCCAGGTCCAGGTGTCCAGCAGGACAGAACCATGCTGACCCATGAACCCTTTCAGTTAACATCGCAGCGTAAACGATGGGGAACTGGGTCGTGCTTCTTTTTCTGTTGAACCTGTAGTGTTTAACATATTTACAAAAATATTTTTATTGATTATCTGTTAAAACCGTCGCCATGGTCATGGACAGTTTGGTCTGAAAAGATGGAGCTCCTCCTCCTCCCTGAGCTCTTATTCCCGTCTAAAGAAATTGCTCCGCTCCCGACCTGAAACAACCAATCAGAGCCAGGAGGAGGGGCTTTGCGCTGCCAATCACCCTCGTGTTCGTGCTGCTAAATGTGCTGATGGTGGAGAAACAGCTCACCGCTCCAGGAAAACTGTTTATCCGCCGTCATAGGTGGCCATGCTAGCTAGCCTTAGCATTAGCATCAGGCTATGCTGTGGTGAACCAGCTACAGCGTAGCAGAGAGCAGGGGGAGTGTGTGAGCGGCGCGTACATGACGGTGATTGGCAGTGCTAAGCCCCACCTCCTGGCTCTGATTGGTTGTTTATGCAGTTAGTACTGGGAAGCACTGGGAGAAGGCAGAGGAGCTGGATTTTTTTCACAGATTATCTGTTTTATATTAAACTGTCATGACACAATGATTTTTAATAAATATGTAAAAACCATGTTTTTTTTTATATAATATCGTATTTTCCGGACTATAAGTCGCAGTTTTTTTCATAGTTTGGCAGGTTCTGCGTCTTTTTCCTCTTCATGACACATTTTTCCCACTGATGCGTTAAATATTGATTCATACTGCCAGACATAAACCAAAGATTAAAATGAACCGTTCGCAGTCACAAGGAAAGCCGAATGTGGGCTGAAAGCTCGATGTCCAGAGCTGGAGGAGCGACTCTGCAGGTCAGAACCTGCGGAGCCGAGCCGCTGCTGACCACCCTGATTTAGCTTGGACATCGGTGCGTCAGAAACTGCCAGCAGACTTCTGAGCCAAAGCCAACCGTTTCCGGGTGTTTGTTTTAAAACGGCAGGAAACTGAACACAACGTGCCACCAGAACCTTTGTTTGACAATTTCTAAATAAATGCGTCTTACACTCTGGAGCGACTGATAGTCCTGAGAATATGGTAGTTACAATCTGCAGCTTTAAAGTTTCAAGCTGATGTTTAGGCTTGTCTGCACAGTTTGTTCTGAACCGTGATGAAGACTGTCTTTGGGTCTTTCCAGGAGCTGGACATGAACTTCAAGTTCTACAGCTTCTACAAGCTGATTCAGGTGTGTAACATCCAGGTTTGTTTGTTCCTCTGCAGCTGATCCAGAACCTGTCTTTAGTGGTGTGTTGTGGTCTGAGCTTCAGCCTCTCATCAGTCTTTGATTCTCCAGTTCTTGCTTTAATCAAACCTGAAGTGCTGCTTTGTTCTACAGGTGGCAGCTCCTAAAACAAGAATATTGTGAAAGGTTTATTATCCTTTTTGTCCGTCCTTGCAGAAAGTGAAACTCGTGTTTTCATAGATCTATGACAGAGAGTGAAATATTTTCAAGCCTTTATTTCTTGTAATTCTGATGGTTCTGGCTCACAGAGAATAAAAACCCAAAATTCTGTCTCAGAACGCTGAGTTGATCCTGTATCAACTCTGACCCGATCATCTGAATGTTCAGCATGTTCTGGTCCAGTTCTGGTGGGTCTGCGTTGAAGTTTAGCCTCAGTTCCTGTTCTTAGCTTGGTCTTCTGCTGCATGGCTTGATTCTAAGCAGTGGCTTTAGAGCAAACCGTTGCCTTTCTATCATCTCAAACCCAAACGCTCATTCTCCTCCGACACCAACAGGGGGTTGACCTGCAGCTCCTCTCGATGTGTGATTAATCTCGAATACACTTGAAATAAGACAAAACTAACTCACAAGGAACTTTTCATCACAACTTAGGAGCTTGTTTTAAGTCAGTCGTTCCTTAATATTGATGAAAGATGAACTAATCTGCCAATGGGACAAGTAGTTTTTCCCATAATGTAAGTTAAAATATCTTGCTCCACTGGCAGTTTATCTCACTTATAACTAGAACTTTTCATCAATATTAGGGATGATTGACTTAAAACAAGCTCCTATATCTGCTGAAAGTTACTTGTCAGTTAGTTTTGTCTCATTTCAACTGTATTATTAAAGATATTTTGCACTAGAAACTAGACCAGAAATACTTGGTAAGATGTGTTTTTTGCCGTTTTGTACTGCAGGTTCAATGCTTTTGCAGACAGGTTACCTTACTACAACATATGAAACAAATGATTGCCACCAGGTTTCTCTAAATAAATGAATAGATAAATCAGATTAAATTAAAAAAAAGAGTCAATGGAAGAAAAAGACATGCAAATGTAAGACTAAATGAAATTTGAGGCCTATGAGGAGTCGCAGCAGGCTTAGAGAGGACTATTGGCTTAGCCAGCAGGGATTTACTTTATAACCAGCTCCTATATCTGCTGATGAAAAGTTTACTTGTAAGGTAGTTTTTGTCTTATTTTAAGTGTTATCAAGATATTTGTAGTAGAAATGGGACTAAAATACTTAAAATTTTGTGTCTGCTGGGCAACGTTTTACAAGGTCAGAGTAAAGAACATTATTTATGCTAACGGTGCCATAATTCAGAACCTATGACCAAAACATAACAGGACATTTTTCCTGTTTTAAGTGGAAAAATCTGCCAGTGGAACAAGTACTTTTTATATCTACATTCAAGAATTATTGACTTAAACGACCTTATTTGTCTTGCTGAAAAATACTTTTAAGTTATTTTTGTCATAATTCAAGTGTACTAAGATATTTGAAGTGGAAACTAGACAAAAAATCTTGGTAAGATTTTGTGTTTTTGCAATGTGAATGTTTTTTGTCGGCACCATGTGTCCAACTCCAGAAACCACTGAGCTTTACTTTGACTAAACTGTCTGATGCGTAGATCCATTTCTTGGCCCACCAGGCCACTTTTGTGTGGTCTGAGAGGACTGGATAGAAAACCATGGTTCTTAGAGAAAAGACAGCTGCACTGGTTGAAAGTCAACATGAATACCTACGTTTCGATGTATAAATTATTAATGTACTATGAATGTTTTGGGAGAAGGAGAGGTCATTTGTTTGCAAAGTTTTAGGATTTATTATAAAGAGGCACAGCTAGAGTGGGGTCATGTGACCAGTTTAGGCGGGAAAAAAAAATCAGCATCTTAGTCTAAAATCCACATTTTCTGCAACGATTTTATGAAAACTGTTAAAACGGGTTTAAAAAGATGAATCATCTGGTTGTAACCCAGAGCCTTGAGACCCGTTTAAAATTTGAATGGAGTTTCTAGGTGCAAGTACCGTGAAAGTAGCTTGGTTTCACACATCACTAAGATCAGAGAGTTTAAGGCTCTTCTCCATTAGTTTTTATAGGGTTTTAAAATCAGAAAGCATTTAGAAATTATGAAAGATTAACAATAGCAAAAATATCAGTCTGTGACTCAGGTGGTGGCCAAAGTGGTAACGGTGACAGTTGTTGCAGGAATACTTCTGCTCTCTCTCTCTCTCCTTTAGTTTTGGGGTAAACGTTGAAACCGATCTGAGTCTCTGATGCTCCAGAATAATTACAATAAAAACCTGAAGACGTGTTTTGATTCTGTCTGGTTGTAGAAGTTCAGCCACACTGAGGATCTGAGCGGGAAACCTCACGTCCTGGCTCCTTCACACAAAGCCATAAGGAACATGAGCAAGGAGGAGAAACTCGTTCTGGAACCGCCCGGCCTGGCACCGCCTGCCTCACCTCATGCGGTCAGGAATCCACACTCATCACTCTTTTTTAACACGTTTTTATCCCTCTGTCCTGTTCCCTCACAACATTGGTCCGACGTCTTTATGAGAAATAAAAACCGGAGCTCTGCATCATCTCCAGGTCAGAACCTGGAAATCCTGAGTGGGAAGAGCAGCAATTAAAACAGCGTCTGACAGCAAGAGGAATGTGCTGAACGGGGGATTTCCACTGGACCCTGGTTCTGAAGGCTGAGCAGCACATACGTTTATGTAAACAGTTTTAATTTCAAGTGCAGGACTGGCCCGACTTTTTTTTTCTAAAAACTGTATTTGTAACTTTGCAACGTTACGAACATAAATATGGGGGCGTTTAACTGCCAGAGCTGGAAATAAATTCAGTATCTTGTTATAACTTGATACAAAAACTCGTTATAAAAGAGAAACTGCTGGCTTTAACGAAGAGAGTTTTATATCTCCTTATAACGAGATATAAAATGCACCTCTGACAGATGATGACTTCTTAAAAGGCATAAAGCAGCTCCGTCTGACTCTCCCCTCCTTCTCACGCTGATGCTGAACATCCCAAGAGGGGGAGCTGTTTCTTCCAGTTACGACCTTTCTTATTTAAAGGCGGCCAGTATTATGTGTTTTCCAGGCAACCCGAGCACAGTCCAGTAACTATTACCTTCAGTTGTTATAAAAATGCTGTACGTATCAAACATGACTTAAAAGAAATTTGACTTTGCAATTCAACGCCTTTAAAATTGGGCATCTGTCTTCTTTAAGAAGCTCCTGCTCTTTCTGACACTGCGGGAGCGTTGGACTGAGAACTAGCTCATATGATGAGCTCAGGAGACGTGCAGTTCCACCAGGTGTTTGCTCATTGCTGCTGCCGCTAGTCTGAAGGAGCTGAGTGGGGCTGAAGCTCGGCTTGGAGACTGCAGCTCTGAGGAGGAGCCTTGTGGAAATAGGCGGTTGTTTTTTGAGAGCGGCGTTTAGGCTCCCCCAAAAAGATATTTTGGTTTTAATAAGATATAAATGTCTCGTTTAATGGACTACGTTTTACAGATTGTGCTGCTGGGTTGATTTCCAGCGCTCTGGGCTGGAATACAACTATCCGCTAACTAAACAATCATTTGTAAAATAAACCAAACGACACAGAAAACTCAGATATTTGAGACTAGAACAGTAAATCATGACGGATGTTATTGAAATAAACCAGATTAATTCACATATTGAACATGAAGGTAACGGGACTAAACTGAGGGACGTGACATTATGAATGAAGTGTTTTCCACCTACGGGGGAACAGATCCAAATAAAACCCGACTGAATTCTGAGAATGTCCTCTATTAGCGCCACCTGCTGGTGTGTTTTGTCCCTCCAACCGAGCTCCTCGTGCTTTCTGTTCTGTGTAGGAATTGTGTTTGACATGTTGAAGGTTGTGGCGGAAAAAAGTTTCCAGCCAGTTTGGTCTCAGTTTTCCAGGTCAAGATGCAGGTTGGTGGCTGGAATCAGACTGAGCGTTTTTCAGGTTCAGGTGTTCTGATCTGGGATTGTCCGGTTTTGCTTTCCTGGTTTCAGGGCCCACTTCCCTACTGGGAGTTTTACTCTGTGGAGGACCTGGACAGTCTGGTGGGACACAGTCTGCCCACTCTGGATCCGTCCATCGAGTGGGAGGTCAGGAACGTCAGCGGGGTGAGAATCCGAGTTCACAGGAGGCAGTGAACATGGAGAAAGAACCCAGGTTTCATGCAGGCACCACCAGGCGTCATGGAATCGTGTCTCTGTTTGTAATCAGAAAAGCTGCAGTTTCTGCTGCTAAAATAATAAAACGTCAGAAATGAAGAATGAACTCAGTGATCTGGTCAGGAAACCTCAACTTCATCGCGCCGTAAAGTCTCATAAGGACAGACGGTTATTCACTGTTGTGGGCTGTTCTCGTCACTCGGCTGCTTGATGAGCTTTTATTGAGAGAAGTTTAACTGAAAAGAAGAGAAATCTGGAATTTCACTGTTTCTGATTATTTTGCATTAAGGAAAAAAAATGAGGATAATCATTTATCTGTCCTTCCTCCTTCACTCCCTTCCGATTTTCTCCTTTTCCTTCCTTCCATCCTTCCCTCCTACCTTCCATCTTTCCATCCTTCATAAATTTCCGTCCTTCCTTCATTAATTTCCTAACTTCCTTCCTCTGTTCATTAATTTCTTTCTTTCCTCCCTTCCTTCCTTCATTAATTTCTTTCCTTCCTCCCTTAGTTTCCCTCCTTCCTCCCTTTCTTCCTTCCTTCATTAATTTCTTTCTTTCCTCCCTTCCTTCCTTCATTAATTTCCTCCCTTCCTTCCTTCATTAATTTCCTTCCTTCCTCCTTTCTTTCTTTCTTTCCTTCTTTCCTCCCTCCTTTCATTCCCTCCTTCCTTATTCCCTTCCCTCCTTCCCCTCTTGGAACATGTGAAAATGTGAAAGCATTCATTTCTTCAGTGAAACCTGTTATCTGAGCCTGTAAAGAACCAAATTCAGCTTCGGTCCTTCTTAGTTCAAGTGTTTAAATTCATCAGAGCATGTGACCAAGTTATGAACCAATCAAACGGCGAAACATTGTTTTTCTTCGTTTCTCTCCAGGTGCTCCGCATCGGAAACGCCTCCATCATCACGCACAACCTGCCTGCGATCAACGGCTACATCCACATCATTAACCAGGTAGGGTTCAGAGGTCATGTACCCCCGACCTTAAACTGACTCGGTTTAGTTTTACTGCTGATGCTAACAGGAGCAGAGCTGCTGCGGTGGACTTGGTCACTCCAGAGGACTCGAATCGTAAATAATAGGCTATGGGGGAGTTTATAATAGAAACAATGGATAAATTAGTCTGGAAATGATCATTAGAAGCCATTTATTAAATAACTGACATCAGCGTTATCTGGCGTCGTCTAAACAACGAGTTGAAGGGAGTCTAAAGTTATCCAGTCAGAGTTCTTCTCTGTCGAATGAAGTTATCCAGCCTAAACTGTCTGCTATGCAGTGTTCGGTCCATTCAAGGCATTTCATGCCAATAACAGCTCCACTGAATGAAAGCAGTTTAATATAGTTTCATGATATAAAGATTCAGCATTAAAACTTAGAATGATTAATTCTAGGTTATTTTATTGAGAAGTATTTAAAGTGGTTAACCTTTGGGACCTCATAGTTTGTCTCATGTCAGAAAGTCCAGAGCAGCTGCTAAAGGATCTCTGTTTAAAGAAAACAGTTTGATATCAGAAAAACATCCGTTATTTTGAGCTGAATGATTAGAGAAAGATGTTTTCTTGTAGCTCAGAGTACATTTTATCTAAATAATCAAACTCAACTTTGCAAAGCTGCGCCTGAACGCACCACAAGACTTCTGGAATAATGTCCTCTGGACAGATGAGACCCAGATGAAGATGCTGGACCATAAAGCTCAGCACCATGTTTGGAGAAAACCAGCACGGTGGTGGAGGGATGATGATGGGGGCTTGTTTTGCAGGAACCGTACACCAAACCAAACTATTCCTGAGTTAAATGTGAAGCCATCAGGATCTGGTGCAGCCTTGTTCTTTCTTCGTATAATGTTTTACAATAAAATGTATCGACTAATATTATAATAACTGTTTATGCCATATATCTGACGTTCATGTTATTTCCCATCTGTCTGCATGATCAGGTTCTGGTACCGTCCCGCTCAGACCTTCCACCTGAACCTCCCACACTGATGGCGTTCCTGAACTCCTCCTCCAGCTTCACTCTCTTCAGACACTACGCTCTGGTCAGATGTTCTCCTGACTCTCTAAAGTTTGGACCCATGATCTTCATCACATATTAATGCTCTTATTTACCTTCACACAGATCTACAACCTGTCAGAGCTTCTCGCTGACCAGGACTTTACTCTCCTGCTGCCGACTGATGAGACCGTCAGGAACCATCTCAGCAGGACAAACTCATCGGTTCTGGTGGGTCCAGCTGGGCCCTTTGAGGACGCTTAAAATAAATACTGAAAAGATGCTTTAAGAGTGATTAATTTTAAAGAGAAAACAAAAAAATATAACTGTGAGATTCTGAAATCCATGTTTACAACATTAAAATAATAAACAGCACTTCAAATTGTCAGGTTACAACAAAAATAAATGTCCTGAATTGATAAAACTGAAATAAACAGTTGCTGTTCACACATCCATGGGGTGCCGTTTGTAAAGTTACGCAGTCAAAAATTAACAGCAATAACTGAAAAAAAAATGTGGGTTAATTTTTCAGTCATATTTTCACCTTGTTATTCTGTCATTTATAAATGACACAAATTCAAACTAATTAATTAGCAAGCTAATTATTCGGTTTACAAATGAAATGTTCAGTTTAAAGTTAAATATTTAGCTTCAAACTAAATACTTAGATGGCTAACTATATATTTAGCTTGCTAACTTGCTAACTAAATATTTTTTGAGCTAAATTGCTGACTAAATATTTAGATTCAAACTAAATATTTAGCTTACTAGCTTAATATTTGGTGTGAAGCTAAATATTTGGCCTCAAACTAAATATTTAGCCTGCTAACAGTATTTAGTTTGGAGCTAAATATTTAGCTTTTTTAGCCTGAAACTAAATATATAGCTTGCTTAAAAAATATTTATCCATAAACTAAATACTTACCTTGCTAACTACAGATTTAGCCTGCTAACTAAATGTTTAGTTTGGAGATACATATTTAACTTGCAACTAAATATTTAGCAAGCTAACCATAGATTTATCTTGCTAGCTCAGTATTTTACCTCAAACTAAATGCTTACCTTGCTAACTATAGATTTAGCCTGCTAAGTAAATATTTAGTTTGGAACTAAATATTTAACTTGCAATTAAATATTTAGCTCGCTAACTGTAGATTTAGCTTGCTAACTAAATATTTTAATTTGAATAACACGGTGAAAATATGACTATAAAAAAGCAATTTTTTTTCCCTCTTATGACAGGCTAAATAACCAAAGTTTTGCTGTAAATGTTTGACAGTGTAACTTTAGAAATGGCTCCCCATACATCTCATGACCCGACAGCACACTTAGTCTGGGTCACGTCTGGATTTCTAGTCAGAGATGTAAAAATGTAATATTGCAAATCCATAAAAATTCCAAAAACTGTAAGGTAAACTGAACAACACCTAAAAAAAGCTGAAATGTAAATTTCTACCTGTGACGGGCAGACGTCCTGTTAACCTGAATAATCAGGTGTGTTTATCATCATTAACTCGTCACGTCTGCTGTCCAGGACTCCGATGTGTTTCAGTACCATGTGATTCCTGAAGAGCTGCTGTTTCCCGACCACCTGCACGATGGCATGTTGAAGAGCACGCTGCTGGGCCAGGACTACCAGGTCCAGTTCCACCTGACCGACAACAACCAGGTACTGGCAACAAGCAGCTTCACTGGGTCAGTTCTCAGTTTGTGCTGAAGCTCATTTCCGGGTTGGTCGGGTTTTAGCGGGATCACGACAGTCCGGTGACGGATCCAGATTTTCCTCTGCATTAAACAAAGTATTTATTATACTCGTATGAGATCAGTGTCGGGAATTACGCTCAGACAATAATATCAGGTCAATGTCAGGTAAACATGTTGTCTGATCTCGCTGATGAGGACCGCTGCTCCCCAAGGCCCGGTATTCTGTCAGTTTGGCAAACACTGTCAGAATAACATACCGGAAGTCTACTAGGCTACTTTATCAAAACAGTTTGTGTGTCAAAACATGTTTGTTGTGTAATTAATGGGCGATATAATACACAAAAACTCGTAGTTGGAGGTACACTGAAGTGATAGTTAAACTGCTTGATAACAGAAAACCTCGTTTCTCGGTTTTCTGCTTCACTGAAGCTGGCGAACAGCTAGCAGGATGTGTAAAGTGGTAACCTACAAAATAAAAGCTTTTTCATCAATATAACATACGTTTAAGCATGTATTTCAAATTGAGGGATTTTATTTAGTAAGTATAAGTTATTGTTCAGTTGTTTAGATTCAGGACTTGATGTTGACGGCTGGCACTCCTCAAACTAGCCCGAGCTGACTGGCCCAGGTAACCAACCATTCTGTAAACAGGGAGTCCGTGCATCCTTAAAAAGTCTTAAATTCATGTATCTAAAATTAAGCCCTTAAAATGTCTTACTTTTTTTAAATTTAAGTTCGCCGTAAATATGTTAATCACATATCTTAAATTTTGTCTTCACAGGACTGTATCTCGTACATTTGATGTTGTTTTTTTTTTTTTTCTGGCGAGATGTTTCTGTCAGGCAAAGGTTTGAGTCACACTCAGACATCGTCATCGCGTTCTGTGATTGGAGACGGTTGAGGCTACCAGTAACTCACTGCTAACAGACCCTAGCTAGCTAGCTTTTAGGCATCTATCATGGGTAAGTGCAAATTTATCGGCAGTAGGCTGGACAAAGTTTGTACATTTTCCAGCCATAAAGGTCTTTAAAAGATCTTAGAAAGTCTTAAATTTGTGTTGGTGAAACCTGCAGAAACCCTGGGTAAACAATAAATTATTAATTTATTAGTTTAAGTGAGATACACTGCGTATACTGGTTCAGTGTGACTCGCATTAAAACAGTGTACCCCTTCACAAACAGCGGTATGCTGTTTTAATAAAGTAGCCCAGTAGATTTCCGTATGCTATTCTATTTGGTGTATGCCAAACTGACAGAACACTGGATTCTGGAGGATACCATGGCTTCCCTCATTTGGATGAGGTGTATGGAGGACCGAAACTGACATAATTAAAAATAAAAACAGAAATATATATATATGTTTGGTTTTCCTTTTCCTTACACAAGCGTTTGTTCTTTTTACATTTCCTCGTCTCCTCTTTTTACTTTACCGTCTGCATTTCTGCCTAATTATGCAGATGAGGAGGGCGACCATCTTGGTCCAGCTCCTCTACTATTGGTCAGTTGGAAACTTACCGCCTTCCAACTCGTCCAGTCTATCTGCAGCTTCCCTTAACGACTCCGACACAGACAGTCTTTCCGCTCCCTCCAGAACGATGCTTCGGTTGCTAAACTGAAGCCGAAGGTGCAGGCATGAACAATCGATCTGCACATGGATCCTGCTCCTTCCTGTGTATTGACCAATACACAGGAAGGATTTTGATGATTTGCTGTGTACCTGATTGATGTTTTTCATGATGTGAAGCACTTTGAACTGCCTTGCTGCTGAAATGTCCGATACAAATAAACTTCACTTGAAAACCTTTGCAACGTTGAGATTTTTGTTTCAAAGCTTCTTCAGATCTTCCTCAGCTGACAGACTGACTTCTTTCCTCCTCTTCCTCCTACAGACAGCCGTGAACGACGTTCCTCTCAACGGCAGTTTCATGGAGATGCAGTATGGCGTCGTCATGATCCTCCCCCAGGTCCTCATGGTTCGTCGCAACAGATGCAGCCAGCAGATCTTCCTGCAGGTCAGGGTAAGCATGCAGGAATTATCAGTGTAGCGATGAAGAGGTTTTCCTGATATTTAACAGCTTCATAAACAGGAGAAATGTTGGTGCTAATGGGTAGAAACTGGATGGTGGATCTAATCCCATTCTGTCTGCAGGGGAGGTGTTCAGACTGTGACGGACCCCCTCAATGCCTCTTCAGCTACAGTCCAGTAAGAAACCAGTTTGGTTTCCCTCAGTCTGAGCTCAGTAGCTGCTGCATGATGTTCTGATCACTGCTGGATCGTAGTGATGAGATCAGATTATGTAGCTCTGATCTTTAGGATCTGTCAGCCTCAGATTATCATGAAAACATTAGTTCCCCTGAGGAGACATTTATACCTGTGAGCTGCTCTGTCTCTGCTTTCTGCTCCAGATCAGGAAGCAGTTTCCTGCCAACATGAAGTCCAACTGTTTCTACCGGAAGCGGGTCGGAATAAGGAGGAAATCCGTGCCAGGCTGCACCATCAACTGCCTTCGACTCACCACGGTCAGCTCCTGGTACCAGAGCCCAGCTCGGCTCTGTTCACATCTGCATCTAACTCGGTGTCATCGTCTGAGTTCACTGGTGCTGAGCATGGCTGCACCTCTGGATCTGAACTCAAGATGCTGACCCAGATTATCAGCAATCTGTAATCCTGTTGTTTTAGCGGAGGAGTCTGCAACCTTTACAATCCTAGGAGCCCTGTTTGCCTTTAGTCCAGATAAATAAGACTGGTTTAGTATGGAGGACCAAAACTGACGTAATTAAAAATAAAAACAGAAATATATATATTTTGTTCTTTTTCCATTTCCTCGTCTCCTCTTTTTACTTCACTGTCTGTGTTTCTGCCTCATTATGCAAACGAGGAGGGCGGCCATCTTGGTCCAGCTCCTCTACTATTGGTCAATAAACAGGAAGGAGCAGGATCCGTGTGCAGATCGATTATTCATGCCTTCGGGTTCAGTTTAGCAACCGAAGTATCATGATGGAGGGAGCAGAAAAACGGTCTGTGTTGGAGTCGTTAAGGGAAGCTGCAAATAGACTGGAGGAGCTGGAAGGCGGTGAGTTTTCAGCCGACCAATAGCAGAGGAGCTTGACCAAGATGGTCGCCCTCCTCATCTGCATAATCAGGCAGAAATGGAGACGGTGAAGTAAAAAGAGGAGACGAAGAAAAGTAAAAAGAACAAACACTTGTATAAGGAAAAGGAAAAACAAAATATATATATTTCTGCTTTTATTTTTAATTGCGTCAGTTTCAGTCCTCCATAGTTTAGAGTGACAAATGTTACACAACCTTTTTAAAAAAAACACACACACACAACTTAAGTGTTGATAAATATCTACTTCAGGAAATTTGTCGTCATTTTTAAAGAACCCCATTTTATTTTTGTTTTTACGTTTTAAAATAAAGAAAAACACAACTTTTGCAGAAAAGAAGGTGGATATATTTCCTTCTGTGGGATGTTGAAATTTATGGAAAATCAAAAAAAGAAAACCACAATTTCCAACTTAGTTACAACAAAAAAAATAGATATAGAACAACATCACTGGTATTTTAAGTGTCATTCTTTTGTAGAAAATCAATTTATTACATTAAAAAAAAACCTGCTTAAACCAGCATTTGTTATTAAATTTATATTTAAAACATTGGTTTATTCTTTGTCATTTTAGGCCAGAGTTATTAAGAATCACTGTGCGAGGTCCAAAGAGCAAGTTGTGGCTCTGGAGCTGCTGGTTGCAGACCCCTGTTTTACTGTTTTATTACAAAGTTATCACAAGAAAACTAAATGACTGATATACAGTGTATTTATCCGTTTGCAATCAACTCATTATCATCACCAACCACTTCCTGTTGTCCTCCAGGCTCCTGAAAACATTTAGATACGGCCTGAGTGAGAACAGAAAGGAGAACATGGAGTGAAAAACAATCAGATTCCTGTCTCATATTATGAAAAATGAAAATCTGAACGTAAAACTGTCCAACTCAGGCACAGACTTTATGACATCTCAAGCATTTAAAAAAAAAACTTTTTTTTTTTTTTTTTTTTTTTTTAGAGAAAAAGTAGAATCATCTTCGTAACATGGGAAACTCTTTCTATCACTTTTTCTCTTTCCATCCCGCAGGATCACAGTTGTTGCCCCGGTTTCTATGGCCACGAGTGCTTTAAATGCCCCGGAGATGACGGCAGCCCCTGCTCCAATCATGGGCAATGCCAGGACGGTAACCATGGCAACGGGGAGTGCCGCTGCTACGAGGGTTTCCATGGCACCGCCTGTGAGGACTGTGAGCCGGGGCGCTACGGAGTCAACTGCTCCTCCAGTGAGCAACACACACACACGCACACACACACACACTCGTGACAGTATGACACAGCCATTTCTGTCTGCCGCCACCAAAGGGCGACACCCTGGGAGTGTTTCTCAAAACAGCATTAATGTGGGGTTAAAGACTGGCCTCTGTCCCACTTTGCCCAGTTTGTTCGGCTGGTTAAACCTGGAAGGTGCTGATTCAGATTTCTAACAAAATAAAAGCCTGTGAAGGTAAAAATCTGGTGAAATAAAACTTAAAGGTGATGTGATTTTGACAGCTAGTTGGTGTAAACTGGTACTGCATCCTAAACTGTGGAAGTTGCAGCCCCCTTCACCCCCCCTCCCTTTCCCTTTTTAGTGCTTCCTGTCTGGTGGCACAGAAATCAGATCTCCTTGTCTGAGAGCCAAGGAGAAACCCAACAGATTTACCTTCACGAGTGGAGCGTTACAGCTTTCACTATAATGTTCCACTTGATTTTATATATAAAGAGAAAAAGAGCAAGGGAGGTAGTGCAAAAAGTTAAAAGGGAAAGAGGGAGATAAGAATAGGGAAAGAGAGATAAAGAAAAGACAAGAAAACAGATCCAGCCTTGGACCCAGAGACCCGAGATCCAAGGTCTCACCACCCCCCAGCAGAGGCCCGACAGCCTCTGGGAGTGAGCCGGTACACACCTGAGCACCCAGCCCTGGACACTGAGAGCCACATCCATCTTCCTTACCTATGAAGCTCCATTTAACGGGACATAAACAGGCTTTTCAGCAGTGAAAGGTTGATTGGCAGGAAACATCGTCACAACAAAAGAACTTATCAACCAAACATGATTTTCCATACTTTTTTTTATTTTTTTTGCTAAGTATAGTTGAAACTACAACTAAGTAGAAGAAAGTTTCTGCAGCTCTTTTAAAAATGATCAGACAAAAACCTTTCCTTTTTGATAAAGTTGATAGACTGGCTGAGGTTATCCTGATCTATTTCTGTAGCGATGCTGCCATAGATTTAGGCTGCTAGAGGACAAACTTACCACTTTTTCCTCACTTTCTTCTTCTACTACTCTCCAATTTGAATTATTTGCTGTTATTTCAATTGTTAACTTTTAGTTTTAACTCAGTTATTTTCTCTCCATAGAAGGTACACCTGGTCTGGTGTTCTTCTTGGCTGTGATGCCTTCCTGGAGGAGCGCTTCAGCTGAGATAACACTGCCATCAGCTAATCGTTCTCCTTCTCCTGCTGTTAACTTTTTACTTTCATGAACACAGAAAGTACTCCTTGATCGGTTTTTTTTCTTCTCGTGTCTCTGCTCCGTCTTCTCAAACCTCCAGTCGGTCGTGGCAGATGGCCGCTTGTACTGAGTCAGGTTCTGGTTCTGCTGGAGGTTTCTTCCTGTTAAAGGGGAGTTTTTCCTCTCCACTGTCGCTACATGCATGCTTGGAATGAGGGATTGCTGTAAAGTCAACAAAACGCCATGCTGTCGCCCCCTGCTGGTCAGGAGGAGCGAACGCTGCAAGTCAACGACTCGACGCTCTGCTGGGTTTCCTGAAGATGACATTTGTTGTGAATTGGCGCCATATAAATAAAGTGAACCGGATTTAATTGAGTTCTTTAGACAGCTGATTCCTACCAGAACATATCCGGATCCCTGCTGTGAACACGTTCAGATGTGATCCAGTCCCGCTTCGTTGCTTAAATCAAGCTGAGATGAAACCAGAGTTCAGGTCCATTCTGTCTGCTGCAGAGTGCTCATGTGACCACGGGAAGTGTGTCGACGGTCTGGCAGGAAGTGGCAGATGTCTTTGCTATAAAGGTTGGAAAGGAGCTTCCTGCTCTGCAGGTACGTTCCAGCGACTCAAACACAAAGCTGTGGTTGTGGTTGTGCTCCATGTTGACCTTTAACCCGTCTTTAAATCTGTGTTCCTCAGAGATCAGAGATGACGCCTGTGGAGGGATCTGTGATGAGAATGCCAAGTAAGTTCTTGCATCTCTGTGTTTACCTGGCTGGTGTGTTGGGACTGGCTTTTACTGTGTAGTGGAGTCCAGCACAACGTCCTGAACTGCAGCTTTAAGCTTTCAGAGAGAAGACGGTTCTCTATCAGATATCCATTTCAGATAAACCAGGCTTCTGTACCAAAAATTACAGGGAGGAGTATGGAGCTCTAATCTGTATAATGGGTACTGCAACGTTCTGTAGGCCAACTTTAAAAAGTGACACCAGAACCAACCAGAGAAGACTCCTCGCTATCACTAACTCTGGTATTTGGGAACATTAAGGACCGAACCAGAATTTTATGTCAGCATCTTCCAGCAGTAACAATGTCCATAGCTGCTCTGCACTGGACCTGAAACGTTAAGATGATTGTAAACATCACTGGTTCTGGAGAAAAACAAGCTAAAGTCCAAATCCAGCTACCTGTGGCAGCAGATGAAATGAGGGGCAACACACTGGTAGCGTCATGATGAGGCTCTGCTGAAAAATACAACTTGAAGTTTTTTGATTTTATTTGGTCCTGTTATAACAATTGAAAGGTTAGGACTCAAAAAAGGAAATAAATCTGCGGATCTCAGTGATTCCTGAATGTTTTGGCTCGTTCCCCTCAATAACTTGGTTCTTAGAGCCCGAATAATAATCATAATAATAATCATAATAATAATTCAAAACACAGAAGAAAAACAAAAGGGTTTTATCTTTGCTGGATTTAGGGCCACATTCCCTTTCCTCCACTCAATTGAAAACCTAAAAAAAAAAAAAAAAAAAAAAAAAAAAAAAGGAATAAAACAAACGATTAAAGGCTTTCCTGCTCCTTGAGAGCAGAGAAATACGGTGCTTTAGAGTGAATTCCCAGCAGCCTGTTTAGTCCGCTTTAATCCGGCTCCAGTCCGTTTGTCTAAAAAGTCCAGTTCGGTTGGGGAGGTGTGAAACGCGTGAATCGAACTCTGGTCCGCCTACAAACCTCAGTCTCGGTTCGGTTGAAGTGAACTCTGGTGCGGTTTGAATGGAGATGTGAACGCCAAGCGGACCGGAGACCGCTCCAGAAGCAGGAAGCGGACTACAGCGCAGGGCATTCTGGGTAATCATAAACGCTAGCTAGGCTAGCGGGAGAAATGGCTCGTGGTCTTTAGCCAAAGACAAAAGAGAAATCCTCCAGCCGCTACAATCTGACACCGCCCACATTTCCCGAAGAGGGAAAGTTGTGCTCAGTGTCTTCTTCAGAGGTTTCATGTCATTTCCTTCAGTGGTTCTTGGTGCAGCGCCCCCACAGGCGAGGAGGGGAACAGGTTGCTCAAAGGGTTTTATTGGTTTGACTCAGAGCAGTGAGAAAGGGAACCGCAGCAGCTGGACATGGAAGAAATGTTGTGATTCTAGTCTGTAGCCAAAAATCAAACAAACCTCCTTCCACTGCAAAATGGAAGCATGATTAGAAAACCACACAATGCAGAGCTGCACTGTTTCCTCTCAGAGTCGATGTGGTGAAGATTACAGCAGATGGCAAAGGGATAAAGATGTCTGGATGAATAATCAGCAGACAGAGAGCCAAACCAGGTGGTCTTCTAATGATTCTGTGGTACAGAGATTCAATATGACAGCAGAGAGCAGAGATTCGTGACCTACACCTGGACCTAAACAGGAACCAGGTGGTGATTGGGTGAAGCTTCTGAGTTAATGGATACCAGGTGTGATCAGTAATCAGTGACCTGGGAGGAGGAGACCAACCTCAACCCTGGAGATGCTGTGGAGCCAAAACCCTAAAACACAGGAGACAAACAGAAAAACGCTACGCTGCAGCAGGAGGTAAAAAACCCTCCTGAAGCAGCGGCTCATCTGACAGACATGATGGAGGTAGACTCCCACATTCTGCCAATCTGCTCAAAACATGCAGGAAGAATAGAGCCAACAAACGAAATCACATCTAAAAGGCACCATGTCAGTTTCCACAGTCCGCATCGCCACCATCCATCTTAATTACTCTGAGCCCAGGATTGTTCCATGATCATCCTAAAGCTGCATCTTTCATGTAGAGATAAACAACGAACAAACCTTCAGCTAAATATTCCCAGTTCCGATGATTTTCTCCTCTGCAGACTCCAAACCTTCCTTTTCTCCAAGCGTCTTGCAGAGTCGACATCATCATTAAGTGTCATCGTTTTAACAACTGATTTGGTTTTTAGCCGCTAACAGCACAGACATGGTGTTTGAATAATGAGAGCTCTTTTGGATAAAGGTGCATCGTTTCTTCCTGCATCGTTTCGAGCCTCGGGCCAGAGCTAAGGGCTGGCCTTTCAATATATGACTTTCTATTGCATTACATGCAGGGCTGGGCGATAAATCGATTTTATCCGTTAATTGAATTTTTGGTTTTTGAAGATTTAATTTCTAAAAATCTGGAATTTTTCTTTCCACCAATGCCCTCCTTTGTGTTTCCGTAGTTCAGAGTGATGTCAGCACGTCCAGGGCGGCCATCTTGCACAGTGATTCATCACAACAAACGTTTTTTTTTTACAGCTTCTGTTTATTTGGACTTTGAATTCAGGTCAACTTTACGACGGAGTATTAGGCCCAGGGTACGACTTTTTTTTAAATTACGAGAATAAAGTCAGAATATGAGAACTCCAATGTGAAAAATAACAAAAAATTTAAATGAACGAAATCACATTTTCTTACCTCTGAAACCGCTTGCTTCTGTCCTGCTTAGAGCCCAACAATTATTTTTTGTAGAGAAGGAAAAATCCACCCACTTCACAAAACTCGCTTATTTGGATCATTGGGGGAAAGCAAGAGTGCCCCTTCATCCTTTGCTGTGTCCTTAATAAGCCGCCACACAACCAGTTAGCCTTCCTGTTAGCAACACTTCTCTATTTGCACCAACAGGCAGTAAACGCCTGACTCAAAAGGATCTTATTGGGTCAATGCTGTGTTTTTAGAGGACTTTCATTTCAGATATAAAGGAAGGGGATGGAAATTGGTGCCAGGCTAAATTCTCTGACCATCTTCAGATTTGTACCGAAGTCCTTGATCTTTGTGAATCTTTGAACATTATTTTCAGACCTTTTTATGAACAGTTTGTCTTCTGCTGCAGCTGTATAACGGGACCCCAGGGATCTGCTGCTGTCTGTGTTTGTGTCGCTGGTTATGAGGGAAATGGAACCTTCTGCCGAGGTAAAAACGCTGACATCTGTTGACTTCCAGCAAATAGCCTGGTCCCAACCCGTCCTCCTCTGTCTCCTAGAGCAGGACCTGTGCAGCAGGTCAAACGGTGGATGCTCAGAGTTCGCCGTCTGTACGAAGGTCTCTGGTGGAGAGAGGACCTGTGCCTGTAAAAATGGTTACACTGGAGATGGAGTCGTCTGTGTGGGTGGGTTAAAGACCTCCTGATGCCCAAAGGAGCAGAAACGTGTCTGAAGGTTTGATTAAAGCCCCGAAATCCACCAGAGGAAAGCTTAGTGTTGCTAAGCGAGGAGAATCGATGATGATAACGCTGGTTCCTTAATGTCTTTAACCCTGAGTTATGTCAGGGTATTTTTATTGTCTAATTTGCTAAAATATGAACAGTTTACAGCAGGGATGCCCAAGTGTGGCTAATATTCCCTCGGAATGATTTTGATCACAATTTTAAAACGGCTTAAATTTGGTTTGCCAGGCAGATGATGCAGATACACATTTACAAACTGTTAGGGTGCAATTAGGCCTTTCAAAAAGACACAGTTTAACATCTTACAATGGAAAACATCAGGTGCAACACAAAGTATTCATCCAGTTTTTCTTCTTCTTCTTTTTTTTTTTTTTTTTACTATGCATTTAATTAATTTTGATAGTGAAAGGGACAACAAACTTCCAGTGACTTTTACTAAAATTTTCATACACTTGGCAAAATAAAGCAAGAGTGAGCAAAATCCTGTTCTTGTTGCTGAGAAGACATGCAAAAAAAAATCCAGAAAAAGATGATAAACCTGAAAAATTTAGGGCTGTTGTTTATGCAAATATGTTTATTATAACTGCAGCAATACCAAACATGACAAAGATTATGAAGAATATTCTGCAGAAAAATCTATAAAGGTGCCGCATTTTCTCAAAAGTTAGCCAGAAGTACATCTAGACATATACTTCCCCTCAAGATACTGCATTTTACCTTCATGGAGGAAAATTAAAGACAACAAATTTTAAATGGGAATAAAATGAGGAAGCAAATAAAGTACAATACATGAAACATATCAATAAAGTGCTGTGAGAACAAGACAGATTTTTGAGCTGTTTCACATGTTGCACTTGTTTGATGCAAACCCCTAAAAACAAAACTGTTCAGGCTTTACAAAGGAAGCTGACCCAGAGAATCAAGTCAAATTTTGTTTTCCTGATTAAGATTCATGAGGAGAAGTTTATTGAAACTAAAAATCCTCAACGTCTGCAGAACTTCTTCACATTAAGTCAAATAATTACTTTAGACTGACAGACTTTAACGCTGCTTTTTAAAGTAAATCATTTTTCAAGCAGGACAGATGCAACAGCCTGAACGTGAGATCATTTCTCATGTCTTCACTGCTTTTATGTTGATGATTTTTCATGCTTTCCATTTGTTCAAAGCAGTTTAATGTGGCTGCAGTAGTGAATAACTGCATGTAAAGTTATGCTTTGCTATGTTTTTTGTCTACAACAGTAAAATAATTTTCAGCCGCGACTGAGCGGCGCTCACAGCTGCTCTCAGCATCGCGCGCAGCCGGCGCCAAGCAGGAGGAGAGTAGAGCTGTTTTCAGAGACGACGTTTTTAAGAAACAGGAGAGAAACAGCTGAAAAAGAGAAGGAAAAAAACCCTTCAAACTATGTAAAGTACAGAAGCCTGTCCATTAATCACACGTTGAAGAAACTTAAAAGTGTTAAAAGCAATTTGTGTTCAACGCGTTAACTTTCACAAACCTGTTTAGAACACACAAGAATCCGTATCAAACTTCTGACTCTGATTCTAAGTGGTTGCCTCTAAAATCTCACGCATCACCTGAAGATGCACCTGCTTGTTGTGTTTGCAGAAATTGACGGCTGTCTGGTCAACAACGGCGGCTGCCACAGTGCAGCAGTGTGCATCAGAACCGGCCCGAGCACTGTAAGCAACACGGCTGCGCTAAAATCCCTGGCTGTTGTAAGAAAAACCTGCTGCTGCTAAAATGCTCCTCTTTGATGCCTTCACCAGACAGCCTGCAGATGTCAGACAGGCTTCCAGGGAACGGGGAGGTTTTGCTACCCGGTCAACCCCTGCAGAACCGTACGTGTGTCACAGTATAAAATATCTTAAGACTAGGGCTGGGCGATACGGGTTAAAAATAAAATCTCCAATTTTTCTTCATAGCAGATCCGATTTTAATTTTCTTTTTTTTAAATTCTCGCTTTCTTTCCTAAAAAGAAATTACAAATGAAAGAAAATGTTTTCAAAAAGTGTCTTTTATCATCCCTTCTGTGAGTTGTACAACGAAGTATTGGGCCCAGGCTACAAAAATGTTTTAATTATGAGGATAAAGTCATAATATTAGCAGAATAGAGACACAATTTTACCAGAATGTCTTAAAATTACAAGAGAAAAGTTGTTTGAATAAGAAAAAAGTGTCTATAGAGATATCAAGACCACCTCAGTCTGTGTGGTTCTTTGTTCAAAATAGACTCAGTCGTTTGCACAATCGTTTCAAAGTCTTACTGCTGATAATAATTTGATGTTGATGTGTTAAAAGATGAAGTATTTCCTTATCCGTAAAACCGATACCAAAGTATAACTTCACAAGATCCTCAACATTCCTCATTTTACTTTTGTTAGTTTTTGTGTTGGAGTTCTCATAAAATTATTGCTTCAGTTTCCTAATATTACGACTTTGTTCTGGTAATATTAATGCTTTATTCTCGTATTATTTTGACTTTAATGTCGTATGACTAGGACGGGTATTGATAAGAATTTATTGATTCTCTTATCGATGAGTTAGGAAAACTTTTAATTCAAAATATGCACCATGTTGTATTCGATTCAAACTAAATTAAAGCTGACTTAAAAAATAAGAATCCCTCTGTCAAAATAACGTTTTACCATGAAATGCAACAGTTTTTGTGCAGACAAATCTGCTTGTTTGCCTTTTCAGGAAGGATCTTTCAAGACTTAACGGTTGTTTAAAAAGATGCTTTTAATCTGAAAAACGAGCTTCATTTAAACCCATATCTTAAGTTATTGAACATGGCTGTAAATGTGAGTATGAGATGGAAATTATTCATACAGCATGGCGCTAACATAAATACAATAACCTGACCCTGGAGGAGCTTAACGTTACCTGGGACATTCCTGGCTCTAAGCTCCGCCCCCGCCAGGGTCACCTCCGTCGCTAAGCAACCAAGCTGCCAGTTAAACCAGCTGCCTGCTGTGTGCTCAGCGGTTTGAGGATGTCGGAGGTGTTTCATCCTCTTATTGTGATTAAAGCTCTGCACGTGTTGCACCGGCTCCGGCATCGTCTTTTTCGTTAAATGTAACCAGACTTTGGAGCGCTTCTACCGCGTCGCCATCTTGGATATTTTCTAAATGAAAATACGGAGCGTGTACGATACGTCATCACGCAAATACGTCTCACGTTACTGAAGCCGACAAGCAGAATCGTTGAGCAGGCAGGTTAACGGTTCCAGGAATTGAACGACTGAGGACCGGATCTCGATTCCCATCTCTATGTATGACTTTATTCTCGTTTTTTAAAATAAAAAAAGTCATAGCCTGACCCTAACACTTCGTTTCAGAGTTGACCTGAATTCAAAGTCCGAGTTAATCGAAGCTGTAAAACACACCTGTCAAACAAGATGGCCTCCCTGGGCGCGCCGATTCACTCTGAACTATGGAAACACAAGGAGAGCATTGGTGGGGGAAAAAAAACAAAACCAGATTTTCCAAAAATTAAATCTTCAAAAATTCGATTAATGGATAAAACCGATTTATCGCCCAAATTAAGCCCTAATTAAGACCTTCTTTCTCTTTGAAACGCAAACTACTGATTAATGAATCCTTCAGAGACATCTTTAATCCATAGAAATGAGAGCTTCTCGGATGGTGTCAGTGGTGATTGAGCTCCAGAGCTTTTTTCGGTGGTGAAGGGTTTTAATCTGCGTTCGCAGGACAACGGCGGCTGCAGTAAACATGCTCGCTGCGAGTACCTCGGTGGGAGCCAGAGGAACTGCACCTGTTTGAGGGGCCACATCGGGGACGGCATCGACTGCAGGGGAACCACCAACAACGTGAGTCACATGACCGCTAACCTGCTGGGCTCCCACTGCCGCACTCACTGGAAGCTGTTTTTTATCCAACAGGAAGTGCACCGGCAGCCAGAGAACGACTTTTTTCGCAAAATGCTGTCGGTGAGTGAGACGATTTTTAATGATACAATACTTTTTTGCTCCACTGTACCTCTGTAGCATCATCCAGTTGAGGTTTGATCAGGGTGACGACTTTAGATGTTGAGATGATAAAGTGCAGTCCAGACCCATCGAAAGTCTGAATCAGCTGCTCAGTTAGGAATCCACTAAACATCGGTCACCATTTTCCACCTTTTTCTCTACAAAGTACTCAAAACCCAGCCAGAGGAACTGAAAACTGATGAAGTTCTTCAGCGTTTTTCCAACCAAAGTTTGTCAGCTGGCTTAATGACATCTTTAATATCTTCACAGATGTCAGAGACTGGTATCTATGGTGACGGACCCTTCACCGTCTTCGTACCTCTGCAGGAAACCAACAACGAATCCACAGTGAGGGCAGCAAACGCTGCATCTTTAACCTCTGACGCAGCTTCACAGACATTCAGCTTGGTGGTCACCTTAACGAGTCATGGGTCTGGCTGTTGCTTTGTGTGCCGGCAGATCAGCGAATGGAAGAGCTCGGGCCGGCTGGAGCATTTGATTCGTTTCCACGTCGTTTCCTGTGAGATTCTGACCTTAAGTGATCTCAAAACCACCAAGAGTGCGGTCTCTGTGTCGGGATACACTCTGGAGTTCAGCGTGAAGGAGGTAACACACACACACACAAATCTCCTACAGGAGCCTTCAACAGGAGCTTCTGTTGTAATATTTCCAGCTTCAGCAGAGGCTCAGTCTGCCTTTCATTTTTAACTGAAACAAACAGAAAAATGGTTCAGGTTAAGGTTCAGCTACATCGAGCTAATAAGGCTCCTAAATTAATTCGTTCCATAATCTACCATAAATTGGTCTAAAGGATGAATTATTTTCAATTCTTGTCCAGCAAACTTTGTTAAAAACAAAGAAGGCATTTGGAGATTTCTCAGAATTAAGACTAATTTCGGATCAGCACTGAAATAAGTTAATGATTATGTTATGCAACAATAAGGTCTGGTTTGGCTATAAATATAAATAAGTGCTTAGGGCAATTATTAACAAAACTATTAATTTAGATCAAAAATTACCAAGTCGGGGCACGACCATCAGGAAAATAATAGCCAAATAGTTCAGTCTTGGTTATTATTTATAAATATCTGCCTGATAAGATAACAGTAGATGAAGGAATAAGTCCAGCAATGGTGTTATCTGAACATCAAGACACTACATATGTCTGAAATAAACAGATAACTTCTCTCCAACATGTGAATTTATTAAGAAAAAGTAAAAGTTTCCAGTGCTAATGTCTTAAATACAGTTGACAAAAGACAAACGTCACAACAAAAAACAAAATTAACTTAAAAGTAACTTTTCAGCAGATATAGGAGCTTGTTTTAAGTCAGTGATTCCTTAATATTGATAAAAAAGTTCTGTTTATCAGTGAAATAATCTGCCATTTTAACTTAAAATATGCAAAAAATGTCTTGTTCCACTGGCGGATTATTTCACTATAACTAGAACTTTTTCATCAATATTAAGGAATTATTGACTTAAAACAAGCTCCTATAGCTGCTGAAAAGTTACTTGTAAGTTAGTTTTGTCTCATTTCAAGTGTATTTAAAGATATTTGCATTGGAAACTGGACCAGAAATACTTGGTGAGATTTAATGTTTATGGAGTGCAGATCCCAGATCTGCCTGGGATAACAGGTTATAACGGCAATATTTAAAGTTCATTTGAAGCGACCCGGAGAAAAGCATTATTTTTTTTTATCTGAGGGAAGTTAAAACACGAAAATGATCAGTTTTCCTCCAGTTAGTGTGTTTCCTACTCGTTCCGACACCTGCAGCTGATTGTTAACCTCCTGGACCTCTGCAGGGTTCGGTCTGGATCAACAACAGGTCGGTGATCGTGAAGAGCGACTACACCACCAGTAACGGAGTCATCCACCACATCGACCGGCTGCTGATTCCCTACAGGCTGCAGGACAAACCGCAGATTGAATCTAAAACGGTTTGATGAACTTGATAGAAGATAAATGTAACGATTAGAATCTGCACAGACGTACAGTAATGTATCTGTTTCTGTGTTTAGATGAACTTCAGCACCGCAGCTAGATTTTATGGCTACGAACGCTTTTATGAACTCATTGAGGTAAATAAAATCCATCTGCATCCATTTAAGCTGCCTTCTTATTGTGCTACCCTCCTCCTCCTCTTCATCATGATGGAGTCTCATCCTCCTCTTATTTTTCCCCTGAGATGAAACAAATCAATTCAGAAATACCAGAAAGACTTGACGTTGAGTGTCAGAATTTCTCCTTCAGCGATGGGACAAAAAACCAGAAACGATCACCAATCTGGCCGATGCTGTTTGTAACCGATCTGTGCAGGATGCAGGTCTGCTCCCTGTCCTCCGGCTGTCCATCCATCAGCCCTTCACCATCTTCTGGCCCACTGACAAGGCCCTTGAGTCCCTGCCGGCTGAAAGGCAGCGCTGGCTCTCCAGTCCGGACCACCAGGACCAGCTGGCTGCCACCATCAAGGCTCACATCGTCCGCAACTCCAGGGTAAGAGGAGGAGGGAGAGTCAATGTGTGACTGGCCGCGACCAAACCAGGAACAAGTCTCCCTGGGGGCGTTCTGAGTTATTTACAGATTCTGTAGATTCTCCGGTTTCTAATCATGTCAAACACATGGAGATCAAAAATAAAACGAAGAAGATATGGCCATGTGATTGTTGGCACTCTGGGAACCAGATCAGCAAGAAAACAGCTCTCAAAGTTTCAGAACACTGCAAAAACAAAATCTTACGAAGTATTTCTGATCTAGTTTCTGGTGCATATATCTAGAGTATATTTGAAATAAGACAAAACTAACTGACAAGTAAGTTTTCAGCAGATATAGGAGCCTGTTTTAAGTCAAACCGATGAAAAAGTTCCAGTTATGAGTGAAATAATCTGCCAGTGGAACAAGACATTTTTCCCATATTATAAGTTAAAACATCTTGTTCCACTGGCAGATTATTTCACTCATAACTAGAACTTTTTCATCGATATTAAGGAATTATTGATATAAAACAAGCTCCTATAGCTGCTGAAAACTTACTTGTCAGTTAGTTTTGTCTTATTTCAAGCGTATTCTCGATATTTGCACCAGAAACATTGTCCCGATACCTGATCAGCTTCCCGTTAAAGGGGCATCGTTACTGATGTTCTTCAGATTATTTCGATCTGTTGGTATCACCAAAATTATTTCTATTTGATAAAACCCAGGATAATGAGAGAAAAGTTTAGAGATATTTTTACATCTGGAGACCAATCTGTGCCCAAGCTTTAACTTCCTGTCTGATGTCTTCAGGTGCTGCTTCAATATTTCTACTTAACGCTCCTTCCTCGTGATGCCATCTATTTTAGGAAGTGAACCAGTTCCTCCTGCAGCAGAACAACCCCACAGCATGATGCTGCCACCCCCATACTTCACAGTTAAGATGGTACAAGCGTCCCTGTTCTTCCTCCAAATGCAACGATGGTCATTATGTCCAAACAGTTCCTCTTTAGTCCCATCAGACCACAGGACATGTCTCCAGAAATGAAGGTCTCTGTCCCTGTGGACATTTGGAAACTGCAGTCTGGCTTTGTGTGTTTCTTCTGGAGTAATGTCTTCTTCCTTGCTGAGCGGCCTTTCAGCCCATGCCGCTACAGGACACGTTTCACTGTGGATCATGACTCTGTCTGACCGGCTTCAGCAGCATCTCCACAAGCTCTCTGGCTTTAGTTCTGGGGTGGATCTGCACGTTTTGGACCAGAACCCGTCTCCTTCCAGAGCAGAGGGACGGTTGGGCGTCCCCATCATGTCTGTACTTGCGTATCACTGATGGAACAGACGAACGCGGCTCCATCAAGCATCTGGAAATTGTTCCGTGATTCTCTTCCTGACATCTGGGCTGATTTCTGCTGACTCTCCCATCGTATCAAACCAGGAAGCAGTGAGTCCAGGTGTGGCCTTAGAATACCCCACAGGTGAGCCTCCAGTTCACCTATCAGAGGTTTCCAAAGCCATGATGTCATCATCTGGCCTTTCCCTCATGGTTTACAGAGAGACTAATCATCCTGGTCCTGAACACTTTAATAAATGAGTCTCTGACAGATTCTCTCATTGAGGCTTTCAGTGAATAGAAATAATTTGGGTGATTCTGACCTGAAACAAGAGAAGTTTGGCCTGATTTCACTTCAGACGGTGAGGAAAAAAAAGATGGACACTTTTCTTTTTATTGGATGCATGTAAACTTGTGGTTTGAACTGGAGGCTGGAGTCAGTTTGACCAGTAGATTCCTTCTGTGTGGGTCAGTACTTTGGTTTCAAAACACAGAACATTTGAGCTTCAGGACTGGGTTTGATGGTGGGGGTTAATGTTCAGAGAGCCTCTGGCTGCTGGATAACCTGCAGTAAAATCATTTCTCTTCCTCAGTTGTCCTCTGATTGAATCATGACTGTGTTTGTGTGTAGCTGACAGGTGTTGGTCAGCCCAGTAAAACCATGTCATACCGGACCATGCACGGCTCAACCATCAAGCTGAGCTGCGAGAAGACGATGCCGGTGAGAGAGACGCAACACCACAGCCGTCTGCCCATTGTTGCTGCAGCCGTTCTGTCATCCGACCTTTAGGAAGCAGCAGAATGAGCCGAACTATTGGTTCTGTGGCCGTTCTGATCAGGACATGTTGCTTGTGTTTGTGTGTTTAGGGGTCCATAATGATCAATGAGAACGCAGCCAGGCTGGTGGAGCGCTACATGCAGTTCAAAGAGGGCCTGGGATACGGGATCGACCAGCTTCTGGAGCCACCGGGACTGGGAGCGTTCTGCGACAGCGTGCAGAACAAAACTACCTACGTTAGTACTGCCGGCACTAAACGGTTCGACGGCCGACTGAATCAGAAGGAAACAAAGATACCAGGAAAAATCTGAGTAACAGTTAAATAACATAATTCAGACCATCCTGAAGTTCTAAGATTTTATTAATCAGGACATAAAACACACCGTCTGGTCCTAAGTGAAGGAGCTCAATCCAGTAGCTATGTTCCCTTCAGCTGTTTTAAAATGCTGTTTATATCAAATATGACTTCAAAGAAACCCGACTTCGTTATTTAACGCCTTGAAATTGGGCCTCTGTCTCTTTAAAAAACCCTGCTCTTTCTGAGACTCCGCCTTCAGGAAGTCATCGCAACAGTGCTCCTCTATTAACCCTTTAACAACGTTTTTACCAGCGTTTCACTGAGAAGTACTTCGTATAAGGAGCTCAGCAGATGCACAGTTCCACCAGGTGTTTGCTAATTGCTGCCATTAGTCTGGAAACTTGAGTGGGGAAGTCATGGGGGTGGGGGGCACTGTGAGGCGGAAGCTCGGAAACTGCAGCTCCGAGGAGGAGCTGCACCTCGAAGGCGGAGCTAGGTCCATCCAGGTGTTTTGCCATGGAGGTTAAAGGATTTCTCAGACATGTATGAAAGAATTAAAGCAACACTCCAGGTATGTTTTTGATGATGGAATAACATTATAACATGATGGAAAGCTCAAAAAAGTTGATTTTTACATGATACTTCCCCTTTAAATAAAAATGAGCCAAATAGTTGAAGCAGTTTGTTAAAAAAACTGAATCTGATTGAACACTTGGTTGAGCCAGTATGGCTGCAAACGGGGGCGGACTGGGACAAAAAAATCAGCCCTGGAATTTTGGACCAGACAGCAAAATTGATCATATACATCTTTTCAGTCCTTTTAATGCGTAACTGTGCAACTCTTTAAAACCACTTACCTGAAGCTATGCAACGAGTTAAAGCTGCAGGACGAAACTTTTACAAAAACATGTTTTTTATATATTTGTTCAAACCGTCTCCATGTCGTGACAGTTTGGTCTGAGACAGATAATCTGTGAACAGATGGAGCTCCTCCTCCTCCTCCCTGAGCTGCTGTTGCCGTCTAAAGAAATGCTCCGCCCCCGACCTGAAACAACCAATCAGAGCCAGGAGGAGGGGCTTAGCGCTGCCAATCACCCTCGTGTTCGCGCTGCTAAACGTGCTGATGGTGGAGAAACGACTCACCGTTCCAGGAAAACTGTTTGTCCGCCGTCATCGGTGGCCATGCTAGCTAGCATTAGCATTAGCAGCAGGCTATGTTGTGGTGAACCAGCTGCAGCGTAGCAGAGAGCGGGGGGAGTGTGTGAGCGGCACGTACATGAAGGTGATTGGCAGCGCTAAGACCCTCCTCCTGGCTCTGATTGGTTGTTTCTGACTGGTGGATTTCTGCAGTTCATACTGGGAGCACTGGGAGAAGGCAGAGCTTGATTATTTTTTTTTATTTATTTATTTTTTTATTTTTTTTTTATCAGATTATCTGTTTTATATTATCCTGTCACGACATGATGACAGTTTGAACAAATATGTGAAAAACCATATTTTCCATAAGATACATACTGCAAGTTTGACGAGAATCAGTGAGGGTGGACACATTTAATACTTCCAAAAAGTGTAATTTATTTTAAAAAAAAAATTATACTCATCTTAAACAGCTTAAAGCAGCATTCATCCCATTGGTTGTGTCTCTGATTTTCAGATTTTTAGAAAAGAGAAACAAAGACTAGAGAGGAAATGATGGAAGCTAACGCTTCCAAGAGTTGTACTCGGTACATGTTGACCTATCCAGGCAAAGGTAATTCCTGCAGCTGAGCTCCTGAATGAACTTTGAACTCTGGATGTATGTTTGAGAGAGAGAGAAATTCAGTTATTTGTTAATCAACCGGTCATGTGACAGTGATGCAGCACAGGATTATGGGATGTAACTGAAGCAGAGAAGCAATGTAGGCAGTGTGGTTGCTTTTGTGATCGCAAGTGTAGGGAAATTTACATGATATTGGTCAATGTTGTCACAACAGCAGTATTAATGTTGGCCCAAATGTTCATATCGGTGCATCCCTAATTATTACTCTGATGTGATGGAGAAAGTTAACTAACACTAATAGTGTCATAATGCAGGATGGTTGAGGACCCAAATACAGAGGCAGCGAGTGGATTTGAAGATTTAATAATGAAAATCAGAAACCACTGGAGGTCACAGGAATGCAGAGCAAAACAAAACATAAATCCTGGGAGCAGCAGGGGGAGGAACTCAGGCAGAGAAACAGGGGCAACAACAGGAGGAGTGGCTGAAGGAGAGGAGCTTAAATACTGAGTGACTGCTGGAACCAAGGCTGGGGCTGATCAGCTAAACATTTGCAGGTGTGGGCAATTAACCAGAGGGGAGCTGAGGCAGCAGGGGGCGAGGGAAATACATGTAACTGAGAATAACTGGAACTACGAAGAACTGGACAAGCCAGACTGGGAAAACTGGGAATCAATACAAAGAAATGACAGAAGGAACATCTAACAGAAACAGATGATCACTAAGACTGGACTAAAGTGAACCAAAACACGAGTGATCTACTAAATGTAACACAGGATGACAAGAAACCAGGAGGAAACTGGACGTAAGGAAATAACTGGGATAACTAAGAAAAGACTGAAATGATCAAACATAATCTAAAGGTAACTGGATACTCAAACTAAGAACTGAACAGAGAAACAAAACCCAAAATGTGCAGATCCTGACAAATAGCTCACCTTTTCGGTCAACCTGGACAAAATTTACACAACAATCTGAAATTATATTAAGTATAATAACAAAAATAAAAAGCAGCCGTCTCACAGAGTCACTTTAAAAAATATGTATTCCAGTCTTTGGTTTTCGTCTTCATCTTCCTCATTCAGTTTAATAGATGAACTCTCTAAGACGTTTGGTGAATGTAAGGTCCGAACACTTAACATTTGCTCGCTCACTGGGGTACATCCTTAGAATCTGAAAAGGGTGTACTTATTTCAACCATTATTTCAGCTAATTAGCTTCTATTTGAGCAGAGGAGCTATTTGGTTGGGGGGCGGGGTGGGTCTCTACTATGGAGGACCGAAACTGAAATAATTAAAAATAAAAGCAGAAATGTATATATTTTGTTTTGCCTCTTCCTTATACAAGTGTTTGTTCTTTTTACATTTCCTCGTCTCCTCTTTTTACTTCACGTCTGCATTTCTGCCTCATTATGCAAATGAGGAGGGCGGCCATTTTGGTCCAGCTCTATGGAGGACTGAAACTGACAAAATTAAAAATAAAAGCAGAAATGTATGTTTGTTTTGCCTTTTCCTTATACGTGCGTTTGTTCTTTTCACATTTCCTCATCTCCTCTTTTTACTTCAGTCTGCATTTCTGCTTCATTATGCAAATGAGAAGTGCAGCCATCTTGTCCAGCTCCTCTGCTACTGGTCAATAAACAGGAAGGAGCAGGATCCATGTGCAGATCGATTGTGCATGCCTGCGCCTTTGGCTTCAGTTTAGCAACCGAAGTATTGTGATGGAGGGAGCGGAAAAACGGTCTGTGTCGGAGTCGTTAAGGGAAGCTGCAAACAGACTGGACGAGCTGGAAGGCGGTGAGTTTTCAGCCGACCAATAGCAGAGGAGCTGGACCAAGATGGCCACCCTCCTCATTTGCATAATGAGGCAGAAATGGAGACTGAAGTAAAACGAAGAGACGAGGAAATATAAAAAGAACAAACGCTTGTATAAGGAAAACGAAAAAGAAAATGTATACATTTCTTGACGAAAATGTGTAAGGAAAAACAAAATATATATTTCTGCTTTTATTTTTATTTGTGTCAGTTTCGGTCCTCCATACTCTACAGTTATGTTTCCTCAAATCAAACAAAACCTCGAGCTATTCTAGACATTTCTATGCTGCTCTGAAAACATCTTTGCTCTGAAATGTTTCAGGGCCTCTGTGGGAGCTGTTTTTCCCCCCCATCCTGCCCCCTCAGACATACAGACATGGTGAGAACCAAACTTTCAGCTCACGCATTATTGCTGGAACTCTACACAGACTCACATGCTTGTTGCACTCTTACAGGGGAAGACGACGGGATGTCTTCGGTATCGCTCCAGGTATCGAAGCCACTTGTATTATGACCTGGATAATAGTTTTAGCAGAAAGGGCTGCAAGAGACTTTGTCGGTTTCCTTCCTGGACCCAGAAATGCTGCAAGAACCACTACGGCAGAGACTGTCAGGGTAAGGAAGACCCCATCTGTAGGTATAATTTCCCCAGGAACCTTTTAAAATACTACCTGTGCCTTTCCTCTTGTATTTCAGTGTGTCCAGGTGGAGTCGAAGACCCCTGCGGCAGCCATGGAGAGTGTAATGATGGTGTTACTGGGTCAGGAGCCTGTAAATGCCACAAAGGATTCAAAGGGAAGTCCTGTGACCTCTGTGCCAGAAGTTACTACGGTACCAACTGCACAGGTACCTCAGAAACGAGCAAAAGGTCCAACATTGCCCTAAATGCTAAACGTGCTTCGGGACAGCTGCAGCCAATGAAATGAACGAGCTGTCTTTTAGCGTCTGGCATTAGTGAAACAAATATCACCACGTCACTGTGGGATATCCTTCTGGTCACAACTTGTCTGCATGAGTGTTTTGGAGTTGTTGTGTATTTGATTCATTTTAAGTGAAAGGCAAAAGTACCAAGTTTACTTGAGGAGCTCTTTAGTGTGGCGTGGCGTGCTCTCTGCCATCGCCACTGCAAGTTGAAAGTAAATGAACTAAACCCTCAGCCAATCACAGACAAGTCTTTTTAATCCAATCAGATTATTCCTAGGAAATACTGCACTTGCTGGAATGAAAAACAACCAATCATAACCAGCAAATCAAAATAATGCACCAGAAGGCCAAAATTATGAAACAAAATAGGAGTAGAAAATACAATAAAATGAGGAATTAAATTTTATACTCAAAGAATATTTAGTTAAGCATACAAATATGCTTGGGCTGCTTACTTTGTGCAGTTTAGGTAATACTTCTACATTTCTTAAGCAACTATGTGACGTGTGAAAAATGCTTTTGTCTCATTTTCAGGAGTTTATTTCTTCCACTTCCTAAATGGAAACACATAACTCTTTTTGTATTTTTGTTAAGTAAGACCTATATCCAAAATATACATTTCATAATTTTATTGTTGATTTTTGGAGGAAGACCCAGATGAAAACACAGCCAGACATTCTTCATCTGAAGACTATTTTTCTCTCATTTTTTGACCATTTCCATCTTTTTAAATAGCTCTTTCCAAAATTTCACCTGTAAAACTCTTCATTTGTTGAAATAAAGATATGAGAAAATAAATAAAGAGCTGTGATTTTAAGTCTTGATGAACAAAAACCAAACTTTCATCGTTAAAGTTTCCCCTTTAATATGACACTGTTAAGGTTTTCAATCAACTCAGATGGACTGATAATGCAATTACACTGGCTCTTAAAACTGCCAACACTGACATGAAAATTTACAATCTCATTTCAAAACTATAAACTAAAATGTGAAAATATTAAAAGAAAATAGAGAAAACATCTCTAAAAATCTACAGTAAAATTAAAAAATAGTCCTTTAAGAAAGATACAAATAAAGTTTGAATTGCTTAACTAAATAGTCTCAGGCTACAAAATTCAAGTGTTTATTTTACGATATTTTCCTCTCCCATTGTCTTGTTAATAATTTTGACCGTTTGGTGCAGTATTTCCTAGGAATAATCTGACTGGGTTAAAAAGGACTTGTCTGTGATTGGCTGGTGGTTTGGTTCATTTACATACAACTGAAGTGGCGAGCGCAGAGAAACAGAGCTGCGGGCGAGCCGAGAGCAGGCTGAGTGAGAGTTGTCGAGAGTTTAGTGTGTGCCAGAGCGCTATTGATCAAGCATTTGTGAGATTTAAACACACACAAATCTAATTATTGTTCATTCATGTAGATGTGTGCGCTCAGATTGGTCACTGCACGCTCAACCTGGTGGCGCAAAAGTTACGCTATACTTCAGCTAAACATTTCGTATGCATGCGTTCATACTTGTGATTTCTGTGTGCAGATGATTTTTATATATAATCTTCTTTCCATTTAACACCGCCTCTAAATCTAAAACACAAAAACTCCCAACGTGATGCATCATATCAATAAAAAGACAACTGTTGTCGCGCGATATAGCCTGGTTTTTCTTAGCTAAAAAAGCAGTGGAAACACAGTTATCCTGTTAGATATAAACTTTATTAGTAGAGATTAATTGTATGTGCCAAAAAATCAATTACTGAAGCATAAACGCCCACTCAGCAGGAGACTGAAAATCCAGCATCACACCTGTGATCTAAAAACAGCTTCCAAAGATCATTAATGTTGTGATTGTAGAGATTATGGTTAAATGCACGTCTGTCCTTTTAGAACAGCGGTGGATCTGGCAGCAACAGGTTAAAGGGTGAAGATCAGCCCGCAGTTCAGCAAACATTTAGGAAGCAAATCACCGATGATTTCACATAAAAGCATCCTAAAGAAAATGCAAAATAACACATTTTAGGGCTGTAATCATAATACCGTGATACCGCGAAACCGTGATATCGTTACCTAAGGTTATCATTCCGTCATAATTTCATACCGGCCCATGCCTATTCAGGAGCCCTCCACACCTGTAGAGGGCACTCTATTGTTTCAGAAGAAGCAGAAAAATGGGCCTGATTATAATTTGATCATTAGTCACAAAAGGAGATTTTAACAGTAAATGAAATCTTGACCTCAGTCTAAGGAAACACAGACAGGACTGTGATCAGAGAGGCACCAGCTGCTGCCCTCTGCTGTAAACCTGCCTCTTCTGCTCTTCATTAAAACCCGAACCCATCAGACAATCTCCGCTGCATGGGCTCCCAGTAGTCCGTCGCCGTGGCAACGCCTCGCACCATCACTCAGCCGGGTTTGTTCGCAGCTCTGAACCAGCCGGCCGGCTCTGGATCGTGTTCCTGCAGGGAGCACGGTGTCTCCGTGTTAAACGGGGTCCTGCTGGTTCCCTTCACGCTCCCAGACATTTTCACAGCGTTAAAAGCTCAACATGGAAGCAAACCGGTGCTGCAGGAAGCCTGAAATGACTCAGATGTTGTCACAGCCCTGTTGGCCCAGACAGTGTGTGAGGTCATGTGTGTTTGTCAGCCTGCACGTGTTACAGGGGGAGCTGCGACGACGGCATGGACGGGAGCGGCGAGTGTGCCTGTGAGCCGGGTTGGGAAGGAGATACTTGCCAGAACAACATTGGTGGGCCTGAAGGTGAGTCGTCATTCCTGCACTGCAAAAACACCAAATCATACCAAGCATTTCTGGTCCAGTTTCTGGTGCAAATATCTCAGATACATTCGAAATAAGACAAAACTAACTTACAAGTAACTTTTCAGCAGATATAGGCGCTTGTTTTAAGTCAATAATTCCTTAATACTGATGAAAAAGTTCTGGTTATAAGTGAAATAATCAGTGGAGCAAGACTTTTTTCCCATATTATAAATTAAAATGTCTTGAGGGAACTGTGTTACAGTAAAGAACATTGAGCGTCTCCATCTAACGTTACCTCGACGTCTTCCTCAGGTCCCTTCCTCTACTTCTGAAAATATTTTAATAAACTCATCTGAAAATGAAACCAGAAATTAGTCTCAGCGGAAAAATTACCCGACATTAAGCGCTGTGGTGCTGTCTATCTGTTTAATTATGTTTAATTAACTACGTTACTGTCGTTCAGATGCAACATACGTTAACATCAGGGTCACTTTCACAGGCTTGAACTAAAGATGCATTCAACTTAACCTTCCTCAGGTACCTTTGTTTCGCATTTTCTCTCCCTCCACTTTGGACTGTCGCCTCTAGTTTTCCTTCACTCCTGAGAGCAGCGCAGCACACAGTAGCTCGCTTAGCAGCCATACAGGAAGGAGCCGGCCATGTTGGTTTTTCAAAATAAAGTAAATTTTAACCCATAATGGTATTTCATTTCAAACTCTGATTATGGTTAGTATATATACTCGAATATAGGCCATATGTGTGTGTGTGTGTGTGTGTGTGTGTGTGTGTGTGTGTGTGTGTGTGTGTGTGTGTGTGTATATATATATATATATATATATATATATATATATATATATATAATGTGCTTTACATCATTTTAGCATATTAAAAAAATTCCTTCATTCTGAAGGTGTGGCGGCTTTTATTTTGCTGTTTTTATGATCAGTTACATGAGGAGGAAACCCTGTCATTATATTTGATGCGTATTATCAGTTCGTCCGCGCATCCTTAAAAAATCTTAAATCCATCTGTTTAAAATTAAGGCCTTAAAATGTCTTAAAATTTTCTTTAATAAAGTAAGTTGGTCTTAAATACGTTAATCACAGGTCTTAAATTTTGTCTTGGCAGGACTATCTATTCGTGTATTCGATGCGTTTGTTGTTTTCTCGCGGGACTTTTCTGTCAGGCAAACGGTTGAGTCACACGCAGACATCTTCATTACGTTCTGTAACTCACTGCTAACTTACCCTTGCTAGCTAGCTAGACGATGTTCATACATTTCTTTTGAGATACGAGTCTTAAATTTCATTCATAAAGGTCTTAAAAAGTCCTAAATTTGAACTGGTGAAACCTGCAGAAACCCTGATTATATTCCTTGATGATTTTGATGATGGCATTTGACAAAATGTGATGTTTATTGCTGATTTCATAATTGGTTACTTCATTCTGTTTTTATGGTGTGGAGCATGTTGTTGAAATGTGCTCTACTAATAAACTTGACTTGAGAAGAAATGGGGACATTAGAAAGAGGAAGAACTTGAACAAAGCATTTTAATTTAAAAGGTTGCTGCAGTATACGATGCAGGAATTAACATTAAAACATAAATCAATGTAAGGTTTTCTCTTGAATATGTATGTATGTATTGAAGAAGTTGAATTTATTCATGATAAAGCTGGAAAAGAGCTGGAAACAATGTTTTGATGTGATGGATGTTTCCAGGCTCCGTCTCTGAGAAGTGCCGACAGTGCCACGTCCAGGCCCGGTGTGTGTTCGGTACCTTGTGTAAGTGTAAACCTGGGTTTGAGGGCAACGGTACCTTCTGCAGTCCAGTTCCACGTGAGTAATGTTCAGCAGAATCCTGCGTGTTTCTTGGGCTTCTTTTTAGAAATTAAAACAACAAATTAACCTAAATCTGCTCCCTGCTGCCATTCCACAGGAATATTACTCCCTGAGAAACAGAATGAGCAAAACTCCGTCCTTTAGCGTCTGATAGCATGTCTGGCTGTCAGCCTGCTGGTTAGATCAGTCTGACCCAGCTGATAACTTGTGCAAATATTTTAAATACACTTTAAATCAGACAAAACTAACTTAAAAGTAACTTTTCAGCAGATATAGGAGCTGGTTTTAAGTCAATCATTCTTTAATATTGATGAAAAAGTTCTAGTTATTGTGAAATAATCGGCCAGTGGAACAAGATATTTTTACCATATTAGAAGTTGAAGTGTCTTGGGAGATTATTTCACTATAACTAGAACTTTTTTATTTAAAAGACTGATTCAGTTTGATTAATTTCAAATATTTTACACAGATCAAATTGCAACAAATGTAATTTTAAATTCAAATTATATCAGGTATAACGAATCAAGTCCATTCCTATAATTACAATAATTCAAAGTCAGCCTTCTATCACCTGAGGAACATTTCCAGGATTAAAGGACTGATGTCCCAACAAGATCTAGAGAAACTCATCCATGCGTTTATCTTGAGTCGCATTGATTACTGCAACAGTGTCTTCATAGGTCTGCCTAAAGAGTCAACCAGACAGCTGCAGCTGATCCAGAACGCTGCTGCTGGTGTTCCCACTAAGACCAGGAAGACAGAGCGCATCACCCCAGTTCTAAAGTCCTTCCACTGGCTCCCTGGAGCTCAGAGAATAGACTTTAAAATCCTTCTGGTAGTTTATAAAATCACTGAACGTCTTAAAGACCTGTTGCCTTCGTATCAACCTTCCAGACCACTCAGGTCTTCTGGTTCAGGTCTGCTCTGCATCCCCAGAACCAGAACCGAACATGGAGAAGCAGCTTTCGGTTTTTATGCTCCTCTAATCTGGAACAAACTCCCAGAAAACTGCAGAACAGCCGAAACACTGAGTTCCTTTAAATCAAGGCTGGAAACCCACCTGTTTAGAGCTGCCTGTGATCAGTAGGAAGTAGAACACTGATCAATATTTTCGAATTATATTTGTTTGATGATTTTGCTGTATACTTGATTGACGTTTTTACGATGTAAAGCACTTTGAACTGCTTTGCTGCTGAAATATTCAGTTCCAGTTACATGCAGTCCAATACAATCCTAATTATTGCTTAATAAACCATATTGGTACGACATGATCTGTCTGAACCATCCCAGAAGATTCAGTTGAGTCCATGCTGCTGCTCTTGAGCAAGCGGTGCGAGGTCCACAGAATACACACAGTACGCTTGAGTGTGTTGGAGCCGTTCCCCATAACCATTTAAAACTAAAAACGGTCGGGGTGGAGTGGAAGGAGAAAATGAGCACAGCTCAAGAGGAAACTGTGGATAAAAGAGGAACGGTTTGGTAGCATTTTGGATATTCAAAACACAAAAACCAATCAGTAATTATCGATATTGACTGATATGAAATGCTTATATCGTGTTACATTTTCCAGCCGTATCGCGCTGCCTTCGTAATTTGATCCGGATTCAGTTTCAAAACGAAGGTCTGAAATTCAGAGTAGAAGTTCTGTTGACCCTGCTCAGGGATATTTAGCTGTTAGCACACAGAGATCTGCAGCCATCAAAAATGAAGTCCAGTGACTTCATGGACAAAGAAGCGTTTCCAGGAAGTGAGCAGCAGTGAGGTCCGACTGTGTGTGTCTCAGCTGTGAGCCAGTCAGGTGACAGTTTCATCCATGCAGCTCCGGACCTCTGCTCCGAATACAACGGTGGCTGTGACCTGAACGCCGACTGCAACCAGACGGGGCTCGTCGTCAACTGCACCTGCCGCAGTGGTTACCGAGGAGACGGCTCCTCCTGTGAGCCGATCAACAGGTGAGCGGCCAAATTCATCCCGAGTTCCACCTTTCGGTTCCTCCGTGACGCAGCGTTTGTTTCTCCGTAAGCGTTTCCTGCAGGCTGCTGTTTTTGTCTCCAGGTGTGTTGAGGAGGAGAACGGCGGCTGCAGCGACTTCGCTTCCTGCAAGTCCACCGGACCGGTAAGCAAAGTCCTTCCATGTCTGTCGTTTTGTTCTGTTTTTAATCGAGTCTTCGACAGATTGATAGAATTACAGCTGCTGAAGCCTCCAGATTAACCGTGAAGCAGCGTGGATCTACTTCCTTTGAGAACAGTTTAAAATAAGCCTCATTTTTTTTATCAAAGAATTTTTAATGAAAGGATGGTTCAAACAAAACCCAAAAACTCACCCATCTGCCAGATTTAGAGACAAACAATAACAATTAAGCACGGCGATGCAAATTAAAGGTGAAAATACGCCGCCTGGTTAAAAAAATAGCCGCCATCTGGATTTAACTAAGCTAACAGGTCCGAGTCTTGAATAGTTACTGCATGGTCTTCCAGCTGGCGACGAGTTATTTAACCCCAGCTGATGCAACGAGCAGCTCCCGATTTCTTAAACAAGCATGTCTAAAGACGCGTCCTGTGGTCGTTGAGTCAAGCAGGCTCTCTGAAGAGATGCAGAAACAACTGGGTCAAGAACCGTCCAACTCGTTATTAGAAACTGGACGGAAAGAGAGGACCCGTGGAGGAAAAACAAACCCTGAAGGATTTTTCTGACAGCAGAACTCAGGGTTGTGTTTAATAGTGAAGTAGTGAGCAGGTCCACACGACGTGCAGAGAACTCCAGGGATTGGGACCAAACAGCTGTGTAGACGTAAGAAAACCGAGGGGCTCTGTGAGACAGAAGCTCGGAAGCTTAGAAACTGCAGCTCTGAGGAGGAGCTGTGTCTCGAAGGCGGAGCTAGGTCCATCCAGGTGCTTTGAACACCTGAATGGTTGCCATGGAGATTAAAGGATTTTTCAAACATGCATGAAAAAATCAAGGCAACAGTCCAGGTGTTTATGATGAGGAAGTAACATGATAACATGATGGAAAGCTCGAAAAAGTCCATTTTACAAGAAACTGCCCCTTTAAAGATCTGAGGGAATCATGATGAAACGTGGCTTCATCATGGTGACACCTCACCATGTGTGTCACCGTTTCCCCCCTTGTTTCGAAAACAAGTGTATACAATACGCACGGGTCAGAGTTGACGTGAGGGACCGCACATTTTCATCTCAAGTTTGAGTTTTATAAATCTGAACCTTTGTGTGGAAAGTGGCGTCTGCAAGCTTTATAAATGAGATCCCGGGTTATTCCATCAGTAGATTGTTTCTTCCCGGATGGTAAGGCCGTATTCCAGGACGACAATGCCAGGATTCATCGGGCTGAAAATGCGAACGAGTGTTTCAGGGCGCAGAAGGCGTCATCTTCACACACGGATCGGCCTCCACAGAAGAAGAGAAGGGTTCGCTCAGTGTTTGGACTCTCCCATCATCAATAGAAACTCTTGGTGATAAATTAATTCAACGCTGGATTCTGGATTGAGATAAATCTGGTGACGTTCCAGAAGCTTATTGAAACAGCCGCACAGGGAATGCTGCTGTAATCACAGCTGACAATGCTCCAACGTAGGCCTGTCACAGCAACAAAGTTTCCTGAACGATAAATTGTCCCAGAAATTATTGCAATAAACAATGTTGTTGTTTTGAGACCATTTTCAAGTGATAGTTTGATAATGGCATAATAATGCAAGTTTGCCATTTTATAGACTAATAAACTTTAATTTTGTAAAGAGCACTTAACATTATCACTATTATTTAATTTTCCATTTTATTTCCAATCTTAATTTTTTTTAGTCATCTTTTTTTTTCATTTATTTATTGTTTTTCTTTCATATTTTAGTAATTTTTTTTATTATTATTATTTTTTTTTTATCATCACTTTTTTCATTCTGTATGTTTTCTGCTTTTTCCATATTCTGTATTTATTTAGAATTTTGTTTTTATTTATCATTTTATTTCATTGTTTTTTTCCTATTTTTCCATGTTCTGTATTTTAGTGATTTTGGATTTATTTATTATCCAATGTATTTATTTTAAAAACACAAAAAAAACACGACATCTAAAACAAATAAATAAAACGGAACTAAAAACCACGCCCAACCGAAACCATAAATAAAATGAATTATGATGTGTCTGTCAACAAAATTCCCCTTCATAAACTGTTAATCATCAGAATGGAAATTATCGAGTTCGTTTTAATTTATCATCCTATTAATTAATTGCTTATTGGAACAGACCTAATCCAACGAAGAATTAGTGTTTCACCTTTTCTCCGGGTAGAGAGTTTTGTTTTTAGCCATGCAGGAAACATACCATGTTTATAGACAAACATAGTTACTGTTTTCCCTGTTAAAGTAATAAATTCATGTGAAATGAATCAATTTATTTCATATGTGTAGGACAGATGATGATGATGATTCCCACTTGAAGCTTTAACTCGGTGTGATTTGGATCCTTCAGAACGAGCGGGAGTGTCAGTGCCTGCCAGGGTACGTGGGTAATGGAGTCCAGTGTCTAGAGAAGGTGGTGCCCCCTGTTGACCGCTGCCTGGAAGAGAACGGAGGCTGCGACCCTGTGGCCACTTGCAAGGACCTCCATTACCATGGTAACACCCCGGTTTCCTGTCTTTATTTTGTGTCTGGTGCTTTCGGGCCGACGCCACGATGCCACCCCGGTTCCTGACATGTTTTAAGTTCCCGCTGCAGGAACTGTGGACGCTCTTAGTTCTGGCACCGTCTTTTATACATTCTTCTTCAGTTCCTGCCTCTGAGGTGGTGTTTTCCTGGACAGGGTGAACCCATGAATGATTAAAGGGGATGTTGACCAGTCAGTCTTCACCTCCTCTTGTTTATTCCTGACATAAAGAATCATTCATGATGTTTGTCTTGACGAGGGATGATTTGTAGGAGCTTTTCCCCATTGAGGCCTTTATAATCCAATTCAGTTTATTTCTATAGCACCAATTCACAACAAATGTCATCTTGAGGCACTTTACAAAAACAAACATTTAAATTCAATCAATCATACACTCCAATTGATCCTAGTTATCAAACACGGCATTAAGCTCAATTAATTGAGTTATTTTTTGTTATTATTAAGAGTTATTATTAAGAGTTATTATTGACTTACAGCGTTCAGTCCTCCTGGCCAGCAGGGGGCGACAGCAGACAATCGCTTGCTTTGTGTTGTTGACTTTACAGCAATCCCTCATACCGAGCATGCATGTAGCGACAGTGGAGAGGGAAAAACTCCCCTTTAACAGGAAGAAACCTCCAGCAGAACCAGAACCTGGCTCAGTACCAGCAGCTATCTGCCATGACCGACTGGGGGTTTGTGAAAACATAGCAGAATGCAGAAGAAGAAGAGATGAACTGATCCAGGAGTACTTTCTATGTTCATGAAAGTAAAAAGTTAACAGCAGGAGAAGGAGAACGATCAGCTGATGGCAGCATCATCTCAGCTGAAGCGCTCCTCCAGGAAGGCATCACAGCCAAGCAGAACCCAGACCAGGTGCACCTTCTATGGAGAGAAAAACAACTGAGAGAAATGGAAAGTTGAAATAAATGCAAATAATGCAAATTGGAGAGTAATAGAAGAAGAAAGTGAGAAAAAGTGGTCAGTTTGTCCTCCATCGCCCTAAATCTATGGCAGCATCGCTCCAGAAACATCTCAGGATGACCTCAGCCAGTCTGACTATCAGCTTTATCAGAGAGGAAAGTGTTAAGCCTGGTCTAGAAAGTAGACGAGGTGTCTGCTGCACGGACTGAAACTGGGAGCTGGTTCCACAGGAGAGGAGCCTGATAGCGAAAGGATCTGCCTCCCACATCTGTTGTAATCATCAGCTCTTGGCAAAAACATGGCTTTCACTGTTTAGACAAATATTGCGCTTGACATGCAGATTCAGAACACTGAAAGAGTCCTGTTACCATGGTGACAATAATCAATAGTACTCATTGTAACAACGTCACTGCATGTTTTAATAAAAGCTGTCACCATGGTAACGCAGCTATAGCATCAGGTTGTTTATTTTACACGAGTTTACCATAGCAACATATCTAAAGTTGTGAGCCACCAGCAACAGCAGCAGTGTTATAGGAGGAGCCATTGATGTCTCCATGGTAACCACTAAATAGACAACAGCTGGCTGTCATAGCTTCCTTGTAACCATGGTGACAATAGATAGATTGCTGATTATAGCAGAGGTGTTTTCCAGCAGGTGTTGCTTCTTGGTGTGGGCAGAAACCGAGTTTTTCCTCTACAGCACACGCGTCAAACTCAAGGCCCGGGGGCCAAATCCGGCCCGCCATAACTTTTTATGTGGCCCTCTACATGGACACATAAACATTTGTACACTGTCAAATTACATCAATGTGAAAAGATATTCAATATTTAACTTTAAAAAGTACTCATCAAGTGCAGAGACGGCTATTTATTCATATTTTAACGGTTGGTTAATGGGTTTTATCAATACATTTTGCCACAACCGGCCCTTTGAGAACATTCATAATCTTGATATGGCCCAAAATGAAAATGAGTTTGGCACCCCTGCTCTACAGTCTCCAGTTTATCTGCTCTCCAAGGTGAATTTAACCCTCGGTTGTTCCTCAGCCAACACAGCCGGAGTCTTCCACCTGCGTTCCCCAGAGGGGAAGTACAAGATGAACTTCAGCCAGGCAGACGCCGCCTGCCAGGCTGAGGACGCCACGCTGGCTACGTTTCAACAGCTAGGAGACGCTCAGCAGGTAAACGAAACCGTCCTGAACTCGAAGGTTCTGATTTCCTGGCGTTTTTCCAGAGTTGATGTAGGAAGGTGATCATGTGCAGCCGACATTAGGATCACTGGTGGGATAAGGATGAGTGTATTTCCTCTAGATGAAGGTGAATCTCAGATATTAAAGCTGCAGTATGTAACTTTTATGAAAAATATGTTTTTTACATATTTGTTAAAATTATCATTATGTGGCGACAGTATGGTATAAGACAGATAGGAGGGTCCTAGCGCTGCCAATCCCCCTCATGTACGCGCTGCTCACACACTCCCCCTGCTCTCTGCTACGCTACAGCTGGTTCACCACAACATAGCCTGATGCTAATGCTAATGCTAGTTAGCATGGCCACCGATGACGGCGGACAAACAGTTTTCCTGGAACGGTGAGTTGTTTCTCCACCATCAGCACATTTAGCAGCGCGTACATGAGGGTGATTGGCAGCGCTAAGCCCCTCCCCCTGGCTCTGATTGGTTGTTTTAGGTTGGGAGTGCCGCATTTCTTTAGACGGCAACAGCAGCTCAGGGAGGAGGAGGAGGAGCTCCATCTTTTCACATCTTTTTTTATCTGCCTCAGACCAAACTGTCACAACATGGAGACAGTTTTAACAAATTTCCAAAAAACATGTTTATAAAAGTTACATACTGCAACTTTAAGTTCAAACATGATAGGAATGTTCTCTGTTTAAGCACACACTTCCCTAAATACTCTCTGCCTTCAAGAGTCAGGAAACCCCAATTTCTCAAAGCCTGTTGCTATGGAAACTCACAGGTCCAAGGCACCTGAAGTTCCTCTTTTTGTGATTTTTACAATCTCCTGTTTACTTTTACTCAAGAGTTACACACAACAGAACAGCTGAGTACCTCCTCATTAATTGCATTGTTAGTTCTTTTAATTAAAAGGGGGAATTCAGTCGGATCTCAGATATTTCGACAACTTCTGGCAATCTGTTTAGAGAATGAGATATATTTATAGATTTTTCTGTAGAATAGTCTTGATAATGTTTGTCATATTTAGTGTTGTTGCAATTATAATAAACTAGGGCTTGGCAATAAAACGATAACGATATCTATCGCAACAGACGTGATCAGTATCACTAGAAAATACGTCCGATAGGACGTTCCATAATTTCACTGAACTCCGATCCAGAACCGCACAGCATTCTGGGGGATGTGGGCAGAGGAAAGGCTTTAGTTTTTGACCGTTTTCTTTTAAACAGTGACGAAAAAATCTGAACTCCATCCATGACGGATTACAATTCACACAGGACCACTTGGTGCAGACGCCATTTTATGCACAGAAAACATCTCGGAGGAAATTAAATCATTCAAAAATAAAAGAAGAAATCCCAACCGATTATTGTCTCTGACCTGGACATTGAACTAAATGCATCTCCTGCACTTAATGCACTAAATACAGCTTCATCTCCCTTTTTGAACTTTATTTATTTATATATTTAGTTATTCATTAGGCTTCTTGAACTGGAGCTTGAGTCCAAAATTTTGTACCAAAAACATGGAGATGTGAACTGGTATGGCAATAAATATCCTTGAATCTCTCAATCCGGGAGCTGACAGCACATTGAAGGTTTGTGCAGGAGTGCATTCTGGGAGATTTCCTCCTGCTGCCCATTGTTTAGAGAGTTATTCCGACTTCTGATTGCATTTAATGGAGAAAAGATTCCCTGATTTCTAAACTTTGGCTGAAGCGGCGCCTGTATTTCCAGTTTATAGAGCAGCGGCAGAGCTCGGATTCAGCCTGCAGATCAACATCAGAACCGTGAGACATTTGATTAAGCACAACCCGGTGCGCAATTCATGTCCGTGTTCATAAATAAGTGCAATAGTTTCATTTAGATGTTTATATGTAGTTACTGGTTCCACAGTCAGTGAGTTTTGTCACTGTGGAGCAAAATTTTCATGTTTGCCACCGTGCCCCATAACTAAAAGTATAGAAGAATAGGGTGGAGAGAAAGGAGAAAACGAGGGCAACAGCTCAAGAAGACATTTTGAATGAAAGAGGAAAGGTTAGATCACCAGTTTGGCAGTGTTTTGGATCTAAAAAAAAAAATAAAACCCTAATCAATAATTATCGATATCGACTGATATGAAATGCTTATATCATGATATGTTTTTAGCCATGTCACCCAGCCCTATAATAAACACACATTTGCATAAAAGACATATAGTTGCCCAACTCAATGTTTATAAGAATATTATAAACAAAACATAATTTGTTAAGCTACATTAAGGACACTTTTAAAAATATGTAATTAATTTGTGATTAACTGCGAGTGAACTATAGGCAACATGCGTTTAATTATTATTTATTTAAATCGACTGAGAAACATACTTTTTAATAATTAACTTATTATAAATTACTGAAATTACTCAGAGGTTTTTATAGTTTAAGCAGCTCGGAGTTGGAGACGCTGCGTTCATAACTGAGCCCGTCTTCAGCTCCTGATGAAGGTAGTTTTTCAATTTCTGGCCCAGATCAGAGCTCAGATGGATGGATTGAGGTGGAGACGGACAAAACCAGTGCAAAAAATGAGCGCCGGGTCCAGTTTGTTTGAGATGATGTAGTCGAATTAGTGCTAGAGTTGTTTCCTTGTTTTGTTTTGGCAGCAAGTTTGGGCACCTCGCTCTGTAAATATCTGGACATAATCAGGTTAACAGAGTAATTAGATTATTAGTCCGTGCTGTTAGCAGAAACAAATATTCAGTTTTCATCTCCGTTATTATGGGCGTAATGTTTACCCGCTTGCAGCAGGTGCATCACAACAATCCTTCCTTCTGCCTCTGTTCCTGTCTCTGCAGCTCGGGATGCATCTGTGTGTCGCCGGCTGGATACAAGGAGGCAGGGTGGGATACCCGACCCGCTTCCCTTCGGTCAGATGTGGCGACAACCACGTGGGCCTGGTTATGTACAAAGACCCGGTGGACCAGAGCAGCAAGTACGACGCCTACTGCTACAGGCTCAAAGGTACTACTGGTAGAAGTGGATGAGCTACCTTAAGTTATATTTCTGTACAGAAATAATCAGTCTCATAATTTATCAAAATCTGAAGGATAAATTTGTGTGTCTGACTGAATAAAGTCCACCAAACATTTAAAGAAGTAAAGAGATTCTGTATATTTATTACAGTTAGCATTGAATTAGCATCACAACAAAAATTACACGTTAGTCTGTAAATGTTTTTATTTTTAATCACAGACATATTTCCTCAAAGTCCAATTATATAGAAAGAAGCACAAATAGAACAAGGATAAAATAAAGATGCCAAGCTAATCCTAAAAAATTCTGCAGCTAAAAGTTTCAAGAGTGAAAAAAATTAACTTTCAAAATGATATTTTAATGGAGTGATAAGTTTAACTTCTACTTAAATTTTACTGGTTTCCTACAGGGGTTTAAATAAATCTGTTTCATACCCTGGAGTTCAGGAGAAGGGGTTCAAAGTGTCCAAACCAACCTTTGGTCTGTTTTCAACAGCGGTTTTCAGGAACTTCCCACAAAAACCAGATCAAACTGCAACAGAAACGGTGTAAATAAAAAGCCCTTCTTATCAGAGCTAAATTTGGCAGGATGATCGGCCCGGTTCTGACTCAGCCAGGCAGGACTTCTTCCTGTTTCTGGTTGTTTTTGGTCCGTTAAGTCTGAAAAGCCCCCAGAGCCAGCCAATCAGAGGCAGACCTTGGGAAAAGCTCTGCCCTGTCACGTTTAGACTGCGAATTTTAAAAAATGGATTCTACTTGTTTTAAACAAGAATGTCAGCAAACGATCCTGGAGCTGGCTCATCAAACAATCATCCTGGTTGAATCGAGCAATGGTTCATATTGAATTTAACTCCTTAAACAGTTTTTAAAGTGAAAAAAATCACAGATTATTTCAAAGCTTTTCCGAATTTCTAGAGAAGCAAATCAAGACGAATCATATGAGACACTTTGAGACGTATTTACAGACAATCATAACATCTCAGGGTCATGAAAACATTCAGCGTAACGAGGTTATGAATTACCTAAAAGCTCCATCAAGGATACTTGGACTTGATTAAAGCAGCAGATCTGTTGACAACAATCAGAGGTAATTAAAAGCTTGCTTTTTAAATTATCCATTTTAGTTTTGTGGTTTTTCTTTTATATTTTGTCCGGACTAGTTTTGCCCCAACAGACAGAAGCTCGCAGCTCACGATGATGGCAACGCTCCCGGCTGATATCCATGTTTCTGTGCAGAGGTGTCCTGTTCGTGTCCCGAAGGCTACGTTGGAGACGGGTCCTTCTGTAACGGGGTCCTGACCAGCGTCCTGGCAACAAACAGCAACTTCTCCATCTTCTACAAGGTGAGTCGCTAAACCTCCACAGGATCAGGAGCCTGCTGGGACTCAAATTATGCTTGTCTGCTGCTCTCTTAGTGTTTTATATCCAGTTTTTAAGATTCAGGCTGATTTACATGGAAAAAAACATTAGCTGCTTTTTTATTTATGTAGAAAAATCAATGAAAATTAATATTCATCTATGCTGTTTATCCATTCTGACTGAAATTGGTCTGTTTTGAGGTAAAAATTGAAAGCTTTTAGGACAACAAAACAATTTGATGGCAGCATGAATAAAACATTTCTTTGCTTTTTGAAGTAACTTTAAAATCCTGTCAATGGGGTACCGTTTTTAAAGTTACACAGTCAAATATTTATAGTAATAATTTGGGTTACTTAGCCATTCATGAGAAGAAAAAATGGAGGTTCATTTTTTTAAAGTCATATTTTCATCATGTTATTCATTCATTATATAAATGTCTCTAGATATTTATTTAGCAGCTAAATATCGAGCTCAGATGTAAATATTTAGCTTTGCCCAAAATATTTATGTGCAGCTAAATATTTAATTAGCAAGTTAAATATTCAGCTCGAAACTAAATATTTAGTTAGCAGTTAAATATCGAGCTCTGACCTAAATATTTAGCTTTGCACTAAATAATTAGGTCAAAGTTACATATTTATTTAGCAAGCCAAATATTTAGCCTGCTAACTTCCTGCAGAGCCTGAGGTCTTTACAGAGCTGAATTTTAGGCAGAGACTGTCGGTGCCGCAGCTGTTTGCTCGAAAGGAAGCTGAAAAGTAAAGAACCGTCGGTTGTTTTGTTCTTCTCACTGGTTTCTGAGTCTGGATAGTCTGTTTTCTCTTAGTTGCTGTTGGACTACAGCGGCTCGTCCTCTGAGGGCCGGCAGCTCCTCGACGTCTTGGCTCACAGGAAGTCTGAAGTCACGCTGTTTGTTCCCCATAACTCTGGATTCACTCAGAACCAGGTGAGCTACAACATCTACTCCTAAAGGCTTGTTCGAATCTTGAACAGACCCTTAGTGAGTAGTTACTGACCCTCATCTCAGGAAAAGTCATTAAAAGGTAGTTTAGCAACAAATTCTTTCCTTCCTCCCTCCTCGGTTCTACAGGGTTTCAGTGCTGAAGCATTTGGTTTCTGTGCTCCTCAGCTCTGAAACAAACTCCCTGAAAACCTGAGGAACTGATGGCTTCTTTAAATCAGGACTGAAAACCATCTTGTTTACTGCAGTGCACCCATAAAGGTCTACATTTATTTAATCCTTTTTAGCTCTTTGTTTCAAAAGTGATTTTCAATATTGATATTTTATTTAAAGGGGCAGTTTTATGTGTTTTCCAGGCACATAGAATCATTTTACAGCACAATCCAGTTGCTATGTTACCTTCAGTTGTTCCAAAAATGCTGTAAATATCAAATATGACATAACAGAAATTTGACTTTGTAATTAACGCCTTGAAATTGGGCTTCTGTCTCTTTAACGAAGTCCTGCTCTTTCTGAAACTCCACCTTCAGGAAGTCATTACAACAGAGTTCCTCTATTAACCCTTTAACAACGTTTTTATTAGCATTGCACTGAGAAAGGGTTCGTATAATGAGCTCAGCAGATGTGCAGTTCCACCAGGTGTTTGCTAATTGCTGCTGGCTCGTCTGAAGGAGCTGAGTGGGGAAGTCATGGGGGTGGGAGGTTCTGTGAGGCGGAAGCTTGGAATCTTAGAAACTGCAGCTCCGAGGAGGAGCTGTGCCTCGAAGGTGGAGCTCAGTGTTTTGCACAGCTGAATGGTTGCCATGGAGATTAAAGGATTTCTCAAACATGTATGAAAGAATCAAGGGAACACTCCAGGTATGTTTTTGTGAGGGAATAACATTAGAACATGATGGAAAGCTCAAAAAAGTCGATTTTACATGATACTGGCTCTTACAACTGCAGTATACAATGTTCATGAAAAATCTGTTTTTTGCATATTTGTTAAAAGTATCATTATGTTGTGACAGTTTAATATAAGACAGATAATCTGTGAAAAAATCCAGCTCCTCATTAGCTGTACACTCAGTCAGAAACAACCAATCAGAGCCAGGAGGCGGGGCTTAGCGCTGTCAATCACCCTCATGTACGCGCCGCTCACACACTACCCCTGCTCTATGCTACGCTGCAGCTGGTTCACCACAACATAGCCTGATGCTAATGCTAATGCTAGTTAGCATGGCCACCGATGACCACGGATAAACAGTTTTCCTGGAACGGTGAGCTGTTTCTCCACCATCAGCAGATTTAGCAGCGCGAACACGAGGGTGATTGGCAGCGCTAAGCCCCTCCCACTGGCTCTGATTGGCTGTTTCAGGTCGGGAGCGGCGCATTTCTTTAGACCAATAGCAGCTCAGGGAGGAGGAGGAGGAGCTCCATCTGTTCACAGATTATCTGTCTCAGACCAACCTGTCACGACATGGAGACAGTTTTAACAAATATGGAAAGCAATATATTTTTGTAAAAGTTACATACCGCAGCTTCAGATCTCCTGATTTTTTTTTTCATCATACTTTCTGTTCTTCGCACAATTTGTACTCGTTTCTTTGCTGTCCTTTTAAGAACTGCCTTGTGTGTGAAGAGTACAGCAGAATTAAACGTGCCTCTCCTAAACATGGGTTCTACAGCAGGTACTTCACCCAAATTACCAGACCAGGATCCCAAAACACAACAGGATGTCTGATTGGCTGAGATTTTACGCTATGATTAGTTGCGACCCGTTGGACCTGTTCAGAACCAGCGTGTGCAGTGAAACTGTGCCGCTTTTTGTTCTGTTTGCTCTTTTAGACTCTTTCTGGAAGAGATCTGGAGTACCACACCTCAGCCAATCACAGCAGACGACCATTCAAGGATCTGAGGCATCAGGAAGGCATCGCATCAAGGCTCGGGTTCAATCTGACCGTTACCTACGGCAACAACGAGGTCAGTACGTACAGCATTAATCGACACACAAAACAAAACCTAAAGGTTGTCAGTCTTTGGAAAACTGAACAGGAAGCAGATTTTTACCTGAATTTTTGTGACCAATCAGCAGAGAGAGAAGCTGAGTTGTTCTAAAGAAACAGCAAAATCAACCCTGAATTCAGGGAGAGCGTTAAATGCTCAACCAATCAGAGGGCAGGGACTCAGGAAGTGAAACTGCAGCTAATGAGGAACAACTGGAAGGAAAAGAATGAAGGCTGGTCTATAAATAAGCTGCTGGTAGACGTTAAAGGACGAGACCTCAGGCTCTGGAGCCGAGGAGCAGCAGATCTAGACCCTCGCTGATGAAAACGGATGCAACTGATATTTATTCACCGTTTCACCGACCACACTGCAGTCAAACTGTTTCAGGGTCAGTTTATTAAAACAGGAAATGTGGTTGAGAATATAAGTGTCGGAGCATTTCCTGCTTTTTGTTTAGAAAATCGTTTTTTTAAAACCCGAGATCTACTACCCGACAGGATGAAGAAGAGTTTGACCTCAGTCTTTGACTTTGATTTTACTCTGCATCATGACTCCAGACCAGAACCGTTTGAGTGTTAGAAAGGCCAATAGCTCCATGAAGACGCCTAATATTCCCACCAGAACGTCTTCTGACGGGTTGACTGTGACCCACTGGACCGAAACATGAAGGAAACAGTAAATGCATGCTTACAGACACTGATGTGTCCTTTTAGGACCGTCTGGATTGGGGCTGCAACTAACAATCATTTTAGTAATCGATTATTCTGACTATCAATCAGATTTTTAAAAATTGGCACATTCTGCTATTTTATTTAAGCCTTTTTTATACAATATTAGAAATACATTAAAAACTGCAAATAAACAAATAATTCGATTCCTTTTTAAAACAAGGAAATAAACATTTTATTGCATTCCTTTAGTGAACGCTTGATCATTTGTAGCAAAGGATTCATCTGCAGCCACAAAATCCTTCTAACATCAACATGTGAAAGCTCAGGCCCTTCCACTTGACTGAACATCAATGCAGTGTAGGGCTAATCTGGTGATTGTTTTTTTGGATTAACTGATTAATAATTGGACAACAGAAGGTGCTCAAAGAGGGGATAGTGCCATTTTATAGCTCAAGTAACTATGTTACATTCAGTTGTTATAAAAATCCTGTATATATCAAACAACTTTCGTACCGTCAGAGTTTAACATATTTAGCTCGTTTGTGCTAAAACAGACACCTCCGGGACGGTGTTTTTATTTCTTTTTGCATTTCATTTTAATCACAATAAATGGTATATGAGTTAAAGTACAAAAATATGTTTTTCCCATATTTGTTCAAACCGTCTCCATGTCGTGACAGTTTGGTCTGAGACAGATACTCAGTGTAAAGATGGAGCTCCTCCTCCTCCTCTCTGAGCTGCTATTGGTCTAAAGAAATGCTCCGCCCCCAACCTGAAACAACCAATCAGAGCCAGGAGGCGGGGCTCAGCGCTGCCAATCACCCTCATGTACGTGTTGCTAAATGAGCTGATGGAGGAGAAACAGCTCACCGTTCCAGGAAAACTGTTTGTCCTCCGTCATCAGTGGCCATGCTAATTAGCATTAGCAGCAGGCTATGTTGTGGTGAACCAGCTGCAGCGTAGTGGGGGGGGTGAGTGGCAGGTTCATGAGGGTGATTGGCAGCGCTAAGACCCTCCTCCTGTTTCTGAGAGAGTGGTGGATTTCCGCAGTTAGTACTGGAAGTACTGGGAGAAGGCAGAGGAGCTGGATTTTTTCACAGATTTTCTATCTTATGTTGTCACAGCATAACGATAATTTTAAAAAATATGTAAAAGACATGGTTTTCATAAAAGTTACACACTGCAGCTTTAATGACACAATCTGAGGAAAAACAAAAAGATTTGAGTAAAAACGGCTGCTTTTGTTCTGTCTGCGTTTATTTAGTTCAGGTGTTTCTGTGTCTGAGGTGAAAACCAAGCGAGGACGTCCTCTCCTCCTCCTGATGGTTTCTGTGGTTTCTTCCCAGAGCTGTAAGCTGGTGAACCAGCGGCTGCTGCTGGAGTGGGACATTCCTGCTGTGAACGGGATCATCCACGTCCTTGATGCGCCGCTGACGGCCCCCGCCCCCCTGGTGAGTCACCATCATGGTGCGGAGATGTTTCCTCCGAGCAACTCGGGTGTTTCCTTTGGTGTTAAAGGTCGATGCCGTGAAAACAGGAAGCTGGAGAGAAGAAGCTCCTGTAGCTGCTCAGAGCTCCTGACTGGATACAGACCATGAAGTAACATCAAAAATAAAATATATAGATAATAATATAGATAATGATGATAATTACATTTAATTTAAAGCTTTTATTAAATGAAAGATTAAGAGTAGGGCTGGGCGAATTTTTGGTTTTTGAAGATTTAATTTTTGGAAAATCAGGATTTTTTTTTTTCCCCACCAATGTTCTCCTTGCGTTTCCGTCGTTCAGAGCGATGCCAGCAGGGCGGCCATGTTGGTTGACAAGCGTGTTTTACAGCTTCTGTTTATTTGGACTTTGAATTCAGGTCGACTCTATGGTGGAATATTAGGTTCAGGCTACGATTTAGTTGTTTCGTTTTCAACAAACAAAATCATGATGTTACAAGAATACACTCTCTAAATAATATGAGAATAAAGTCTTAATATTACCTGAATGAAGTCATAATTTTATGAGAACTCCAACATGAAAAATAAAAAGAAATTAACTATTCAAGCTTTTTCAAGACATTGTTCTGCTAAAATTGCATCTTTATTCTGCTAATATTATGGCAACATTCCAGTAATTAAAAGTTACTGTAGCATGTCCCTAATTCTCCATAAAACATACAACTCACAGAGGAGATGGTGAAATAAAAGCCACTCTCTGAAAATATTTTCTGTCATTTGTAATTTCTGTTTTAGTTAAGAAACTGAGAAAAAAAAATCGATTAAAATCGGATCTGGGATGAAAAAAATGGGAGATTTTATTTTGATTTTATTGCTCACCCCTAATCAAGAGTGGCGGCAGCAATAAAATTCAACTCACATTAGTGATTTCTTCTGTTAATCTTCCTTTAATGAATTAGCAAAACTAAAATTATTTACAGAAATGTGACGCATAGATCCAACTTCACCCACTTCCAAGCTGCGTGGAGAGGAGCAAACTTCTCGTGAGGCGAATAAAGGGGTTTCACATGCCTGGTGCATTGTGAAGTCTTCAGGGTGGGAATACTTTTTATTAGAGGGAGAACTAGCGGAACTGAACGGCCTTTGCTCACCATGTCTGTTAGGTTAGGAGGTGTTCGTACTTTGATTGGACCTCCATTGCTGTTTGGATTTTTTTCTGCTTTCAACACATTTATTGCATCGTGTCTGTGACTAAAACTAGAATATTTTGAAAAACTTCAGCGCTTCTTGTAGGTCTGCAACTCACGATTATTTTACCAATTCATTATTCTGACGATTAATTGGATAAAAAATTTGACGCGTTCTGCTGATTTTTCATTCAAGCCTTTTTTTATACAATATTAGCGCTATATTACAAGAGTCAAATAAACAAATACTTCAATTCCTTTTTTAAACAAGGAAATAAACATTTTTATTGCTCAAAATGCAGCAATAACAGCATTCCTTTACTGAACGTTTGATCTTCTATAGCAAAGGATTCATCTGCAGCGAAATAAATCCTTCTGACATCAACATGTGAAAAGCTCAGCTCTTCCTGCCGGACTGGACATCAATACAGAGTCGAGCTGATCTGGTGAATATTTTGGGGATTAACAGATTAATAATTGGATGCAAAAGAGGCTTAATATGAGCTTTGATCTACAGAATCTGAACCCGGTGAAGCTAAAACTGCCACTAGAGGAGTTTTGGGTTGAACAGATTTACAGACAAGGAAGTTTTGTTTTTTTTTTTTTTCCATCTTAAGTGCAAAATGTTTATATTTTTGTACAGTTTTGGCCTAATTCCTGCTTTGACTGTTCAGTTCTTTCAGCAAATGGCCTTTTTAGAGTCTGTAGACTCCAGTTAACAAAGAATTAACGACGAAACTAGCTGACGATTTTTTTCAATATTCAATATTTCAATATTCAATTAATTAGATTAGTCGTTTCAGCCCTAATTTTTTATATATATATATATATATATATATATATATATATATATATATATATATATATATATATATATATATATATAATTAAAATTCCTTTGTCATTCATCATGAGGTAGGCAGTAGCGCGAAGGATCTTGCCTAAGGACCCACACTGGATATCTCAATCAAGCGACCCGGCCTGGATTCGAACCCCGGTCTCCCGGGTGAAGGTCGGGTGACTTACCCATTGAGCTACCCAGCCGCTATCTATCTATCTATCTATCTATCTATATATCTATATATATATATATAGATATATATACATATATATATATATATATATATAGTATATATACATATATATATATATATATATATATATACTATATATATATACTATATATATATATCTCCCCTCTCTTCTCTGCTCTCTCTATCATCTCTAGTCTCTCTCTCGTCTCTCTCTCTCTCTCCTCTCTCTCTCTCATCTCTCTGTCTCTCTCTCTCTCTCTCTCTCTTCTCTCTCTCTCTCTCTCTCTCTGTCTCTCTCTCTCTCTCTGTCTCTGCTCTCGCTATCTCTCTCTCTCTCTCTCTCTCTCTCTCTCCTCTCTCCCTCCTCTCTCTCTCTCTCTCTCTCTCTGTCCTCTCTCTCTCTCTCTCTCTGTCTCTGTCTCTCTCCTCTCTCCTCTCTCTCTCTCTCTCTCTGTCCTCTCTCTCTCTCTCTCTCTCTCTATCTCTCTCTCTCTCTCTCTCTATCTCTCTCTCTCTCTCTCTCTCTCTCTCTCTCTCTCTCTCTCTCTCTCTCTCTCTCTCTCTCTCTCTCTCTCTCTCTCTCTCTCTCTCTCTCTCTCTCTCTCTCTATCTCTCTCTCCCTCTCTCTCTCCCTCTCTCCCTCTCTCCCTCTCCCCTCTATATATATAGCCACAGTGAAATATTTCAAGCCGTTATTTCTTGCAGTTCTGATTCTGGCTCACAAGGAGTGAAGACCCAGAATGTCTCAGAACATCAGGTCAATAAAAATTATATTTTAAACAGATTCTGGAAGCTATGTTGATTGCTGTGCCCTCAGTTCTTGGTCTGGGCTCCTTTTGCATGAATTCATGCACCAATGTGGCGATCAGCCTGTGGTTCTGCTGAGGTTCTGGAAGCCCGGGTTGCCCCCTGATTGCTGGATGAGAGGAGAAGCGTCGTGATGTTTAAATCTGTCTGAAGGTAGAAGAGGCTGTAAAGATGTTGGTCTGCATGAGATCAGCTGCAGGATCCTCAGACACCCAGGCTTCACGGTGGAGTCGAGCTGGAAACATAAATCAGCTCCAATTATTCGTTTCTCCTAAAAGCTCCTGGCCTGAATGAAAAATAAAACGCATACGTTCAGTTTCACTCATTCTAGTTTTAGTTTTCACCCATCAAACCAGAAGACACAATCTGCCTTTTACTTCAACTGAGGGACGTCTTCTGGTGAAAACCTGACTCCAACCAGGAGGATCCTTCTCATCCTCTGACCTCAGAAATGTCTGAAAAACACCTCCTGGTGCCCCCAGCCACCAGGGGGCACCGTAGCAATCCCGCCTCTCCTGATTGGCTGCCGTTTGTTTTGTTGCCGGGCGGTTTTATGACTGAGAGCAGATGGCTGAGCTGAATTTGTTGGAACAGTTTTCAGGAAATTAGGGTCCAATCTGCTGCTTTTCCAGAACTCCATATTCATGATGAGGAGCAGAAGTGATGAAGAGGAGCTCAGATTGATGGCTCCATTCATCATTGCTGAGCCACTGCCTTTTTTCCCTTAACGCGTCCTGTCCGCCAGTGTGGCACTCCACATTGTTGTCCTAGTTTCAGGGTGAAGCCTAACATATTTACTTTCACAAGTGGAGCGTTACGGCTGTCACCATGATGCTGCTCTTGGTTTATTTCAAACGGACAGAGAGACGGAAAAGAGGGGGGAGAAAAGAAAGGTGGGGAAAAAGTTCAAATAAAGGAGGAGATAAGAGTCGAGGACAACCCCTCCCCCCCGGCAGAGACCCAACAAAGCCAGGGCACCCAGCACCAGACACAGAGAACCACCAACACACCTGCAGGTAGAGGTCGCAGCCACCAGCAGGGAGTGTGACAGAGTGGGGATAGATCCTACATTTGGTGGGGGGCCTGCCCAAGAATCAACCTGACAGATAAACAGCCACACCCTCACACCCAACGTAAACACACTCGCACTCTCCATACTCTATGCTCCCAGGTCCAGATAACGACACCCTAGAGGGGCAACCAGCCCCCGGACTGCCCAAACCTCGGCAGTAGCGGAGCGGCCCATCAGCCCAGACGAGGGCCAGGCACCGCTTGAATGACCCGGGTCCAGATGCCGACCCCTTCCTTCCAGAGACGGGGCCAAAAAAAGTCCACACAGTCCAAACGAGCCAGCCAACCAACCATAACTGTCCCAGAACAAAACAGTCCCCAACAAACTCCAATCCCAACCTCATGAACCTCCCTCCCCCCACAAGCTTCAACATGAATTACCCCACAGGTCTGCCCCCAACCAGCACTCAAACATCATACACATGCCCCCGAACACAGACGCCACATCCCAGCCACAGGGGGACACCACCACAAGAGAGCTCCCACCCCAAAATGAAGATGAGAACACACCCACACAGTGCGAGCACCACACACAGCCCCCACTCCAAACAGCCCCTGCCGCATCCCGCCCCCGCTAAACAGTATACTGCAAAGGAACGGCCCTACATGACCACATACAAATGCAACCGAACATACACCACACCAGACCCCCCAACCCAACACCAGGACAAGATCAACTCACCACCAGCCAGGGCCGATGGCTCCCACCACGCCCCCTCCCCCCCAACCATACCAACAAACACACATCACTGCTATTACGTCAGCCCAGAGGACAACCACCAAGCCCAGCTCCATCGGCACCACCTGGCCAAAATGTCAGTGAGCCCATATCCAAAAACAACTCTCCACCCCCACCCCCCCAACCCAGCTGCTACAAGGTACACTCCATTGGCTCACCACCAGGCCGCAACCACAGGCCGGGAGCCAGAGCAGCAGAGAGAAGGTTGGGGGCCCATCAACCCCACACCACGAACCTGGAGGCATCAAAGCACGTCGGCCATGCACCCCCACCCCTCACCCTCATAGAACACGGGAACGCCGAATGGCCAGCCCCTCTGCCAAAGCAAAGCAAAGCCACACCCCCAGCCAACCACCCGGCGGCCCCCACCGGCCGACTCACCAGCCACCAAAACCAAGAGCCGAATTTGAAAAATCTGAACAACCCTGGGAGAACCGAAACACCAGCTCTGCCCCATCCGACCCCCAAAACCTGAAACCCCCTCCCCCAAGCCCAGACCCTGACCGGACCCCCCAACCCCAAATGGAAAACAAAGAACGGAGGTGTGGAAAGACGCCTCTCTCCACCCACTCAAATGTGGTGTTGATGCGTGTTGTTATGCAGTGCATTTAACATGGGGGGGTGAGGGGTGGCCAGCAGTGACACCCCCACCAGATAGCAGTGGGCGCCAGTTTGCCCTGCCACCCCCCTCCCAGAACCCTAAAAGTCCACAGTAACATTGGGGAATGGGCACAGGTACCCGAGGCGAGGCTGATTAAACAGGTCCGATCTTCAGGTTCTGACTGGATCAGAACCAGTAATTTCCCCTTAGAGGAACATCACAGCTAACATTCTGGCTCCCACCTGTTTTCTCCAGGTGATCCACAGCATCTCCAGAGGCCACGCCCACTCCAGCGGCGTGGCGTCGGCCATCTTGGTTTCGCTGCTGGCGTGTGTGTTGGCGGCTCTGGGCTACTACCTCTTCAGGCACAAGATGGACGCCTTCCGCTTCCACTACTTCAAGGTAAGACCTTCTGAGATGTTCTGGTTGAAGCCTCCTGACCCTGTTATGATTCCCAGCCTTTAACTAACCTCCAGCAGCGCCGTTTGTCCCTGAGAATCTGGACGGTTCTGGATCATCTGAACGACCTGGACCGATCCAACAAGTTGATTCTGCTCTGAGATCCTTAGATCAACTGTGAATCTTTTTCTCTCATTGAACCCAAAGTTCTGATTTTTATCTCCATGAAACAAGCATGGATGAACAGAGAGGAGATATCGGGCCGGTGGTTCTGACCCGGTCGCTGTTTTCTCTGTGACAGAACGACGATGAAGATGCTGCTCCAGGTGGATCAACCAAACCAACGTTGTTCTCCATCCCAAACCCTCTGTACAGCGGCTCCAAAGCCTTCGCCGAGCCGTTCGAGGTGAGTCCGTCCACACGGTTCTGGATGGATGGACTGGGTCAGATTAGAGCCCTCACATCCCTGCTGTGCTTAGATGGTGGTTCTAGTTATTTGAACAGAACCAGACCCGTTTCTATGACAGCTGAACATGTTAACCACATGTTCTCTCTCTTTTTCTCTCACAGGAGATGAGTTCAGTAGCAGAACCAGCAGAAACCACAGAACCTCCAAACATTCTGGACTTGGACCAGTAAAACCACTTTACTGGACCTTGCTGAAAACAACCGATTCAGATTCTTTTTTAGATGTTATGCAACAGTTTCTGTTTGCAGGAGTTTGATCTTTCAGAAATTACAGGATGATCTAATTCCAACAGCTTTGTTGTTTCGTTTACTAATTGATCACATTTTGTTTAAAAGCAGCTTGAAATTAAGACTTTAGATTCTGTGGCTCCTAATTTAAATCAGCATCTTTAGCCTCTTTGTTTCTCCGTCTGGTTCTGTTCATCCCTCGGATCCGTTCTTTTGTATCCAGAAAGAAAATAAACTTCATTAACCATTGAGGCACCTTGGTGGCCCAAAGTGGGACATCCTGCTTATGTGGGTTTGTTTTGTTTCTTGATTCTCAGTATCTCCGTCAGCTTAAAGACTAATTGTATGAACCTTGGTCAGGATTTTGTGAATTTTATTTTTAAAACGTATTTGTCTGTTTGATTTCAAGATAAAACAAAAGCTATGCACCTTGTGTGTACACTCGTTACATTCTGTCCCATTGACTCCCATTATAACCACATACTTTTGATGGACGGTAATGCTGGCATTTTAAAATAACTTCCCCACAAAGACCAAAATAATCTAAGCTTCTCCCTTCAAAAAACAGGAAAAACTGGTTTTAGGTGTGGTTACCCTCCTAAAATTACCACAGCTCCCATCGCTTCATTTCACCAAGTTTCAGTGCTGACATGGTTCTAGGACCTTTCAAAATGGATGGCAGTACAAATATTTAACACCACAAAAATAGTCTTGGTGTGCTGGCAGTGATATGAAGGAGTGGTGCCAATGCTTCTGTGTGTATTTGTGTAATTTGAAGAATCAAGAGTCAGACATTTGTTAATGTTTATCGAGAGAGAGACTCTGTCTCCTATTGGATGAGTGGAATAGCATGTTTATGCAGGTGCTTCTGTTAGGCTAGTCTGCAGCGTTATCTGGCTGGTCATTTCTCCAGGAGACAGCCATTAGTAGAAGACTGACCCCAGAGGGACTGTTGCAGCAGGCTTGAAGTCAGGGGAACGTGAGGAGGGGTTTTCTAAAGAGAATATAAGCAGAAGTCAGAATTCATATGAGGGGCAGGAGGGACTGGAGATCTCCATGGAGATCAAACAGTGGGGAAATCCTGTGGTCTTCCACTCATGAAGAGGCTCTGCTGTACTTTTCTTCTATCTTGACTCCAGGACCAAACTACTTCTCACGAGTCAGAATCGGCAGTCCTTTGACTGCATTTGGACGTTTTGTCCATGAGCCATGAGCGGTTCTAGAAAGCACAGTAGAGCTGGTCCTGCCCTGTGCTGAAGACATGGGTGTAAAGGATGGGGGTACGCATGGGACAATTCCTCCACACTTCCTGTATCTGTGCCCTCTGTCCCACGCACCTTTTTCAGGCTGTTAACATGCAGCAACGTTTTTAAACGCACCGTGAGCGTACATATGCTACAGGATCAGTTTTCATCTTGCCGAATGGCGGTGCTCTGGCGCAGCGCCCTCTGGATGCCATAAAATGGCACCATGTCCCTGGACAACACACAATACCGCCCCTTTAATGGAAGAGAAGCAAGAAGAAAGTCATTAGAAGTCCCGCTCGCCACAAGCCATGGAGGAAACACATCTGGAGGACGGTGATCTTCTCAGACTAGTGGAATTTTTTTTAGCTTTATACAAAACACTGAAAACCGTGTCCTGATCCCTGCCTGGTTTCTTCCTCCAACAGAGCTTTCTCAGCAAGTTACACTGCAAAACCACAATCTCACCAAGTGTTTCTGGTCCAGTTTCTACTGCAAATGTCTTAAATACACTTGAAATAAGGCAAAACTAACTTATAAGTAACTTTTCAGCAGATATAGGAGCTGGTTTTAAGTCAATAATTCCTTAATATTGATGAAAAAGTTCTAGATATAAGTGAAATAATCTGCCAGTGGAGCAAGATATTTTAACTTTTGGGAAAAATATCTTGTTCCACTGGCAGATTATTTCACTTATAACTCGAACTTTTTCATCAATATTAAGGAATTACTGACTTAAAACAAGCTCCTATATCTGCTGAAAACTTACTTGTCAGTTAGTTTTGTCTTATTTCAAATATACTCTAGATATATGCACCAGAAACTAGATCAGAAATACTTCGTAAGATTTTGTTTTTCCAGTGAGCAGAAGTTCCAGGTAGCAGCTTGATTTAGTTCATACAGGTTTATTATATCATTTTGTTTTAAAAGCAGCTTGAAATGAAGACCAGAATCCTCTCTGTCTGGTTCCGTTCATCCCTCAGATCCTCATGTTCTCCAGGAAAAGCAGCCATGTTGGATCTCCACCAAGAAGAATGGATGGTTGCTGCTGCTGCAGGTGAAGTCCCCCCAGACTGACTGGGCTGAGCTTCTCTCCATCAGGCTGAGCGCCATTCAAGGCGTATTCAGATGAGGTGGAGCTGGTGGAGGTTTCTGCTCCAGCTGCTGAGCTCCCCTCCCCCTACATGCACACAAAGAGCTGCAGAGGAGAGCAGCCTGGAAAGCGACGCTGTGGAGGGAAGCGAGGAGACCCTGACCTCCCCGGCTGCAGGCGGCCGCCACAGATGACCTCGTTTCAGACCCGCCGGATCCGCTCTGGCTGGTGCAAAACCCAGTCCTGATAAGGCCGACGACATCACATATCAGAGGGGAGGGGAGGATAAGACTGACCAACACATTTAACGTCAATTAAAGCCTCAGCTTGGTGCAGAAATACTTTAATATCTCTGAAGTTAAAGCTCCAGCAGATGATTTTCCAAGCAGGAGACGACAGCCTTAGGAAGAAATCCTCCAAGATTAGAGTCGATCACCTGCATCTGTCCCCATCAGCCAGTACTCAGTAAACCTATAAAGGTCCACTGAATAATTAAAGATGTAATCACCTCCAACACCACACTAACCCCAGCTGCAAACATAAAAATGCTCCAAACTGAAGTAAAAACCAGAAAAATCATCTTTCAAAATATTTTAGAGAGAAAAATGTTTCAACAAACTGAGGGTTTTTTTTTTTTTGGTTTGTTTTTTGGTGATGCAGATTAATCTGTTGCATAAAGAGTTAATCTGTTAAACACGATCAGCACAGGTGAAGCTCTGAAAAAGCCTGAAATCACCTCCAACCAGCAGTCTGGGGGCGATGAGATGAGATCATCATCTGGTGTTTCCAATGGTTACCTCCTGAAGAAAAGCTGCAGAAATCATCACTTTCCACCTAAACCGCCTCACATGCAGGAATATTACAGCTGAATCATCAAGATCTTCAGCTGCAGAGAAGCTGCAGAGGGTCCAGGACTGATCCACGTTACCACCAGCGAAGAGCGTGGACGTGTGAGACAACAGAGAAGCCGCTTCTGTCCAAGACGACCATGAAGATCCTGCAGGAAGTCCACGGATGGACAGTAGAAGACCGGAGCACCGTTTCCTCCTCATTGTTTGAGACACCTGGAGAAGAAACCTGAAGCTAACAGAGTCGTATGCGGTGCCAACAGTGAAGCTTCCTGATCCGATCCATGTGGACTTCCTCCAGGAGCAACTTCTTCCAGCCATCCAGGAACAGGTGATACAAAGATAAGAAGATAATCCTTTATCACTCCCAGAAGAGGGAAATTTAAGGATCTGTTGAGGAATAGAAGATAAAAAAAACTCCAAGGACTCAGAAATTAGTTCCCATCAGCAGAGATGTTTGACCAAAACACACAGCTTCAGCTTTGGAGGCAACAAACACACCACCCAACCAGCAGGCATAGTGGTGGCGGGTTGGGTCATCAACAGAACCAGCGGCTCATCTACAGCAGAAAACTGGTCAAGAACAGAATCGAGATGCTGCAGTGGCCTAGTCAAAGTCTAGACCTCAACCTGATTGAAATGCTGCCGTAGGACCTTCAGAGAGCAGGAACCTCAATGAGCTGAAGCGACGATGGAAAGAAGAGCTGATGTCCAGGATCCGCTACTGAAGGAGGTTCTTCAAGCTGCCGGGTCATGTGGATGAGTAGAGAAGATCAGAGTCGCTGATATTCTGTCCAGAACCTCTCTCTAACCGTCTCTGGTCCTCGTCATGTGAACCGATTCAGGGATCAAACCCTCAACTCACTAATGTTTGGAAGTACACTGCAAAAACACGAAATCTTACCAAGTATTTTTGGTCTGGATCTACTGCAAATATCTTCAATACACTTGAAATCAGCAGATATGTCTGCCGAGAAGATACTGGTAAGTTAGTTTTGTCTCATTTCAAGTGTTTTCCAGACATTTGCACTAGAAACTAGGCCAAAAATACTTGGTAAGATTTTGTGTTTTTGCAGTGTAATTAAATGAAATTTGGTGAATAACAACCTGGAAAGGATCAAAACTAAGAGTTACGATGTTTCAAAAACTCTAACACTGAATGAATGATTTTCTTTTCGATTTGAGAACCAACAGTGTGACTTTCTCCGAGTTCAACTGCAGGAACATGTTGCTGTGCATGTTGCAACTTAGAGCCGGTCCTGAACAGAACCATGTTTAACGACCGAACCTCTAATCCTTAAAGACTCAAAGCTTCATCTGGACTCAGTGAAGCCATCAGTGAGTCTAATCAGCACCGCTCCAACTCTTACCTGTGTGGCTTCGAGGTAACTGACGAGAGCACTTTGACCCAAACTGAGGGACAAAGATTAACACCAGCTGATAGGAAGACTGTGACCTCAACATGAGCCAAGGGTAGGATCATCAGAACCTTCTCGTAGAGCATGCAGGAGGAACAATAATCTGTAACACCAGCTGAATTCCCGAGTGAAATGAGCCGGAAAAGGGTAGAGTGCTTTCTCCGGGTCGGGGAGTGGGAGGAATTCAAGTATCACAAATGAGGGGGAAATGGAGCGGAAGATCGACAGACGGATTGGTGCTGGGTCGGCAGTGATGTGGGCGCTGAAGCAGTCCGTCGTGGTGAAGAGAGAGCGGAGTCGAAAAGCAAAGCTCTTGATTTACTGGTCGATCTACGTTCCTACCCTCATCTATGGTCAGGAGCTTTGGGTTGTGACCGAAAGAACGAGATCATGGGTACAAACGGCCGAAATGAGTTTCCTCTTCAGGGTGTCTGGGCTTTCCTTAGAGATGGGGTGAGAAGCTCGTTCATCCGGGAGAGACTCAGAGTAGAGCTGCTGCTTCTCCACGTCGAGAGGAGCCAGTTGAGGATGCCTCGTGGACGCCTCCCTGGTGAGATGTTCCAGGCACGTCTCACCGGGAGGAGTCCCAGAGGAAGACCCCCAGGACATGCTGGAGCGACGGTGTTTCTGGCCTGGGAATGCCTTGGGATGCCCCTGGAAGAGCTGCCCCAAGTGGCTGGGGAGAGGGAAGCCTGGCTCTCCCTGCTTAGGCTGCTGCCCCCGCGACCCAACCTCGGATAAGTGGAAGAAAATGGATGGATGAATTCCCTTATCAGCAGCCATTCATCTGGTTCAGGTGTGCTGGAGAAGGGATGCATGGATAGTAGCTCCAGGACTGGATTTGGGCACCCCTGGTCTGGTCTGGACCAGGCTTTCCTCACCCTGGTTCTCAGGTTAGCAAGCACTGCCTACATGGCTCTATCTTCCCATCCCTGGCAAATAGTATGCTTGTGTTTTTGGATGTGTTTAGGGCACACAGAACACTAAAGACTGGAAATGTTGCACCATAGGTGCATAAATAAATCTGTTTGATCAATTAAAATCAATCCACCATGGCTGACCAGAAAAAGGGACACATTTTGAAAAAGAAACCATTTTAGGAAAAAGTCTGTGTTCAAAGTTAATGAGATAATATATAACTATACAGACTCTACATCTAGTTGTCCTGTTCCATTTTTTCATTAATATTTATCTTTACCAGCTCAAGAAAAATACCAAAAAAGTCAGTAATTGACATCCTGTGTGTTTATGACTTTTAGGTTGATTTTTATATTGTATTTGTGTTCTAACACTATGAATTATTTGCAAAAGTGTTATAAAGTTTATCATTGTTTCTGTTGAGTAGCAAACAAGGACAGCGTCAGCTGTGGTCGTGGAGTTGTAAAAGAGGGACAGGATAGGGCCAGTCAGAGTAGGAGCAAGGAGGAGGAAGAGATGGATCCTGAAGGACAGGAGCAGGTAAGTAGGGAAGTGGAGCAGGAACCACTAAAAAAAAAAAAAAAAAAAAAAAAAAAAAAGTATATCAGGTGCAGGATTGGGTTGGCGTTACATCTTTCCTTAGGATCATATTAACCTTGACTTTTTGACACCTGAAAAACTTAAAAATGATTAATTTCCCTTCATGATGTAACAGGTCTTTGGAGGTTGATTTTTGATTCCTAATATTTGATTTTTTATATACTGGTTTGTTTAATAAACTGACTGATTTTTATGTTTAATTTTGTTGATAAATACATAAAGAGTAGTTTTTATTCTGCAAATAAAGTGCTTTTGTTTTGAAGTTATTGTTCCACTTTCGTCAGTTGTGCGATCGGATAAAAGGCATCTCCAAACCAAGCTCCCGGGCTGAATTTCAACCCTGGCCCACCCCTGATTTTAAATCACAACCATTCCTGAGTTTACAGAAAATGCTTGAAAAAGGAAACATCCAGTGAGCAGCAGCGGTGTGGAGGAAAATGTCTTGCTGGGGCCGACTGGTTCCAGATGATAGAAAGGCGACAGCAGCTCAGAGACCTACTGGTTCCAACCAAGGTCTGCAGAACACCATGTCTAAACGTACGAGACATGGAACTTTGAAGCAGACGACCACACCAGATGCCTCTGCTGCTCATGAGACGGAGACTACAGCTCAGGCTGGAAAAATATTTGGTCCAATAAAATCTGGATTTCAGATGGTAGCATGAATATCTGGTGCAAAAAACCAAGGAGGGTGGGTTGATCTGTTCTGCTTGGTGTCAGCAGCTCAGGCTGGTGGTGGTGTCATGGTTGGAGATATTTTCTCAGCACAATTTACCAACTGACCATTTCCATCCCTCTTTGACCACAGTGATGGCTTCTTCCAGCAGGATAATGGACCACATCACAAAGCTCACATAATCTCAAACTAGTTTCTTGAACATGACGACGAGTTCACTGGATTGTAATGGCCTCCAGTTACATCTCGATCCAACAGAGCTCCTTTGGGACTTGGTGGAAAAAGGAGATTCTCATCATGAACATGCAGCTGATAAATCTGCAGCAACTGTGACGCGACCAAGTCAATATGGACCAAAATCTCTAAAGAAAGGTTTCCAACCCTTTGTTGAGTCTATGTTGAAACATTAAGGCAGCTCTAAAGGCAAAATGGGGTCCAAGCCAGTACTAGAAAGGGGTGCTTGATAAAGTGACCAGTGAGTATTTATTCTGTAGGGGTGCACTCTGGTTTTTCTTTGCAATGTTCTCATTTTACAAGTTGGTTCTAATATGGTGAACTAACCTTGTCCGTGGCAAAATGGGCTTAGCTGAGAGAAGCTACTGCTGCAGGACCAGAAGGGGACAGTAGTGAACAGGGCATCTTACTTACTGGTGAACTCTGATCCACTGAAGGCTTCGAAGTAAAACAGGAGTGGATTAGTTTCAACCCCCCTATTTAATTTAGATACTTACCAAACACACCAAGGCCTACAGAACACAACCCCACCTCAGGTTGAAGGGTTAACTTGTGCATCATCAAAGGAGGGGGGTCCAAGGACGAACAACGGATTCCTCCCACTTTTCGTTTTTATAACCAATTGTACTTTTGTTCCAGGTCATCTATAGTGGAACCTCGGTAATCGTGGGGGTCTGGGACCGCAACCATTCGCAAATACCCAAAACCCTCTCTAAAACAGTTTCTAATAGTTCAAACACCAACTATACCTTAATACGTATTAATACGAAAAGTGGAAACCGCAGAAGCTAACATCCACAATTTTCCTTATCAGGGAAATGAATGGCACTCCTGGTTTGGCTACTTTGCAAACGCCAGCCAATAGCACATCAAGCATCATTGCGTCGAGGTATTTCAGCTTCCCAAGCTGCATTCTCTCCCGATATGCTCTACACAAAAATCTGCCAATACTGAACCATGAATAGGCAGGGGTCCATTGTATTGCATTAAACATGTTTGGATTGGTTGATTGTTGCTCTCCCCTTGGGATACTGTGTGCGCCTTAGTGAGTGCAGTGAATTGAACCGGGGGAAACGTGTCAGTGAAACCTTGAGTCCTAAACAGAGAAGTAGTTTTGTGATCTGTTGTCACATAAATAAACTCGCACCGTTTTTTGAACTCAACACTGATGTAGTGACTTTACTTATAACCACTTAGCTGGGTAAAGGCAGAAAAGTGTTTGTGTTTGGTTGAGAATCCATCCATTTTATCGATCTGGATACAGGTTAAACTGATGGCTGAGCTGGTATATCAGATATTCAAGAAGATAATCAAATACCTTGTTTCCACTGAGCGGTACACCACGGGTTGGTGTGGCTTGTTATGCTACTTTCTTTCCATTGTAAACACAACAGACCTGTACTGCACCATTCCAGGGCTCTCTTCAGTTGTAGGTTGATAGGACGATGGTGTGGTCCAGTTAGGGTGGAGCTACTGGTGCCACAAAATACAGTCTATTGATTGGGGAACAGAAAAACATCACAACTTGCAATGAGACATACTAGTGCATCACATTTGTCGTCGTACTGGTATGACGCCACATTTGGGTTTAACCCTGCCTTCCCAGTGAGAGTCCAACTGGCAGTGGAAACACACTCTTGAATACACCAGACCATAAACTGGCGTACCAACCCGTGTCGTGCTGCTCAGTGGAAATGAGGCAAAAGGTAAGACCTTTCTGTCACGGTGTTGCAAGTGGTAAAAACTATGCTCCAACATCGCGACCCAAGCATAATTTGATACCGAATCATCTGTGGACACGCAGATATAATTCCTGACGTGCCCAACTACTGTCACTGTGGTTGAAATACAAACCATGGAAGAATAATCAGAATATAAAGAGAGGATCCTGCAACTGATTTCTGGAAACTTGGTGTGTGGATTCTACTTTATAAGAGTGACGGAGGCCAACCTCGGAGGGGAAAACAAATTTGTTTGGAAAGATGAGGCCTGAAACCGTCTGATGCTACTTTAGCGACCTGTTTACACACTGAACAGATGGACGTTTCCATGTGTGCAAAGTCTCGCAAAGGGAAACACTGGAAGCAGGAGCACAATGCACTTTTTCCATGGCCTGTACCTGAATGTCGCTTTATCAAGTCCAGAGGACCCCAAAGCTCTTCACATCACATTTAGCTCCAACATACACTAGGGCAGGGCAATATAGTTCAAAAATACAATCTCCGATTTTTTTTTTCATACCAGATCCGATTTCTGATTTTTCTCACTTTTCTGAAAACGAAATTACTACTGACAGAAAATATTTTCAAAAATGGCTTTTATTTCAATCATCCCTTTGATGAGCTGTACAGAGTATCAGGCTACGACAATTCTTAACTACGAGACTATAGTCAGAATATTAGCAGAATAAAGACATAATTTTACCAGCAGAATATTTTAAAATTACAAGAAAAAAGTTGTTTTAATGTAAAAAAAAAAAAAAAAAAAGCTTGAATAGATCATTTAAAAAAAAAAAAAAAGTTTTTCATGTTTTTGTAAAAACTACTACTTCATTCTTCACATATCATGACTTTATTCTGGTAATATTAAGACTATTTTCGTAGTATTTTGACTGTATTCTTGTAACATCACCATTTTTGTTGAAAAAATAAAATCGTAGCCTGACCCTTATATTTCGTCGTAGAGTTGACCTGAATTCAAAGTCTAAATAAATAGAAGGTGTAAAAAAGAAAGAAAAAAATACTTGTCAAACAAGATGGCCGCCCAGGACGCGCTGACATCACTCTGAACTACGGAAACCCAAGAGCACATTAGTGGGGGGGGAGATAAATAAAAAAAAATCAGTTAATCGATTAAATCGATTTATTGCCCGGCCCTAGTATACATGGAGATGAACATCGTATATTTTCGTAAAACAATTAAAATAAAAAAAAAGTGCATCTATACCACAGGATGCAGCACCACAGAAAATGGTGTAGTAGGTATGCCTGGCCAGTCGGTGGCGGTGTAACACTGCCAGACAACGAAACATTTCCACCCAGTTTCAAACATGTTCGTTTCCAGTCTCCCCAGACGCCGAATCCGTGCGGAAGCGTCTTGCCCAAGGGCACATCGACGGAGGCAGGTGGAGGGTGGGTTGAAACCGGCGACCCGTCGCCTCACGTTCAACAGAAAGCGTTTGGAAAATTTCCCACCACCAGGATGAGGATTCTTTTCAAGTCATTTTTATTGAACAAAAATGTTTTTCAAAGATCATGTAGGAAATACATTATAATACAAATGTAGCACAAACAAGACTTAACAGAAACAGTCTAGAAAAGGGCATGAACATGACTGCATACAGACTGGGGGGGGGGGGGGGGCACGAACTTCACCAGAACAGAGGAGGACGTCTGTAAAGGCGATCACCCAACACTGACGCAGTCTCAGTTAAAACAGGGGGACAGATCCGTCTTCGTGTTTTCTTCCACCTACCCGGCTCTCTAACCAATCACCATCCAGTTGCATCGAGTCCTTTACTTAGACTAGTGTTTGCTGGTTTCACTGGAAATGTTGCAAACTATGTACCTGCTGCTTCGCGAGCAGTTCAAAGACCATTTAATGAATTGTTCACTAAGCTGCTTTTCTTTTCTGCACTGAAGAGAAAAAAGATGATTTCTGTTTTGAGGATTGTGGTTTTATAGCAGAAAACACAAACGGGTGTCACAGATGACAACAATGGATTCAGCTCGGTCCTCACAGTATAAACACTTTGGAAAGCACAGACAGCGGCTTGTCGTGCTCATCCCAACCTGCAGGGGGCAGCAGTCGCTGCTCTTTAATGCACCAATCTGAAGAAGAAATGAAACGTCGACATTCCTGGAGGAGCACCAACGATGGCAAGTTAGCACCTGTTCACCGAACCGGTTTAGTCAAGAAAAACGATCAAAATCCTGCAAGAAGATGTTTTTGTTTTCATAAAACGCTTTAGATTTACGATTAATAATAAATAATTCAACTGGATTATTCAATGGGCCAGAAATCAGCGTCAGAGAGCGCGACCACAGGAGGTTTCACAATCAGCTGAGTTTAATTACGGTGAACTTGGAGAACTTTCTGAATCTTACTCTGAAACAAACCAAACAGCCAAAGACCAGAAAACAGTGCTGACAGAGCTGGCTAATCCGTTTAAATCTCAGCTGAAAACATCAGAAGACCAGAATCCAGGGCTTTTAATTGCAGTTTTTTTACGTTCTGTAACGAAGAGACATCAAATATTCCCTGCAGTAACATATAATAAACGATGCATTTCTCAGTCTGTTGATGCACCAACCAAAGGAACACTTTGTGAATAACTTATTATCTAATTTATGTTTCTGTGGGCCCAAACCGTTACCGTTCGTCGTCCCAGAGACACAAAAAAGAGCTAATTATATATATATATTAAAAAAAAAAAACCCTAGATATTTTTCCCCCTTTTATTTGAGATCAGTTAATTTAAAAAAAAAAAAAAAAAAGATATTTTCGTCAAAAGCTTCATTTTTTTTTTTTTCAGGGAAACGAGTGGAGCGGCAAAAACAAGTAAAAAAAACACTTACATTTCTAACAAAATGCGCTTTAATTTGTTTAAATATTTTCACAACAGCTGTCCGTACTCGACACCTTCTGAAAGGAGAGAAAATTGACCTTCGACCTTTATCTACTGCCGTGGTATCAGACAGGATGACTGCACTGCAGAAACACCAAATCTCACCAAGTGTTTCTGCTCCAGTTTCTAAAGCAAATGTCTTAAATACACTTTAAATCAGACAAAACTAACATAAAAGTAACTTTTCAGCAGATAGAGGAGCTGGTTTTAGGTCAATAATTCCTTAATGTTGATGAAAAACTTCTAGTTGTAGTGAAATAATCTGCCAGTAGAGACAAGACATATTTCCCATAAATTAAAATGTCTTGTTCCACTTATTTCACTACAACTAGAAGTTTTTCATCAACATTAAGGAATTATTGACCTAAAACCAGCTCCTCTATCTGCTGAAAAGTTACTTTTATGTTAGTTTTGTCTGATTTAAAGTGTATTTAAGACATTTGCTTTAGAAACTGGAGCAGAAACACTGAGATTTTGTTTGTGCAGTGTGGAGGTTGCCGTTAGATTGTGGCGTAGCATCGACTCGACACAGTGAACATGTACCGGCGCAGAGACGAGAGGTGGCGCTTCTCCATCTTCCAGAAGCTCCTCCTCTGCGTCCAACAGCCAGCAGAACCGCATGTAAGACATCTGCTACGAACACGGAGCCGGTTCCGGTCCGGTGGAGGCCGACGGATGGAGAACACTAAGATCTGCTAAAGGAGAAAGTGAGTTTCGGGGGGGTTGGGAGTTTCACTGCTTCTGGAATCTGAAGTCTCTCAGCACATGGTTGAGAGGCTGGATCTGAATCACTGGAGAAAGGTTGACCTGCAGGATCTTCTGCGCTTTCCTGCAGGCCTCGGCCACGGACCGAGAGTCGTCCACTTTTATCACTTTCCGTCCTAAATTTTTCTTGTCCTTCCAGCCGTTTCTCTGCCTCGCAGCGCCGGTTGCTCCCTTGGATCCCGGAAGGTCCTGGTGGAGGCCGTTGCCCCTCCAGCCATTGCTTGTCAGTTCCGTGTGAGTCTGTGAGACGGGCCGACCGTTGGCGTAGAAGAACGGAGCGGAGTCGCCGATGAGGGCGCCGTCCAGCCGGATGGGACAGGACAGGCTCTTCTGGCTGAACAAGGCCACGGCTTTGGTGGGCGCCCCGCCACCGTTCTGAGAAGGCTGAGAGGGTATTCCTGATAGCGTTGGGGGGTGCTGCTGCGATGGGAAGGTGATGGGGGGCGTCTCGGACTCCCAGACGGTTTGGATCTGGAGTCTGGCCGTGTGGAAGCCAGACAGACCTTGGATGCTGGTCAGTCTGAGGCACGGCTGCACGTCTGCCTCTAACATTTCTACAGTTTGAATTGGTGTCCTGCTGCAGACGATGGCGTGATGGTCCACCAGCACCTCCGGAGGCCGAATCCCCTGAATCCTTGGGTTGCTCCTCTCAGAGGTGTTCCAGGATGGGTGCACCTCCCGCTTCTTCACCTGAGGCTTCCTCTTCCTCTTCTTGGTAGCGGGTCTCACATTCTTGTTGACCAACTTGAGCATTTCCTCGGTCATGGGCAGGCTTGTGCAGGAGCGGTAACAGTACACGTCCTTGCTGCGCAGGATGGTGGGCCTGTGGCCTTCCTCGCTGAGCTCCTGCAGGAACGTCACAAGCTCCTCGGTGCTGGAAAGGTCTCGGGACATTGGGCTCAGGATCTTCAGAGCGTCCAGGAGGACGTTTTGTCCTGCTGAGGAGATGCGGGACCAGGAGTGAACAGCCCTTCGCTCCTCATTGGCGAACGCCAATGGCCGACGGACCATGGGACCTTGAGGTGAAGCAGCCATGTTTGTCAACCTGTATGGAAAAAAACGAGTAAAGCATTAGCAAAGTCACTGGGTCAGAACAGAACCATGAACTGGACCCCAGCTTGGGGTTGTTATGAATATCTGACCCATTTTGACCCAACAGAATCAGTTGGTTTTTACATGAAGGTAAAGAAATCCTTGAATGTTTGACAAATGTCTGCAAAATGAAACAACAGATGGCCTCTAATTAGGCTAAAGATACATTCAATTATATCCTCATCGATAAAATCTATACTGTTGATCAAAGATTGGTCCGTTGAAGAAAAGCAAATCGACCGTTTTGTCACTGCAAACACACAAAATCTTGCCAAGTATTTCTGGTCCAGTTTCTAGTGCAAAAACCTTGAACACACTTGAAATGAGACAAAACTAACTTACAAGTAACTTTTCAGCAGATATAGAAGCTTGTTTTAAGTCAATAATTCCTTAATATTGATGAGAAAGTTCTAGTTAATAAGTGAGCTAATCTGCCAGTGGAACAAGATATTTTTCCCATATTATAAGTTAAAATGTCTTGTTCCACTGGCAGATTAGTTCACTTAGATATATAAATAAAACTAATAACAAGTGGACCATGAGCTGAGCCTTGGGGTACACCTGTATTAATTTTACAAGCAATTTTTGGCCACTTTTGAAAATTCACTGTTCATAATTCAGAGGATGATTTGAGAAGTTATTATAGTCACCAATCTACGGTGGCCGTGTGGTGCAAACAGCGAAACGAGCTGCAAACACATGAATGATGCAAACTCCTAAACACACAAATATAAAAAAGCAAATGTAATAGAAATTCTCTGAAAACAAAAAATTCTCCAATCACAGAAAATGGAAGCAAAAATATAGAATCAACAAAACAAATGCAAACGAAAAATGCTTCCCCCATAAACAAAATGTTGGAACCACAGGAAATGGAAGCCAGGGGGAAAACGTTGCAATTAGTGAAAACAGCAAGTATGAAATGCGGCAAACTTGCGCCACAAAACGGAAGTCCTCCAGACCACTAGGGGGAGTCGACCAACAACTTGCATGGGACCAGACTCTCAGTAAAGACTGGATGTCCAGAAGATGAAGGAAGGAAAGGTGTGATTTACTTTACGTCTTTTCGAAACACGCAGTCTCTTCCAATATTACTGAACGTCAGCATATTTACATAGGCAATATTACCTCCTCCAGACTCCCCCTAGTGGTCTGGAGGACTTCTGTTTGGTGGAGTAAAGTTTGCAGCTTTTCAGATGTTTTTGCTATTTGTAGCATTTTACCTTTTGCTTCCATTTCCTGTAGTTGCAATATTTTTTCTGTGTTTGCAGTATTTATTCTGTAGTAGCAGTATTTTTGGCTTGCATTTGTTTATTAATTATACGTTTTTACTTCTATTTTCTGATTGCAACATTTTTTGTTTACAGCGTTTTTCTGCTGCCTTTGTGTTTTTGCGTTTTGAAGTTTGAATCATCCGTGTGTTTGCTGCGCGTTTCGCCGTTTGCACCTGTCGGCCACCGCACCAATCAGATGGGGCTCCGACCAGAGCATGATGGAGCTGGTGACCAAGAGAAAGCAGTGAGCATTAGCGTTCAACTCGAGGTTTTGAAGGCAGTAAGCAAAGCTGCTGCCCCCATTTGAGCCATCAGGTGAGCAGCTTGAAGCCCATGTCGAGATCTCCTGGCTACCCAAGAAAATAAAGCGTTCTGGACAAGCTGAACACCAAGTTCACTGGAAACTGTGTGGAAAATCATGACAACAGCAGCCGTATTTCCATCAGTGTTTTGGAAACGGCAAAATTCAAAACAACTTCCTAAATTTCGCAAAAAGGTTTTTAAGCTCGCTTGAGGGGGGTTTTGGTTTTAACGAAATAGAGTTAATGCGCTAAAGGGGAGATGGAAACATCCAGGTTCTGACGTAGCGAACATTTACCTCACATGACTGATCAGCTGTTTCCACTGTGGGCTGCATCAGAGTCGCATATCTGCGTATCGCATCTCTGCGTCTCCGAGCAGCACATAACACCACCAATACTAGCGGAAAAGACAGAACTTGGCCGATAGAAACACATTCCTGAAAGCCTCTCTCCATCATGCCCGATTCGCATTTTCTTTCTTTTTTTGTGATATTTTAAAAGTTCGCTCAAAATTCATGACAGCTGGATGGAAACTCAGCTCATGATGACAGAATATAATCTTTCACAACAGTTAAAACACAGCTTATAGCAACGAGAGCAGAAAAAGAAGAAGATCCCACTGATACAGAAGCAAAAAGCTGAGTTGTTGTTATTTTAGGAATCCAGAGAAGGTGGGAAACAACAACAGGAAGTTGACGATAGCCGAGGTTGACAGGGACCAAAACTTCAACTGCTGATCTTTCCTGGACTCTAAGCTCGTCTGAAACCAGGCGGGACCAAGTCGGTGTTTTGCAAGTCTCAAGTCTTTATCCTCAAGTCCCGAGTCAAGACAGGCAACTGTCAAGTCAAATCCCAAGTCTGAAACTTGACATTTTTAAGTTCTTTCAAGCCTTTTTTTTTATTATTTAACAATGTTGCAGTTATATGTTAAATGTAAACATCAGATCATGTGTACTTTTCAAATCTGTATTTATCTGAAATCATAATATTGTGATTGGGGGGGGGAAAACAGTCTATTTGCCTTGATTCCAACATTGTGGTTATTATGTAAATAAAATAATTTCTTATAATATAATTATATCTTATAATTTCTTAATAATTGCTTGTAAAAAAAAACAAAAACAACAACTGGTGAATGGCTCAGCCCATCGTCAGTGGTGAATACATTTGTCCAATCACCCAACCTTACAGCACAAACAAAACTTTTTTTTGCATTTTTCTTTATTAATTCATTTTCCCAGTGCACATCACAGTAGAAGACGCATAGCAGCAGTACGTTAGTGAAAAAGAAGAACTGTGGTGAGCATGTGTGACTGTGTAAGCAATGATAGTGAACTGAACGAAACAACACTGACATCATCAATGGAAGAAAGAAGTTAAAATAACGGAATCATAATAATAGTTATAATATTCAAACAAATTATCTGGAAGAGGCAAGTGAATATAGGCAAACATAGGCCTGTTACAACAACTGGACGATAAATTTCCCCAGAAATTATAGCGATAAACGATAATATTGTTTTAAGACCATTTTCAAGTATTAATTGATAATGGCATAATAATGGAAGTTCGTCCTCTCAAACACCAACAAACGTGAATTTTGTAAAGAACACTTACACTTTATGACTATCACTATTTAATTTTCCATATTATTTCCAATCTTATTGTTTTATTACTTATGTTACCTTTATTTTATTTTTTCTCATTTTTAAAACATTTTTTAATTTTTTTATTTACCGTCACTTTCTTTCATTATGTATTTTTTCAGAATTTTTTAAAGATATTTTAAAAATCCTACATAAAACAACCAAAAACAATAAAAACGGAAATCAAAACCACACACAACCGAAAACATCAATAAAATCTTTCATGATGTCTCCGTAAACAAAATTGCCATTCAAAAAATATTAATCATCAGAATAGAAATTATCGCGCGCAGTTTAATTTATCATGCGATTAATTGATTAACTGCTTATAACGACGGGCCAATGGATCAATTTATAGTTAAAAAGTTCATTTTACCAGGCTGAGTTTGCTAGATTATATGCAAGAATTACAGAGGATGAGGAGGGAAGGATGGTACAGGCTGAAAGAGAAAAAGAATAAAAAAGGAAAACACAAAAACACAATCATAATACATAAAATATTATTATTTACAGTATAAGTGGGGATAATAATGGAACGCATTATGTAAGAGTTATTTTCCACTGAAATATGTTCAATGAGTTTTCCAGTTCATGAGAATCATCTTCTTGGCCATAGTTAACGCTGTAAGCAGTTGTTTAGGATTTGGAGCATCATGTAAGGACTCACTGGGAGGACCCGGAAATTCAACCACACACAGAAGTACGTAAAGGAAAAACAAGTTTATTTAGAATCAGGAACTGGTAGCAGCTCAGGAAGAATCGATGAAGGTCTCCACAAGGGAATCCAACGCAGTACCAGGGGCTAGACGATAATCAGGCAGAGGTTATACACGGAGAGGCAGAGAGAGCAAACTTAACTAGAGGGTCAGGCAATACTCGGTGGTCGTGAAGCGGAGCTTGAGTCAGGGTCCAGAAATCCAGAACCAAAGGAATCCGTAACGGGCTTGGCAGGAGGGGAAGATCCGTGGACGGAAATGGGTCGAAGAAACACAAGAAGGCAAGGCATGAAACGCTGGATTTCTACTGGCTCGTGGCTGTCGATAATCTGGCAGGGAGGCAGGGGCTGAGAGGAGTTAAGTAGAGCAGGGCCCAGGTGGCACAGATCAGCAATCAGGTGACACAGGTGAGTAGAATGAAAACTAATTACAGCATGGGGAGGACCAAACATGAATCATAACAGTACCCCCTCCTCAAGGTCCGGCTCCAGAAGGACCACCTGGCTGGTCAGGATTGGACCGATGAAACTCCCTGATAAGGGATTTGTCCAAAATGTGTCGGGCCGGCACCCAGGAGTGCTCTTCAGGCCCATATCCCTCCCAATCCACCAAGTAATGGATGGACCGGCCCCAATGTCTGGAGCGAAGGAGGCGGCGCACCGCGTGAGCGGGGCCCCCATCAATGATCCGGGCGGGAGGAGGGGGCCTGGAGGAGGGAACCAACCGTGAAGAGAAAACAGGTTTAACACGTGACACATGAAAGGTGGGACAAACTCTGAGAGTCCTGGGGAGGCGGAGCCGGACAGCCACTGGGTTGATAACCTTGGAAATCGGGAAGGGTCCCGTGCGCGGAGGACAGGAGCGGAGGTGAAGGCCTTTTTAAGGTGGTCAAAGGACTCTGCAGCACTCTTACTCCAAACGAACTTGCACTTGGATGAAGTAAGAGAATGAAGTGGAGAAGCAACAGAACTGAAATTGCGGATGAACCGTCGATAGAAATTAGCAAACCCCAGAAACCTCTGAAGTTGTCTACGGTCTTGTGGGCAGGGCCAATTCTTGATGGCGTCCGTCTTGCTGGGGTCCATGGAAATCCTGTTAGGAGAGATGACGAAACCCAAGAATGAAGTGGACGATTTGTGAAACTCGCACTTTTCTGCCTTGACAAACAGGTTATTCTGCAGCAAGCGGAGAATAACAGAACGGACATGAGTCTGATGGGTAGTGAGATCCTTAGAGAAAATTAAGATGTCATCCAGATAAACATAAACAAAACGACCGACCATGTCCCTGAGGACATCATTGACTAGAGCTTGGAACACTGCGGGAGCGTTGGATAGGCCAAAGGGCATTACCAGGTATTCATAATGGCCGGTTGGAGTGTTAAAAGCCGTCTTCCACTCATCCCCCTCCTTGATACGGACTAGATGGTAGGCATTTCTGAGATCGAGCTTGGTAAAAACTGTGGATCCCTGAATCAGGTCGAAAGCAGTGTTCATTAGGGGAAGTGGGTAACGATTCTTGACTGTGATGTCATTCAATCCCCTGTAGTCAATACAGGGTCTCAAAGAACCATCCTTCTTGCCCACAAAGAAAAAACCTGCACCAGCTGGAGAGGATGAAGGGCGGATAATGCCTGCCTTGAGTGCGTCACAGATATAATCCCTCATGGCCTTATCCTCCGGGCCGGAGAGGGAGTATAGACGGCCTTTGGGAGGAAAGGTTCCAGGAAGCAAATCAATTGCACAATCATAGGGCCGATGGGGTGGAAGGGAAGTGGCGCGATGCTTATTAAAGACTTCCCGAAGGTCATGGTAAACAGCCGGTACCTTGGATAGGTCGGGATAGGTTTCCTGTCCCGAGATAGGGACAGAAAAAGGGACCGAAGCTGCTAAGAGGCAAGTGGAATGGCAAGATGGTGACCAACCCAACACCTCGCCCTTCACCCAGTCAATGTGGGGGTTGTGTTTTCTTAGCCAAGAAGCCCCCAAAATGACAGGGAGACCAGGGGACTATTATCAGGAAGGAGATAAGTTCATGGTGATTCCCAGAAATACTGAACTTAATGGGACCCGTTTCATGGGTGATCTGGTGAAGTACATGGCCATCAATAGCCAAAACTTCAAGACACTTAGAGGTAGGTAAAAGTTGGATGCCCAGAGATTCGGCAAGACCACGGTCCATGAACTCAGTATCTGCTCCTGAATCTATAAAGACTGGGAGACGCTTGGTTTGACAATCAGCTTGGAGAGTGGCTTGAACAGAGAATGAAGAGGATTGCCATCGCTTTTGACTCAGCAGGAGCCTCTTACCTCCTGCTGAGCCTGGCCTTTTACAGGACACCGACTAAGTAGGTGACCCTCTCCACCACAATAGAAACAAAGGCCTCTCTTAAATCTCCGCTCTCTCTCTTGTGGGGACAGGCGAGTTCGACCAATCTGCATAGGCTCCTCTCCCGGAGAGGTGGGTGAAGAACTCAAAGGTGGAGCCGTGACTGGTGGCTGTGATCTGGGAACAGATTCAACATGGTAAGTATGACTGAGGGAACTCCTCTCCAACCTTCTCTCATGGAGCCTAGCATCAATTCTGGCGGCCAGGGTCTCCAGTTCCTCCAGGTCCTTGGGAGCGTCTCGGGTAGACAGCTCATCCTTTATCTCCTCACTGAGACCCTGATAGAACGCATCACATAGTGCCTCATCGTTCCAGTCACTTCCTGAGGATAGAGCATGAAAATCGATAATGTACTCAGTTACTCGCTTCCTGCCTTGTTTGAGTCTGAGCAACCCACGTGCAGCCTCCCTCTGAGGCAGAACAGGATCAAAGACCCTGATTAGCTCCTTGGAAAAGTCCTGGAACCGATAACAAATGAGGGAGTCCCGCCGCCATTCTGCAGTCCCCCATAATTTGGCTTTTCCCGAAAGGAGGGAAATAGCATAGGCTACTTTAGCGCGTTCAGAGGGAAAAGATGACGGCTGAAGTTCAAAGATTATTTCACACTGAGTAATGAAGGGACGACACTGACTCTGCTCACCTTTAAACACCTCCGGAGGAGACAGGCGGGGCTCAAAAATGGGTGAGACCTGGAAACCAGACGTAGCGGCTTTGAGGCTGGGAGAAGGGGCTCCTTTAGGGGAGGGAAGGGAGGACATCCTATCAAGCATGCTCATCATTTGTTGCATGTTTGACTCCAGGCGGGTAATAGCGTCTTCAACACTTGAACGCCACTCCTGTGTGGGTGACGGGTCCATAGTGGCCAGATTATTCTGTAAGGACTCACTGGGAGGACCCGGAAATTCAACCACACACAGAAGTACGTAAAGGAAAAACAAGTTTATTTAGAATCAGGAACTGGTAGCAGCTCAGGAAGAATCGATGAAGGTCTCCACAAGGGAATCCAACGCAGTACCAGGGGCTAGACGATAATCAGGCAGAGGTTATACACGGAGAGGCAGAGAGAGCAAACTTAACTAGAGGGTCAGGCAATACTCGGTGGTCGTGAAGCGGAGCTTGAGTCAGGGTCCAGAAATCCAGAACCAAAGGAATCCGTAACGGGCTTGGCAGGAGGGGAAGATCCGTGGACGGAAATGGGTCGAAGAAACACAAGAAGGCAAGGCATGAAACGCTGGATTTCTACTGGCTCGTGGCTGTCGATAATCTGGCAGGGAGGCAGGGGCTGAGAGGAGTTAAGTAGAGCAGGGCCCAGGTGGCACAGATCAGCAATCAGGTGACACAGGTGAGTAGAATGAAAACTAATTACAGCATGGGCAGGACCAAACATGAATCATAACACATCATTAATATTTGTTGTGGTGTAAACGAAGACAGGGTGATAACAGTTTAGTCTGTTTAAAACCAACTCTGGCTGCGTAGATGTGAACTCACACCAGGGTCCGGACCAAAACAACAGCCTGGAGGAGGTGGGCTCGGTTCGCTGATGGTGTGAACGTGATCCGACCTCGATCTGACGCAGCTACCAGGTTCACACTGCAAGCTTGATCCAAACGACTTCCTGTAGCCAGGTTTGTGTTGCATCATGGGATGTGGGAGAGCGATGGAAGCACGTCTTTTTCTTAAAGCATGAAGCCCCACACAACTTTCAAGACGTCTTCTCAAAACCATCAACCATTTGCCGTGGCACACTGCCATGGCAAAATAAGCCACCACACCTTCAGAATGAAAGCTTTTTTTAAAATATATGTTAAAAAAAGTATATATATATATATATATATATATATATATATATATATATATATATATATATATATATAAATAAAGACAAACATTAAAGTTTACTTTGTTTTGAAAAACCAACATGGCCGGCTCCTTCCTGTATGGCATGGCTGCTAAGCTAGCTACTGTGTGCTGCGCTGCTCTCAGGACTGAAGGAAAACTGGAGCCGACAGTCCGAAGTAGAGGGAGAGAAAATGCGAAACAAAGGTACCTGAGGAAGGTTAAGTTGAATGCATCTTTAGTTCAAGCCTGTGAAAGCGACCCTGATGTTAACATATGTTGCATCTGAACGACAGTAACGTCGTAACAGTAACTTACTATAGTAAGTTACTGTTACTTACTGCGACAGTAACGTCGCAGTAAGTAATTTATATAGCTTGGCCATCATGTGTTTCAGATACGTTTTGAACAGCATGACAGCGCTTAATGTCGGGTAATTTCTCTGTTGAGACTCATTTCTGGTTCCATTTTCAGATGAGTATATTAAAATATTTTCAGAAGAAGAAGGGACCCGAGGAAGACGTTGAGGTAACGTTAGACAAAGATGCTCAATGTTCTTGACTGTGACGCAGTTGCCTCAGGTTCTGAGGAACATAGAAATGATAGTGATCTGTACCGTGACACATGGAATATTTAAATATTCCTAACACTCCTTGCTTGATATTGGTGTTTGAAACGAATCTAACACTTCCCAGTTAAATTAGACAGGTACACAGGCTGAAGTCGTGGAGGAGGGGAGTGAAGGAGAGAAAAGTGGAGAGGCAGAGCAGGAAGGTGGACCTTCCTGTGCAGGTGAGCATGTTCCCATACGTCAGGGCATTAGAGCTCTTGTTCAAGAAACCCAGAAACATAAAATGCTCTCAGTTTTACCTGCAAATTAAACTAAGAAACAAACTATTGATCTGATTAAATTATCCATGTTTTCTACTGAATCAGAACCCAACATCTCCCAGCCCAGACACATCGGACCAACAGAACAGACTGAACGTTCTGGCCAGGTTTGTTGCGACAAGTTCTGGAGGTTCTCTTGGAGTTTTCTCTGTGTGAAAAGAAACCGAACCAATGAAAAAAGTTGCAAGTTATACTCACCAACGGATTCAGACCAAAGTAAATGAGCAACAGGTGAGAAAACACCCTGAAACAGAAGGGATGAGAGTTCTTCTGTTGGTTGGAGTGAGGAATATTTTGGACCAACTGAAGATGATGAAAGGCTTTTTTTGATGCAAGTGAAAAGTTCAAAACAATAATACAGACGAGAAAATAAAACTGTAAACAAACATCTTCACTTCCTGTTTTGACACCAACCTTCTCAGTTTGGACAATCTCTCTTGATAGACGTTCAGGAGACGCTGATTTGTCCAGAACACCTGAACTCCTGAAGTTTGGCTTGATATCCAAGTTTAAAAAAATCCAACCTGCAGCCTGATCACAGGAACCAGCCTCTCCAGGACCTTGATCAGACTCTCGGTCCTTTCAGAGTTCAGTTGTAGGTAGGGATTTGTTTTTTTTAACTAGTACATTATTTCTTTTAGGTTGTTTTGTGACTCGGATAATTTTAAGAACCCAGAAAGGAATAAAGCTCCCAAAATACATTGAAATCGCCAATGAAACCAATGCTGAGGGACCAACAGGCAAGCTGAAGCCAGGAGTTCAGAGATAGCAGGTAGCTAAAACTGATAGACCCACGACCAGCTGTGGGAATTGGACCAGAGATGAAAATAGATGTTCCACTGGTCTTCAGAGAGTCAAAGAACTGGTGAACTGAAACTGGAACAGAACAGAACAGACCTGAAAGGGAGGGTAGCTCCAGGAAAACCCCTCATAATGATTTTGATAAGCCAGATATTTCTGATCATGGAGTCTTCCACCAACAGAGTGGTCGACAGGAACAGTAGATCAGAGGATTTCGGTTGATTGGGGACAGAACCACTAGAACTGCAAGGGTTGGGAACCAGATAGCCATCAGAGACCAAAGGAGCTGAGGGTCCTTCTTTACCCCCTAACTGTGGGGAAGGGGACAGGGAACAAGTCGGAGCAGGGGAGTCTGGTGGAGCACCAACGTGAAGCTTCATTTTAATAAATTATATTGGTTGGAGGAAGTTGAGGACTGGGAAGGAAGTGACTGTGGAGGAGAGTTGGAGGTCCCAGCTGGGTGGCATCAATGCTCCATGGTGGCCATACAGGAAGAAGTAGTTTTGGATCATTAGCTGGCTGATCCACCATTTCATTTCAAGAACACAGAAACAGTCTAAGAGACTTAGGCAAGGTAGAGGACGGAGACAGCTGGTGTTCTCCACCCGCCACAGACCAGCACTGTCCAAGATGAAAAGGTTTCTGGAGCTGGACAGTGGTGGTCCCACAGAACTGGGCCTTGCAGTAGGGGGTTGAAAAAGACGCTGGACAGCTGGTGAAAGGTGCATTTAAGTGATCATCTGAGAGTCATCGTATATCCTCCTTACAGGTCCCAAATCCTTTGGTTTGCCTAAAAACCATGTCTACTGGCTTTGTGTTTCGTAAAAAAAACAGAACAGAAAATCTATGAAGAAAAATTTGGAAGAAATTCAACAGATAAAATCAATAAAGAGCTTTATTGCTGGTGTGACGTAACAACCTTGTGTCAAGTTGTGCTCTGGTATGAATCACAGGGCCCTATGATTTCCGCAATGCGGAAAATGCAGACAGAATCGCCGAATTTAATAGAGAAAATGGAATCCACAATAAAACAGAATTTCATGGAATTAGTTGATGTTTTGGCTGCTGCAGCTCCCATACCCAATCGGCTTTGCATCTGCTGGGGTCTCCTCTCCACACAGAGTGAAACAGTCATCCATGGTGAAAAAACTCGGAAACACCGATGTCTTCCCAAAATAATAAATAGTTTTATGAAACAGGAGAAAACTTTTCTGTACGTTTTGTCAGAACCCGATTTATTGGAGGCGCAAGGATATGACCACTCGGAAACATGGAGAAGAAGCTAGCTTGCTAGCTGCAGCTAGTCACGTCTGCTAACTCTGGAACATTTAAATGAATCAGTGGAAGCGAGAGTTGAAGGTGCTTTTTGCTCTGTGTCTCAAATCAGATATTCTTTTAGGAAAGAAATGAAACAAATTTTGCTCATTTTTGGGAAAGCAATGCAAACGGCGCTGGGGGACGTTGGGGTGGGTGCAGTTGCAGGAACATAAAATAATCACCAAAACACTGGCAGTCATTACTTTAATTGAGATTTCTGTAACAGATGGAAGAAATAAAAATGAACAAAGGTCCTGATCATTATGAAGTGTGCACAAGCTCTTACTTTTTACAGGTTTTTTTATGTCATAAATATTTTTGGTGTTCAGTTAAACTCAAAAGCATTTTTGAAAGGGAGATTTTCTTTTATGTTAAAAACTAGATTCTTAATTTTGCACATAATATTTGAGTTCTTTAAAAAACAAATGATGGAAAAACACTTTTTAACACCTTGTAAAACCAATGTTCTGTTGAACTGCAGCAGTCTTTCATTTGTGATACAGAATAACAGTAAATTTTGACCTCTAGCTACTCATTTGTTCAATTTTTTTGACACCATAATTACATTATTTTTGGGTTAATAAATATGGTTAAAGTGGAAATTGGGAAAAAATAAAACAGAATTTGGAAAACAATAAAATGGATTTCATAGAGCCCTAGAAATGGACCTTCACAACCTCATTGCAGCAAAGCTGTTTTTGCATCACTTAATGGTGAACCTCCATTTGAAAATGAAGATCATTATAACATGTTTGGTAGAGCTGGTTATTCTGGTAATAACTATGGTTTGGGCTGCACGACATTAGAAAATCTAGCGATTGCGGCATCAGTTGCAATATCTGCCTATTTTCTTCTTTCCTCACTTATCTCTGTTTCCGTCACTCTGTGACCTATAACCTTTTGGGTAATGTCATCAGTGCCCAGTGTGAGCATCTGCTGCCATGAGATTCTGCCCAACTGGATAAATATTACATTAGAGTGAAAAATGCAGCTTATTAAACTTGGAATATATTAGCCAACAGTAGGGCTGGGGGAAATCAATTTATAGGACAGGAGATTTGTTGTTGCACATAAGCCAACCTCACCCTCTTCACTCTTAACCTGTTGGATTGGTTTATGACCAGCTTTCCATCTAACGGGTCTGGAAATCCTTGAACCTGTAGGGTATTACCCTGCACAGTTTCCTGGGATAATCTATTCAAGCTGGTGTCGAGAAACACTCATCTAGCTCCTCACTACCTTCTATCCAGATGCCATACCGCTTTTCAGTTCATGAAGTAGTCCACCGAGTCGCCAAGCAGTAGCTCAACTCCATGAACCACACCTGTTACCGGTAGCTCTTCCTCTAAATACAATGCAAATTTTAGTAACTCGGTCTGAGTTCCAGGGGTATTGTTATAAAACTGACCTAAGGTAACCATTAAAAACCTCCCAATATCACTAGAACCATATACCATTGCATATTTTACACCCATTAGAGAACTCTACTGGTAAGATGACTCAATTTATTTGAATGTCCACAACTTTTCTAGAATTTTCTCATGCTTCTTTATTTTAGTATGCCTTAGCAGGGATAAGTAACAGCAGAAATCTCAACAAAATCACCATCATTACATATGTGAAAATCTAATCAACTTTCTTTCCCTAACACTGGGAGCGACTCATTTCCATACCTCAGATGTAATAGTCCTCATAACACATAACTCTTAGAAGTCCTTGGATGGAAGGGTGCCTTCAGTAGGCGACGTCTTCCTCTTGACGGATGCTTGATAAACCCATGTTGTTATTTCCTGAATCAATCAGTTCACCGTGTAGATGTTGAATATTATCCATCGACCAAGTCTGTTTGAGGGTATTGGGGTATCCTTCGTAGGAATCAAAGACCAACAGCCCAATTTGGAACCACATCTGAGGGCGTTGGCTTTTCCCCGTTCCAGCGATGCAGGGTCCTCCGTCGTTCCGTGGCTCCTCGGTGCAGTCCTTTGGTTCCTCCTTCTACGCTCCAAGTTGACTCGACTCCAGCAAGCTCTTCCTCTTTTCAAGAGCTTATATACCCATTCCTCCCATTGGTGTGTATTGCAAGATGCTACGTGCTTTTTCACATGACTCTTGGTCTGCTCAAGTTCCTTGCGTAACTTGGGCGTTCATCTCCAATGGCCATCTGGACTCACTTCTCCAATTTGATTCCTGAGCCTGCTATCTGTTCCTCTTTTGTATTTTTCCACTCACTGACCTTAACTAACCTCCTCAGCTTCAACTGATTACATTTATTATCAAAATCACAATGTGTTTAACATGATTTACAATCATCTTTCATATCAATAAATGCTTATAATCAACATTAACCAACACAAAAATCACAACACCACTTACAGATACTTCTTTTTGATCACCTTCTTTGCTTTAATTACTCATACCGTTGGGTTGGTTCTACAGAAAAAGGGAAAACACATTTCAGTGTGCAAAATATATGGCTGTTTACCTCTCAGGCCTTTACTTCTGTTGAAAACAATCATTACTCTTATCCAACTCATATATTTTTGCATGAAACTGGAATGATCTCACCACTATATGTCAACAGATTGATTTTTCAATACTTCTGTGTGTGACGTCAGGTTTACGTTCAAGTGCACACACATGCATACACAAATGGCTGACAAAGGAAACGCTGCGCTCAGCAAGTTGTCTCAACTGACGTCTGGAACCATTTTGGATTGAAAATAAAGAGCTGGATAAATCCAAAGTGGTTACCAAGACCTGCCAAGCAGAGGTAAGTTATTGTAGAAATACTACAAACCTCAGAAACTACTTGACAAGGTATGCTATGCTAACGTTAATATCCGACAAGCTTTCTGAGGCAAAACGAGAGAAACCGAGGAACTCACCTGCCGATTCTGAGTGGCCCATTGAGATAACAGAGGCAATCGCAACTGTTTGCAAAGATTTACGCTCGTACTCAGTTGTACTGCACCGAGCAGCAGCCATTATTAAACAAAATGGTAGGATTTAGGAAAACTTAACATAGTAAATACTTGAATTTTGCACCCTAAGAATATTTAGTTAAGCATACAAATATGGTGATTCATTGTCCATTTCAGGTAAAATTTCCTTTTATTAATTTTACTATTAAATGTGACTAGCATTACACAGCTTGTTTTCAGATCCACTGGCTGATTACTTCACTAGGATTTAACTGAAGTGCAAAAAAATGTATATTATTTATTTTAATTGTATTTTTTTTGTGTGTTTGCCCGACTATATTTGGTGTTTAAGTATTGTCAATAACATCTTCCAGTAACATAATTATCTAGTCATGTTTTCAAATTTTCTGTCAACCTTTTTTAACAAAAACATGTTGGACCGCTCGTGAAACGCCCTGGCACTCCTGTGGTGAAGATGAGAATTCTGCTTTTAGGATGAAGATGAGGCGCTGAGAGTCACAAAGAAAGGTAAAATAAGCAGACTGACTGGTGATGAAACTGAAGTCCAAACGGTCCGACAGTTTTAAAGGACTGAAAGCTTCATTCTTGACTTTTAGTTGTTAAGTTTATTAAGTTCTGGAGTGTTTTTACTTCCTGTTTCTGGCCAGTGTTGATGACTCAGTTAATCCCTTATTTGTTCAGTTTAAATCTGATAATATTTAGGATCTTCATTTCAAACATGTTTAAAATTTACATTTGAAAATTGGAGCAGCAACAACTAACATTTCATATTGCTGGGTTTCACATGACTTAGTGTCAACGTCACGAAATGCAGATACAGGAAGTAAATGCAGTAATACACAACCCCGTTTCCTTCTGTTGATTCAGCATCAAAATGTCAAAATTCTGTGCCGTGTACGGTTGTTGCAACCGTTCTAATCCGGAGAAAGAAACATTTTTATGCATTCCAAAAGTAGTGTCACAAGGGAGTTAATTTTAAAAAATGTACAGAAAAAAAGACAACAAAAGTGGATCAACAATCTATGACTAAAAACAGGAGGTGCGGAAACGGACAATGAAGGGATTTGCAGCGACCACTTTCTAACAGGTAAGGATGGTGTCATTTATGAAATCGTATTTTCAGATATTTTATCAGGCAATTTCTTAGAAAAATATGCATTGTTTTTAATGGGGTTTCTGTAGATCTCTGCGAATAGTTGACGTACATTGGAGAAATGCAGTATGACAACATCAAAATATACGATGTCGATATGATATACAAAACTGGGTTTACAGAAGCTAAATAAATTATTTACAAGTACATCCAAGCACATAGAAATAACATGGGTTAACTTGTTAGCGGTAGCAGTAGCATTGTTATCATAGACCAATTACTTAAAATAGCACTACTCACGTGGCCAGAAATAAGGAAACAGCCATTTAAAGCTTCTTTGGAACCGACATGGTTGACCCAACCTAAAACAAAATAATTGTCGGCTTTGAGACTTTTGAGAGCTTTTAGCTGGCTCATCGTATAATATGAAGTCTGCAGCACCAGATAGTTTGTTATGTCAGTCACCTCCACGCCTGGTAAATTCTCTAATTATATGAAGTTTTTTTTTTTTATTAAGACTATATGGGTCATATCCTAAATGTACCCATATTTTTTTTTTTTGCAAAACCTTGTCTGTGCCAGCCCATTTAAGGCACTAGCGTACTTGCTGTCATCCATTTTGCTGTTTTGAACTGGAGCAAATTACTTACCCCCCCCCATCTGAATTTTGCACATCATCTGGGCTACGTGACTGCAACCCAGCAGTTGTTGATGGAACATCAATCAGAATCAGAATCCTTTATTGGTTTCCCAGAGGGGAAATTTACATTTCAGTACAGCCCATCCAAGAAAAACAAAACAGACAACAAAAGACGTGGGTGAACAGGTATCTGAGGCCTGTAGCCGTCACTGAGAGGCGCTGCCCTTTTATTCGATGAAAAAAGACCACATTAGGTAAGTGAAAGGGGGGGAAATCATTTTTCACACTTTATCCTTGGCAGGTTACAGTTTGAGATTGGAAAAAACACACAAAGAAAGCAACAAACAAACAACTGACAACATCATATATAACGATGGGAGCCAGTGAAGGCGGTGAGAGGGGGATGTGTATTTATATCTATGAGAATGTGTGTGTGTGTGTGTGTGTGTGTGTATGCATGTGTATTTGCGAGTAAGTCCATGAAACACTGTCACAGAAGCCATTGTCCTTGATAGTGATGAAGCATTTATCAACCGGCCTTGTTCAGTTCTGAGCAGGTCCACAGGGAAGGGAGGGGTAGTGGGAGCAGAGCATCTTGTTTACATAACATCGAGGAGAAATTGAGAAAGCCAGCCTTCCAAGGTTGACACAGGGGAGCCAGATTCAGATAACAGGAACTGTTTTGGGTCAGGTCAACTCTTAATTTTCCATCTGCCTTAAAGTCACAATGGTATATCTCCATGGTGAGTCCAAACAGCCAAATTCCTGGTCATTTCCGCCAAATACAAGGGTACAACTTCTCCAAGATTTATCCCATTTCACTTCTGAGTCCAGGAACCGCAACCAGCCTGCGATCCTGTGCAAGGATCACATCCAGTTTCCAATGCTGCTCACGCAGCATCTCAGCCTGAGTGTTGGTTGCTCTTAAGATTCCCTCACACAAGCTGGGTAGCTTTGCAATTGCCAGAACAGCTTCTGGAGTTTTCCCACATTTCTCAATATGCCAGGTAACCTCCAACTCCAAAAAGCAGAAATCCTGTTATCAAAAATCCAATTATGTATGCATCTTTAACATCCTTGACTGACAGTATCGACAGACACACAATCCTCCACTTCTGCCAGAGTCCACTGTGTACCCGGAGAAAAATGTTCCGTCCAGACAAGAGGGTTCCCACCTACCCTGTCCTGTCTTCTTGTTGAGAAAATTTGCTCAATTGCATTGTGAAACTAGCTGACCAGATCTATGATTTGCAATTCGGAAGATATGCAAAGAGAGGCTACAAAAAGATTAACAAGACAGTACAGGACAAAAGAGTTGAAGCAGGGCAGAACAGGGAGGTTATGGGAGAGAGAGAAAAAGCATCCTTCTCCACCGACAGCAGGAAGAAGAAACCTGATCATTAAGAGACTCAAAGATCTAATTTTTGTTTTATAAGACTAATTGAAAACGGACATATGAAATTTTTTTCAGAAATTTTGCATTTATCTGTGTTGGTGCACTACAAAATTTAAGTAACTTCATTCCAGCCAATAATTATCGTTATGGAGGTATAACGAAATAGTTTCCCTGAAGATGTAAGACGATCTTAAAGAAGCCTTCCTTTCAGTTATATTTTAGTCAACTAAATTTGTTGCAAATGTAAAATGACTAAAATGTATAAAGATTGTGTGTGCTACAACTAAAACGACTACAGGTGACTAAATAAATATCACCTGTAAAAATGAACACAGGTATTAAATGCCCATGGCCAATCAGTGCTGATGATCTGATCATCACCAGTTTGACCATGTCTATAGAAACATGAACCCCAGCATTCTCCAAATCTGGACCCCAACACACAATTGCTGCTCCCCATCAACCTGGGAAGGGTTCAAATGTCATCCCCAAACTATCTGAAGTCCATCATTCTCCAGAGAGGAAAACATCCCAGACAGCTCCCTACCTTCCCACGAGTTGACGTCCCAGCAGATTAGGCCCAACGTCAGAAACCTGAGAAATTACCAGAAACCCAAGAGCTCCGCCTTAGACTCTACAGGCAGGTCATGACAGGACAGGCCCGACCCTTATTTTTCATCAAAGAGTTGACCTGTATTCAAAGTATTGTCAGGATTATTTTTACTATTTACGCCACTGTTTGTTCAATGAGAGCGTCAATAAATATCAATAAATTTGAAAATATGATTACATGCAGTTACTGTGTGGAATTTAGTAACACAAATCACACTTCTTTATGTGACTTGAGTCCTTTGTTTATGGGGTAATGATTGCTGTGCCATATAATCACAGCCATACAGTTACCTAATAGCTATTTATTACTACTACTTTATCACATTTATCGTTATCACAATAGTACCACAAAATACTGTGATAAGATTAAGTCCATGTTGCCCATCCCTATGCTGTAGTCACGATTTGTTAAAACAGTCAGAGGGACTCTAGGCTTATGAAGAAGAGCCACACTGTTCTAAATAAAAGTTGTAAGTACCAACTTAACTACTCAGTATGGGTACTTGGAATCGGCAAGTACCTTAACTGAAGTACTCGTACTTATATTTGGTGTGGAAACATAGGGACACCCCTACATGAAGGTAAAAATGCTTTTTTAGAAATAAATATAACTGATCATTCTTTCATTGTGTCTTCAAATGGGATAATTAATGTTCTCAAACATACTGTTAAAATCTTGTTTGGGCTCGAAGCTGAATGTAGGGTCCCACCCATTTCTTGCTCTCTACCTTCTGTAATCACAATGATTTAGATTATCTGTGGATGTTTTAGAATCTCAGCCCCTTTAACTGGTGTAGAGATCTGGGGCTGGGAGATCCATCTAAAGCTGTATCATTTATGTAAAGATTATGAAAATATATCAATTGGAAATATAATCTGAAGTGTTTATCAAGCCTAGAACTGGGCAATATGGCTTAAAAATAAAATTTTCGATTTTTTTCATGTCAGATCTGATTTCCATCGATTTTTTTTTGGTTTATAACAGAAAATATTTTCAAAAAGTGGCTTTTTGAAAACAATCATCCCTTATGTGAGTTGTACAATGGAGTATCAGGGCCAGGCTACAAGAATTATTGTTTAATTAGGAAAATAAAGACGTAATATTAGCTGAATAAAGATGCAATTTTGCCAGAATGTTTTAAAATTACAAGAAAATTTTTTTTATTAAAGCTTGGATAATTAATTTTTCATGTTGGAGTTCTCATAAAATTACTACTCCGTTCTTCAAAAATTACAACTTTATTCTGGTAATATTAAGACTTTATTCTCGTATTAGTATGACTGTATTCTTGTAACATTATGACTTTATTTTAATTTTTTTTTTTAAAAATCAAAGCCTGGCCCTAATATTCCATCATAAAGTTGACCTGAATTCAAAGTCCTAATAAACGGAAGCTGTAAAACATGCTTATCAAACAAGATGGCCACCCTGGACGTGCTGACATCACTCTGAACTACAGAAACCCAAGGAGAGCACTGGTGAAATGAAATCCAGATTTTCCAAAAATTAAATATTCAAAACCCAAATATTATATAAATTATCGCCCTGCCCTAATCAAGCCCAAGCAGATATTTGTTAGCTTGAGATCAGCCTGTGGTTCTGCTGAGGTTCTGGCAGCCCAGGTGGTTCTGGTGTCTCTCATCTTCTTCTTTAAGATACTCCATAGATTCTCTATGGGGTTCTGGTCAGGCCAATTTGCTGGCCAATCAAGCTCAATACCATCATGGTCATTGGACCAGCTTTTGGTACCTTTAACAGTGTGGGTCGGTACCGAGTCCTTCTGGAAAATGAAATCAGCATCTCCATAAAACCTGTCAGCAGATGGAAGCATAAAGTGCTTTAAATGTTCTGATAGACGGCTGCGTTGACTGTGGACTTCAGAAAACCCAGTGGACCAGAACCAGCACGAGATGGCGGCCCAGATCAACACTGACTGTATAAACTTCACTCAATCCAATGATATGAATGGATTTCAAAGCAGAAAGCAGTCCAAACAACTTGGTATCTGAAAGCAGCCAGAAGGACTTTAGATTGCTTCATGTTTAGTTTGTCTAAAAACATTGACGGTATAATCCAGGAAGCTCACATTTCCCCCATGGACCAATCCTCTTACTGGAAATTCATCGTTTGGCAATAACGTATGACATCAACATCAAAGGCTGCCAGAACATGTCCTAGGCAGGTTCTAACTGTGTCTGGAGTTGTTTTTCATGTCCATTTAATCAAGGTAATTCTGGAAGCTATTGCAGCAAGTAAGGATTTGGTCTTTAATGTCAATGTTTTGGTTAAGAGCAAACGTAAGAATTTAAACTAGACTGACAAGCACAAAACTGAGATGGCTATACAGCAGAGTTAAAGCAAAAACTGGAGCCTGTTTGGGGTGTTCCTGGGCTACAGCTGTCTTCTTCTATCAAGGAAGAACCAATGGTTAACCGGTGACAGGTTCATGGACAGCAAAGGCACCCTGAAGCACTTGGGGAGTGAAGACTGGCCCATGAGGTCCAATCTAAGGCTACATTCACACTGCAGGTCTTGTGCTCAATTCCGATTTTTGTGAAATCTGATTTTTTTCGAATGATTGTTCACATTTCCAAATATGTGAGACTTGTATGTGATCTTCTGTGAACTGCAAACAACCTGAAAGTGTCCCGCATGCGCAGTAGAGAATGCAATAATGTCACATGTAGCGAGCGTGCTCAGTGTTTGAGGAAGTAAACATGGATGGGAATGGAGCATATCTTACGATTTTAAAGTTGTCCAACCTGCCAGCACATTAACAAATCTCTCCACTGACTGCTCTCTGCATTATCGTTTGCCACGGTTGTTGTTTTTCTTCCTTTTTCCACGTATCAGGACGCAGAATAGTGATGCTTGTCAAGTATAAATGACATACAGGTCAGGTCGGATGAATGTGACCCAGTCATACAGATACAGGCCTCAGGGGAGAGCTCAGACAAAGATTGGTCCAATGAGCCATTCTGATGAAACACCCAACCCACAGCTCCAACTGTGGGTTGGGTGTGAGGGTGTAGAGGGCTCCTGGAGCTCAGCAGAAGAAGCTACAGGATTTTCCCTCCATGCTCGGTTAGGGAGGAACAACTGGTTCCGGGTGCCATAGAAAGCTCGGTGGCAGGCAATGGTGGGGACCTTTCCATGCTAATTCCCAACAGTATTAACTGGCTTTGGGAACATGGAATGCCCCTCAACAACCTCACATAATACCAGCTAGAAAGAGTTGGACTAATCACTATGCACAAATTGAGCTCAGGAATCCAACTCCCAGACAGGCTCGACTCTGTGCTGCTCCAGAGTTGGCCAAGACGAGAAGCATTGGGCAGGTGTGGGGAAAACTCATCAGCACCTGGCTGAGTGCCTCGATTTTGGAATGCTCCTCAGTGAGCAAAAACATTGTATCTTTTTGGCTTCAGCTTGCTGGAAGGAAAGTTTTCATCTATGCTTAAGTACCAAACAGCACTTCAGATTACCCATCTTATAGCTCCCAGGAGCTGTCGTCTACAGGTTATGGTTTCTGTTATGGTGGCAACCAGAGGACCCGAGGGTGGACCCCAGTGGTGATGGAAGCAGTTAGGCTTAGGTCCTTAAGGCTTGGGAAATCCCGAAGCATCTGACAGATTTGGCCTGAGATAATGAGGGCTCTGGACATAACTGGGCTGTCATAGTTGACATGCTCTTCAATGTCGCATGGAGGACTAAGACAACACCGACAGAATGGCAAACTGGGGTGGTGGTCCCAAGTTTTAAGACTGAGGACAGTAAACTGTCTTTCACCTATTAAAGGATCACCCATAACCTTCCTGGAAAAACTTGCTCTAGGGTGTTGGAGAGGTGGCTCCTAAAGAACTTCGAACCCTGGATTTAGGAGGAGTTAATAACCCCGCCACAGTGCCAGTAGCCACTGCCCCAGCACCACCACGACACCTCCATGCTGGACCCACCACCACCCCAGTGATGTACACAGAAGTTCAGTCAGCCAAGGGACATCTCCACCCTTGTGTTGGAAGCCCCATCCTTCGGCCCCCAATGCTAAGGCAACAGAGCCCCAACACCCCGCCAAGTGATGTATATATTTATTAGGGACCAATATCATTCAATTTTCTGCTGTTGGTTTTTCCTACCAACAGACATTTTCTCTATAGAGACAAAATTTCATAAAATAGAATTAAAAAACAAAACAACAACAAAAAAAAAAAAAAAACAACAGCAATTACCTCTTTATTCCTCTTGTTCCTAAGTATTGCATTTTTTTGCAATGGTTAGAGATGCAAGAAAGGTGTTGCATCTGTTGGTTTCCAAATCCAATTCTGTGACGTCACCAAGAAGGCAAACTAAGAGGCAGACTGGGACAGTGTACTCTAGTTATGTTGATATGTCTTCACATACATTAAGTGAAAAGCCACAGAGAGCAGACAGTACCAAAGAGCATGTAGATAGACCTCAGGCCATGATAGTTCAAAATATGACAGATGTTAGGATCAGTAAACTCCATACCCTGGAGTCCAGACAAAATGGTTTGGATAGTTTACTTGATTTGCTTTTTTGAATTATCCATAGTATCCAGATGTTCAACCTGGGAATATATTTAGTCTTATGCATGTTCTCTTGGGGTTCTTTCACACCTGACCTGTATTATCCACCATAAACAGACCATGGCTCATTTCCGCAGATAAACCATTTCATTTGGCCAAATGTGAAAACTCATCCCAACGCTGGAGCCAGAGTACAAGTAAATCCCAGTCCACCTAAAAACTGCTGGTCCTGGTGTACCTGCAAGTTAACCCTGGTTCAGACAGTATCAAAGCAAACGGACAGTCTAGCAATCTTTTCTTATTTCATCTTGGTTTGTAAGCATGAGCGAAGAATATAACTTTTATGTCTTAAAAAAAGGGTTATTTTTCTGGAAATAAATTGCGTTTTTGGGAGGATAAATAATTTTCCCAAAGCTTAAACTTTGCACAACATCCAGCTCCAAGGAAAATTTTTGTATTTCAATGGCATTAAAAATCGGCATGGCCAAACGGCTCAACAGCACCTCCTAAAGTCAGTCAAGCTGACCAGTTTAATGTAGACATTTGAAATTTGTTACACAAGACAAAAGAGAAAGTCTCTTGGAGCTATTACCTAAAATCAAGAAGAAGAAGAACAAGAAGTCGGCCATTTTTGAGGGTTTTGCTGATTTTATACATGTACTTTGACAAACTCCTACAAATTTTGAGGTATCTGCTTCAAATTTGGTCAGTATCCTCTAAAGTCATTGGGTATTAAAAGTTATCAAAACAGAGATTTTTCATGCATATCTAGGGGGCGTGGCCAAACTTCAAACTTTACGTTCTCACCCATAAGATTTGAAACAACACAACGATGGCATAGAAAATCTGAATTATTCCAAAGTCTGTGTGATTGTGGGATGACCAACAACAATGTGGTCATATCCTGAAAATATCTAAGCCCCCCGCCCGAGAATAGGAAGTCACATTATTTCACTTGAAAAGGTCCCTCTCTCACCCCATATACCTAATCCACTTGAAATTGTGTCAGAGGGGACGTACTTGGTATGCAACAGAGACACTTTTCGTTGGGGGGTGTGGCCATAGTGGCATAGCAAAGTCGGGCATCACGCTAATTTCCACATACATAAATTGATCTGCACCAAACTGAACATGGTTAATATTTATCCAACCCCTAAAAGATATTCATGCAAATATCTGGTGAGCACGGTCTAATTCTTCCACAGCACCCCGTTAAAATGATCAGCCCGAAGCAATGCTTTGACCAAGGATTATGAAATTTACTACACGTCTCGAGATTTACAAAAAAAAAAAAAAAAAAAAAAAAAAAAAAGTCTCTTGGAGCAATGGTCCAAATTCCACAGAAAGTCTGACATTTTGGTCCAAATCTGCCATTTTGTGCATTTTACACCCGCTGTATCTGAGTGGACTCCTCTTAGAGCTTTGAACTTACAAACTTCAAAATTAGCTGTTGTAGTCTTAAAGCACTGGGGATCAATGGTTATCAAAAGCTCATTGCTGCATCAGAGCATGTTGGCGTGACCGAGGCTCAAATAATGTCCTTTCACCATAAAAGACGAAGGTGTAATAACCTCCACACTCAAGGCCAGATCTGCACGAAACATGCAGCATTTAATCACAGACCAGCACTCAACACATTTACATAATTTCATGATTTCACTTTAGCTCCGCCCACTTACAACAGGAAGTGACTAGTTTTATTGCTCAATGTCTTTCTTTGAACAATGAAACCAATACAAGATGATGTTGACTCGTCCTGTGAACTCTGACAAATATCCATATCATATGGGTGGCTCTAAAGCAAAAATACATGATTTCATTTGGCCAAGCTACGTGTTATTAATTAAAAGCCCACAAACACACCATTGGATTGCGGTGGAATTTGACGCCACTACGCCCCATAGAATATTTCAAACAGCTAAATCTCCCTGATATGTCATCAGATCCACACCAAATTGTGTGTACAAAATGATGACATCACATTAGCCCCGCCCACTGAGATAAACATGATGGGTGTTTGTCAGATAACATAATTTCAAAAGGACACTTTTAAAAGACTACAGGAAGTCTTCAATAGTCCTTCGCCACCAAACAGGAAGTGGCTACAGCTTCTTTTGGGAAGGTCAGATTTTTTTTTTTAAATTTTGAAGACTTTTCCACAGAGCTAAACTAAGCCAGACTGGGTGTAATATGGAGACTCTATTATGGTGCTACCAAGTATCGATATTCAAAACTAAGTAGTAAGTTCACTAGAGGCACCAAGTTGATGTTGCATGATGCTGAGTTACGAGAGCCGTTTAACGCTGCTTGTAGTTTTAATTAGCTTTAATTAGCTCATGTTTACAATGTATATTTTGATATCACCCTCTACTGACTGAGCATGAAGACTGTGTGAAGTAAACATTGTCTTATGAACCAGCCCACTGGGGACTCCTAAGACGATTAGTGGGCAACTGAAATTTTTGTGACCATAATGGTTGAGATGCAAACAAACATGGCTGAGCTATTACAAAAAGCGGACTACACATCTGGCCCTCCAGCTAGCAACAAACTCTTTATTTATCTTTGATTCGCACAAATACTGTGCTATGTTTACTACTGGTAGCACCTCTGCCAGATAGCCTGGGGATTGTTTGGGTAGTGTTTGAAGTTAGTGTCGTTAGATTCACAAGAAATAGTTCTTCAACATCTCGGTCAAACAATGTACCAACGTGTTTAATTAGAGAAGTTATACAGTGCTTAGTGTGATTTAATGAGACACAAATGACCAGGAATGTAAACTAACAGGTAAGTGCAGCAGCGAGAGTGTCATCTTACAGGCACAGCAGCCATCTTGGATTTTTAACTCTGGGTTTTATGGAGACTTCTGATGGTTTTCTATCCTTCCGACTTTTTTGGCCCTTCCAGTTGATCCTTCCAATTTTGGAATCCTGAAATTTTGCATTCCGAGGATTCATACAGCACATCATAATTCTACTGCAAACTACCATCCAACAAGGTTATATATATACATTATTAAATGCTAATATGACTGTTAAGCAAATATGATATTAAAAACCCTGAGATTTCTTACAAAAACCATGAAAATTAAAAGGTTACAAGGCTAAAAGAACAAAGGAACCACCAGAGTTCAAATAAAAACCACAAATAAACCAGTCAGAGCCATGAGAGACTGAGCCATGGCGATATGTACGCAAATTTTACGCGTTTAGTTGCTCTCGAGCGCCCCCTCTTTGAGCGTGGATACATTTAAAAAACGCTGCTTTTCTGCGCAGTTTACTGGAGCACAGCTTAGCCTACAGTCATGTAGCCACAAAAGGGAAGCTCCTTTACAACTTTCACAGGTTTATTTAGAGACGTCGCCATTTTTACCCGGTCTTGTAAACTGCCAGCAGCGAGCTATGGTCGCCAAACACTCTCCCAGCAAATCTTCCGTCCGTCTGAGGCAGTTTTTCAGGCTGCTCCAGACCTCCAACCGGCCGGGCCCCTGGCCACGGCACCGCCGACCGTCGCGCAACCGAGCTGGAGCCGTTACAGAGAGAAAAGTAAGGTGCAGACGGAGGGGAAAGGGGCGTAATTACCTTTTAACGGCGCTGTCTCGGCATCCTCCGGTCGCGGCTGGGTCGACGCTCCACGGTAAAATGGCTGCTACAACAGCGGTGCGGATGACAGACCAGAGGGAAGAGGCGGAGGCAGCCGGGGAGAGAGAGGAGGGAGGCGGGTTCAGTCAGCCCCCCCCCTGAGGGGTGGGGGTGGGGAACAGACAACTGTTACTTCTACAAAATATCAACCTAGAAAAAAAAAAAAAAAAAAAAAAAAAAAATTAAAAAAAATTACTAGAGTGGAAAACAAGCTTTTTTATGCTAAATGCTTATTTAAAAAATAAAACACAGATAAAAGGGGGTGGGGCATGACAACTGGGCGGGGCTTGGACATTTTTTTTTTAGTTTTGGCGCTTAAATTTTTTTTACATTTGCTGTAGGTGGCTCAAAATGTATTTTTTCCTTCACCACATCACTAGCCCATGTTGCATTCACCATTATATGGATTAAATCTTACTTAGACGTTGGCGCTTGGAAATTCTTTGTTCCTAACTTAACTGTGTTCCAGTTGCAAATGGAAAATGGGCACAGATAGTTCGGCTAAATAGTCGTATGTGGTAATCAAAGAGACACACAGTGACAAAAAAGAATTTCAAGAGAAAATTTAATGAAGTACTGTTGTATTTATGATGAGACATGCAGTGGCCTGTGGACATGTCAAAATTAGGCATTTAAATGGATCAGAACCATTTGAGCTTCCAGACAGTAAGTGATTTTGTTTTTCTCCCACAGATTTTAGTTTTGTTGACAGTCTTGAAATTTTAGCATTTGTCTACAAACACACAAAAAAGGTGTTTCATCTATGGTTAACAGAGCCTATGTTTATGCACATAAGAACTCGAATCATAAGTAGCTAACTTAAATAACCCATGGATGATTTATATTTACATTATTTGTACCATTTAAAATTTAGTGTAGTTTCAGAAAACCTCCAGAACATAAGATGGCCAAAGATTAGGATTTTTTTAGATTGGTTGTTATTGTTCAACGTGACCAGGCTAACTACTATTAGCAATACTAGCTGACAATTATTTACATATTTCTCTTTATTTAAACATTAAAGAAAGATGCCTGAGTGATTTTATGTCTTCATCGTGTTTATCCATCCCAAGGTGGACATTGGTAGCACAACAATCTGTAAGTTAAACCCAGCAAACGCTAAGGAGCTATACAACCTAGAGTTACTCCAGCGGCTCACTTTGACTATGACCACCACTACTGCAACTCATCTGCGGGTAAGTGGCACAAGTGGTTTATGAGGAGGCAGAAGTTGGAAAAGCGCAGCGGTATCTGGGCTAGGCTAGCGGCTAATCCACAAGCTGGCTATACCGTCTGTCATACCCGCTATTGTACACTCCTTGGATAACAAACTGGATTGTATACACCTCCTGAGCTCTACCCAGTAGAACGTGAGAGAGTTCTGTGTTTTTGTGTTTATGGAAACATGGCTTAACAACAGTATGCTCCACTATCCAGCTCAAAAGGCTAACATGCTACCGAGCAGACAGAGCCCTCATTGAAGAAGGTAAGACCCACAGTCGTGCATAGTGTCTGGACACTGTGGTGGTTTTTAAACACCATTCTCGAATTGTAGAGTTTATGATCCTCAAGCCTTTCTGTCTACCGAGGGAGTTTTCTATCCTCTTGCTAGTTGCAGTTTACATCCCTTCCAGCTGTTATCAGACTGGTTCAGAAGCAGGATCTAGGGTGGCCAGAGGGTGCCTCCTCACCTCTTCAGGACTGCTTTAGCACCACTAACTGGGACATGTTTGAGCAGGCAGTTACTTACAATCACCAGATTAACATCTAGGAATATTCAGACACACTTACTGCCTATATCAATAAATGCACTGATTATGTCACAGACGCCAAAACCATCACAGTGTGAGTCTCATCCCCTGTCAGGCAGGACTATAAATCCCAACCACAGACCTGTGACTGTGACATCTCTCTACTGGACAGTCTGAACGTCTTTGGATAATTTGAAGCTGACAAGAGCATCCCTGCATAGAAGTCACCATCTCCTCCAGACGACGAGGAGCTGTCCCTGTCTCCAGCCAGCATTAGGAAATCCCTCGCAAGGCTGTAGGACCTGTCAAAATTCCTGGTCGTTTGGTTAAGCAGTGTGAAGAGGATCTTACAGATGTCCTCACAGACATCTTGAACATCTCTCTGAGCCAGGCGGTCATCCCCCCTGCTTCAAGAGTACCACCATTACCCTTGTTCCAAAGATGGCCTCTACATCCTGCTTCAACGACTATCTCCCTGTGAAAATGACCCCCAGTATGAAGTGTTTTGAGTGGTTTGTCATGCAGAATATCAACTATGTCCTCATATCTTAACTGGACCCCTACCAGTTCGGATACTGAACCAGCCGTTCCACTGCTATCGCCATCGCCCTCCATTCAGCCTTAAACCACCTGGACCCATATGTGAGAATGCTTTTCATGGACTTCATTTCACCTTGTAACACTATCATACCCTTGCACCTGAAACAGATATTAGACTGTTTACGACTGAAAACCTCTCTGTGAAACTGGTTGCTGGACTTTTTGTTCAAGAGACCACAGGCAATGTATCCAGCACTATCATTCTGAACATAGAGACTCCTCAAGGATGGGTCCTCTGCCCCTTCCTTTTACCATACTGACCCACGACTGCACGACTCCACAGCAACAACTTCTTCATCAAGTTTGTGGGCGACATCACTGTAGTGGGGCTCATCAACAACAATGATGAGTCAAACTACAGGGATGAGGTGAACCAGCTGACCACGTGGTGCAGAATCAACAATCTCTCTCTATAGAGAAGACCAAAGAGATTATTATCAACCTCTAGAGAGTACCGACTAACAACTAAACTCAGCCTTACAATTGAACTACATTACAAAACCTAAGAAAACCTAACAACTCACGATAAAAAACAAGGAATCCTTGCAAACTCAAAACTGAAGTGGGTTGAGCCTCAAATTAAGAGATTAAAGATAAAAGATTTTATGAGGCTCAGAAGTTAATGCAAAACCAAAGGTACAGAGGCTAGGTGGGAGGCAAAGTGTTCGGAGTGACCTGGAGGCAAAATGATCCAGAGATTAAGCTCTAGAATGCAACCTAGAGGTTGACTGATCCTGCGGCTTTTAAGGGTGTTTTAGAGCCATAAAACCCATCACTGAAGCTCTGGTGGAAGCAACATTACAAAATAAACCCATCTCGTTTATACACATGAATATAGCCATTTCAAGACAGATTCAGTTTGATCCCAGTCATCAAATAATGTAGCAAAGTTTATTATTCGAACTGGTAAAACGGTTTTCTATCTAAGGAAACCCACCATGTTGCATCGAGTCACTGACTTTCTGAACGACCATGCAGTGATAGTGGACATCTGATTGCACTGAATTAACTTTGCAGCAGTCTGTCATACTGAGGATGCATGCAGCAACATTGACAAGGAAAACCCTTGTTTAACAAGAAGAAACTCCAACAGAACCATAACCTGGCTCAGTGTGAACCGCCATCTAGCACAACCAACTGGAGGTTCGTCAAGACCACTTTGTCTTGTTTTGTTTAGGAGAGAAAGACAGAAAAACAGAGGCAGGGCCAAGTGGAACTCTCCAGGACAGGATATTTCTAACTTTGTCAATATTCCTGAGGTGAATGAAGGAAATCCTAGAAACCTGTTTAATATGGGATTTAAATGACATGGTCTGGTCAAAAATAACACCAAGGTTTTTTACTTTATTACCAGAGGCCAATTTAATGTCATCCAGAGGATCAGTAATCGGTGGGTTGAGTAGCTGTCACATGCCACGAGGAGCTTAGCAACAGTCTCTGGCTGAAGTGGGTTGTTTTTGACCCCCTCAATGAGGAGAAGATGGATAGATGGATCCTCTTTGACCACCTTGGAGAGTGCAGGAGAAGTTGAAAGTTTATGCCAGTCATAGTTGAACTCTTGAAGAGTACAGAATGTCAATCAGGGGACCTGGCAATAATTATGGAGATGAAACACCGCTGGTAGTCTTAGTCATGATGCCAACCTTAGAGACATGTATGATGGCAGCTGTAAAGATGGAGATGATTACAGCTTGGGTGGCGATAACAATAAAAGAGGCAATGCTAAAGAAGATGAAGACAGCAGATCAGAAGAGGAAGCTAGTATAGACTCTGGTGAAGAGGAAACAGGTGGTTCTGATGGAAGCAACTCAAGAGGAGACAAAGAAGGTTCATTAGGAGGACACAATGAAGAAGATGATGGTGGTGCATTTGATGAAAAGGACAGGTGGTGACGAAGGTGGCTCTGATGAGGCGGAGGATGGCAACTTTATACAGATGGTGATGGAGGTTTAGGAGAGAATGGAGATGGGGTCTCTGGAGAGGACAACGGTGGCTGCTCTGGAAAGAAAGATTATTGCTCAGGTAGAGGTGGTGATTATGGCTGGTTTTTGATCGTTTCTTATGGGTCAGTTATGCTTCATAGTTTCTGTCATATTAGTTCTTTTCTTGATTTCTATTTTCATAGTTCATTGTGTTCCCCTTCCTGAATATTTATATTATTACCTTTAGATTATTCATGTCATGATCTACTGTATTTTTCTTTCAGTTCAGGTCCTGCTATATTCTGTTCAGTCCCCCATGTTCATTGTTGATTGAAAGGTCTTGCCATATAAGTTTATTCCTTTGTATTCAGTTTCTTAGTTTGTCCTCTTTCTTTAGTTTCTCTCATGTTATTCGTCTGTCTCCTGTTTCTATTGTATTCATACTTACCAGTAATTTTCTCTCATCACCTCCGCTGCCTCATTATCCTCATGTGTTTCACCTGATCTGCCACTCATAAAAGCTCTTGATTTTTCACTGTTCAGCACCGGATTCAGTCGACCCGAAACAGCAGAGGCATTTTCTATTACTCGTTTATGATTTTTATCTTGCATATATGTCTCTTTTGAATATTTTATATGTTTGTATGGAGTCCTGTAAAAGACAAATTTCAGATACCTTTGGTGTTAGACAAATAAAGTTTTTTATTCCATTCTATGGCGACCAGATCATGACATTATATTATTACTTGACCACAGGGCGCAGATAAAATATATATAGATGACACATAAATATAGACACATCATTTAAAAAAAATACATGAAAAGTAGAACTATGCAGTGGACTGTAGATTACTTTGAATTGTCAACTTCTAAAGCAGGTTTGAAAAGACCCAACAGTGAGATACATTGTTGGTTTGTTTATTGATCTTAGTATTAAAGTATGTTGAAAAACTAGAGATAAGTTTTTTATAAAAATTATTCTGTTGAGATTTTGCGTTACAGTGGACCCCCGGTATTCATGCGATGAGAGATCTCAGTGAATAGCCAATATCCTTAAATACTTGAGACTCCCTCTAAAAACGCTTCTCACCGCCTATTTTATTTGTTCAGACACCAAATAAACCTTAATATACATTAATAGTGGAAACCATATTAGCATTACTGCAAAAGCTAACATCCACGATCTTCCTTATCTCTGTTCCTGGGGGTACAGCCAATCAGCACTAAGGAAAACAAACAGTGGTCCTGGATTGGCTGCTTCGCAAACGCCAGCCAATAGCATTTCAAGTAGCACTAAACCTAGGTATTTCAACTTCCCAAGCTCAATTTTCTTTTGAATGTCTTGGATAGGATCTACAAAAAAAATCTGCTAACAATAATTTGGAGTTGTGTTGCACAAAAATATCTGCATATTGGTGAATCCATGAATAGACAGAGGTCTGCTGTACTGCTAATTTTCATTGTGGTTCTAATGCTGATTTGGGCCAGTAGACTAATATACCATTTTAGAGGAGGGTACTCTAACTTTGGTCCCAATGAAACTCTTGGGGTTAGAGATCCAAACTAAAAATGAATGATGTTTCAAAGTAATCGGCAACAAATAGCTAATCTGATCACTTCAAACTAACCCTGTTAATTCATTCCTTTGAAGCTTTCCCCTCTAATATCTCAGAGTGTTTGTATCGTCCGACCTATTATATTATGCCTCAGTGCCTTCCATCATCATCATCAAGCTAAAATTTTTTTTTTGGATAATTAAGATTAAATAAAAAAAATAAATACCATGTAAGATATTGAAATGTTGATTCAATCAGTTAAGTGCTAGGTTTTCCTGAGTATTTTAAACTTTTAATGATATTTCTCTGTAATATGGTGCAACGATTGAGCTCTGAACAGGGCTGGCTTTTCTCTCTTCTTCTACCAAGGCGATTTGTTGAGAATACAGACATGAGGAAATGATGGCTAGTGACCCTCACTGTTGATATAGACATAGATTAGCAGTTTTTAAAAATAATTTCATGATGCAGTAATTTATTAAACTGTTATAACGACAAACGTGGAACCTGCAGGATGATTCCACTCTGTTACTGGACAAGCAGAGAAATCCTGCTGGGTTAACACGGTGAACCCAGTTAAATCAAAGAGACAGACGTGTCTTTCACATGAAGCTGATGTTGCAAGGGGTCGAGTTAGCATCATCACGAGGCAAGTCTCTACTTCCCTAAAACAGCTTATGAAGAGCTTTTCGTTTCTTATTGGTTTCCTGTAACAACAAAAGCTTGATAGATGACACCTCCATGAGATCTGATGTCTGCTTTGCAGATAGCGATCTGCCTCATCACGACTACTGGACACACATCAAGTTTTGGTCCTGCTGACAGAGACTGAAGTTACCACGGTATAAAATCCAATAGCTCTCTGAAGGTCTCAGTTTAAGAATTACACTTTCTTTTTTCCCATGCAGGTGAGTAGGAGGAAAAAAGTAGCAGCAATAAACCTTCAAGAAACCCTGGTGTGTCAACTATGCGTAGTCACTATACTATACTGGAAAATGTGAAATGGGACATTCTTGGTGTCATACATCCATAACATAAACTTACTTTGCAGGTAACCAGGAGCGGAACCGCTTCCTGTTCCAGTGGCGCCTTTCATCTGCTTTCCAAGGGGGGCTGAGGACAGCTGCTGCTCACCAGGAGACCCTTGCAGGCCTTCACTCCTCTGATGAAGCTCTGTCTGCAGCAGAGCACCCCTCTGAGTCTTCTCTTTCCTGACAGATTCCCTCTGTAGTCAGACAGCTCCAGCTACTAACGGATTTATTCTCAAAAGAGACAGACCAGAAGGAGTTTGCAAGGGAGCTAAAACTTTACTGGTAAAGTTTAACAGATGTATTTTCTATTTGCATGATCAGACATAGCATTATGAGCGGCTGGCTAAGAGTCCGGGAGACTCGGTTGGATTGGGGACCAAAATTACATTTGTTCCATTTTCAGCTGCTGCAGTTCTCTTTTTTTTATGCTGCACTGTGTCAAACCAATGAAACCAATCGAGAACCTGTTCCCCCCTTCGCCTGTGGGGGCGCTGCACCAAGAACCACTGAAGGAAACGACACGAAAACCTCTGAAGACACTGAGTGGAAATTCCTTCTTCATCACGTGAACAAAAATGGAGAGGCGTCACATTTTAGCGGTTGGAGGATTTCCCTTCATAAAAGACCACAAGCCATTTCTCCTACTAGTGCTAGACTTGCGCATTTGTTTTAGTTGTATTTCCCCAGAATGCCCTGTGCTACAGTTCGCTTCCTGCTTTTGGAGCAGTCTTCGGTTCGGTTGCCATTCACATATGCATTCAAACCGCACCAGAGTTCACTTCAACCAAACAGAGACCGAGGTTTGTAGGTGGACCAGAGTTTGCTTCTTTGGTCCACATCAGAGTTCGATTACACGTTCACACCTCCCCAGATGAACCGGATTTTCAAGGCAAACAAACTAGAGTTGGATTAAAGCGAACAAACAGGGCTGGTGGGAATGCATTGTTCCTCCTTCTGCTGCCAAAACATCCCAAACCTGATAAGGTACTGGTTCCAGTAGATTCCTGAAGGTTTGCCATGGCACCTGTCTCCCTCAAACCATTCTTAAACCAGTTTCCTTGGTTTAAGACAGAAAACTGTCCAAACCCTTCAACAGTTTCCATGGAAGGGTTTACATCAAGGGTGTCCCTGGACCACAATAAAAAAATGGCACAAACTTGGTTTTCCAGTTAGAATTTTAAAACATTTATAAAAGAAAATAATCTCACAGAGGAATTCTCAATGCCTTTCATGAAAGATACAATTCAAAATTTTCTGAAAGTGGATTGTGCAACACAAAGTACTCATCTTTTATCAACTGTGTTTTTCACATTAATTTCATAGCAAACAGGACCCTAAACATTCAGTGGTTTTACTCAAGAGCAGATTTTGGTGCATCTATTTAATAAACTCAGCTAAATAAAGCCGAGTATGTCCAGACAAAGATAGACATTTAGAACGCCGTTTGCAAATTTTATGTTTCAAATCTAAAAAGATTTATAGCTCCCTTTTCCACAGAAATCAGATTTTTTATTTTATTTTAAAAAATAGTTTTTTGTCTATAGTTGTTCAGGTAAAAGGAAAGTGTTTTTCAAGAAAATACCACAATTTTTTATTATAGTTGCAGTATGCAACTTTTATGAAAAATATTCTTTTACATATTTGTTGAAATTATTACATCGTGACAGTATAAGACAGATAATCTGTGAAAAAATCAAGCTCCTCTGCCTTCTCCCAGTGCTCCCAGTACTAACTGCAGAAATACACCACTCAGTCAGAAACAACCAATCAGAGCCAGGAGGAGGGTCTTAGCGCTGCCAATCACCCTCACGTACACGCCGCTCACACACTCCCCCTTGCTGGTTCACCACAACATAGCCTGGCGCTAATGCTAAGGCTAGTTAGCATGACCACCGATGACGGCAGATAAACAGTTTTCCTGGATCAGTAAGCTGTTTCTTCACCATTTGCACATTTAGTAGCGCATACCCGAGGATGATTGACAGCACTAAGCCCCTCCCCCTGGTTCTGATTGGTTGTTTTAGGTCGGAAGCAGTGCCAAGTTACATACTGCAGATTAATTTTTTTTTTTTTAAATCCACATTTTGTGGCTCTCAAATACTTTTAACTTGACAGTTTTGCCTCACATGGCAAAAAGTTTGGCACCACTGGCAGGACCCAACATTGCCCAAACCACTGTACTGTCTCTACCAGCTTACCTTCTTCCCATAATGCATCCTGCTGTAAGATACCTGGTCATTCATTCATCAGTTGGATCTAACCTCACTGGCCATCTTTATGTTAGCCTTCATGGTTTAGCTGCATTTGAACAATTTTATGCTACATTGTTCTGGGTGATAATAGTCTTGTTCATAATCGGGTTTTTATTGCCACCCAGGCCTCCTTATTTTTACTGGGTGCTTCAGCCACAGGTTAACCTTCTCATGAACCAGGACTGCACCAGGTGTTGGGAAACACCCACACGCCGGCCGCTGCCTGTGCAGCATATTGTCCGCATGATCCTTTCTTTTGTTCTATAGATGGGAAAAACAACAGCATGATGGCAGCCATCTTGGGAAGCTATTGTTGCTGTTTCACACCTCCACCTCGCCCACACAGAGAGTTATTTCTTCCCAGATGGACATAAGACACATACAATACCTGTTAGAGATTTGACTAGAGGCTTGAAGAGGCTTGACTGGACTGAGATTAGAGGAATTTAGAGACCAAATCAACAAGTAAAACATAAAGCTGCAGTGTGTAACTTTTACAAAAATATGGACTTTTTCCCATATTTGTTAAAACCGTCTCCATGTCGTGACAGTTTGGTCTGAGGCAGATAATCTGTGAAAAGATGGAGCTCCTCCTCCTGCTCCCTGAGCTGCTATTGCCCTCTAAAGAAATGCTCCGCTCCCGACCTGAAACAACCAATCAGAGCCAAGAGGCAGGGCTTAGCGCTGCCAATCACCCTCGTATTCGTGCTGCTAAATGTGCTGATGGTGGAGAAACAGCTCACCGTTCCAGGAAAACTGTTTATCCGTGGTCATCGGTGGCCATGCTAACTAGCATTAGCATTAGCAGCAGGCTATGTTGTGGTGAACCAGCCGCAGCGTTGCAGAGAGTGGGGGGGAGTGTCTGAGCGGTGCGTACATGAGGGTGATTGACAGCGCTAAGCCCCGCCTCCTGGCTCTGATTGGTTGTTTCTGCAGTTAGTACTGGGAGCACTGGGAGAAGGCAGAGGAGCTGGATTTTTTTCACAGATTATATGTCTTGTACCGTCACAACATAATGATAATTTAACAAATATGGAAAAAATATGTTTTTCATAAAAGTTATATACTGAAAGGTTTAGCAGGTGGAGGGTGGATTATTGTTCTAAAACAGGCCGCAATCATCAGGCAACGCCATTTCCACATAGGGGTTGAATATTATTTACAACTTTCACAGGACACTTCCCAGCTGACTGTGACAATTTGAGGAGACGCTGATGTGTCCAGGTCCAGTGGGTGGCTTCAGACAGACTGAGAGGGTACTGTGTGTTTAGGTTTTCTTCCAATGTAACGTCATCATGAAAGGCAAGTCTCATGAACATCGGCTGAAGCTTCAAACCCAAGCCAACATCTTCCGTTGGTCCATGCCTTAGACAAGGTTCTGATGCTCAAATGTCCACTGTAGCAGTTACAGGTGGTCCCATGGGTGGTGAATGGTCTGCACCTACGCAAACCTGGTGGTATCTCTCTGTCAGAACCAGGATTACCTGGTTTCATTTACAGTAGGTCTTCCATTGGATGAAACATCTCTGATCTGCCCAGACACATAACTTATCTTTGCTTTTGGTTCTCTGTTGTTCCTTTCTTGGACCAGTTAAAGTGGGTCCTTTATGGGATGTTCCCAGTCAGATCACTCCTGACTCAACAGAGTGCTGTTGGGTCTTGATAGTCAGATAACCCATCATGGTCTGGCTATCTTCATGGTGTGTTCAGGTACTGTCTGTTTGTCAGAACATGACATTAGAGTCATAAAAACTGTTGGTTCTCTATTATTTGTTCTAGCTCCAATGATTTATTTATAGCTAAATTTTGACTTTTAATTTTGACAGCCACAACAACCTTAGAAAACACTTATGTTTATTTGGATACACATTCACAGACATGGAAATACAGCATGTTTGATACTAATACATGAGACCTCTATAGTGCTGTAAAACAGGATTTACCCCCTTTGAGATTCCTTCTGGTTACTTTTTTATCATTTAATATGGGATAAAGATGACCTGAGTGAACAAACAAACAAAAAAATACAACTTTCCAACTGATGATTTAATTTATTAGGGATAAAAGGTTATCCCCACCATCCTGACCTTCTAGAACATGATTACACCCTGAACCTGATACCAGGTTGGGGCCTTTGGTGCCTTCGAGGTTTTAAAGGGCAATGATTATTTTACTGGCTGCGGAACCCACTTAGCGTCCATTCCCACCAGCTGTTTGGTCTACTTTAATCCAACTCCAATCCGTTTGCTGAAAGTCTGGTTTGTTTGGGGAGGTGTGAACACGTAATTGAACTCTGGTCCGCCAACAAACCTCGGTCTCGGTTCGGTTGAAGTGAACTCTAGTGTGGTTCAACTGCATATATGAACGCCAAGCGAACCAGAGACCGCTTCAAAAGCAGGAAGCGGACCACAGCGCAGGGCATTCTGGGTAAATACAACCAAAACAAACGCACAAGTCTAGCGCTAGCAGGGAGAAATGGCTTGTGGTCTTTAGCCAAAAACGAGAGAGAAATCCTCCAACTGCTAAAATCTGACACTGCTCCATTTTTGTCCACATTTTGTGAAGAAGGAAGTTGCGCTCAGTGTCTTTTTCAGAGGTTTTCATGTTGTTTCCTTCAGTAGTTCTTGGTGCAGCGCCCCCACAGGTGAGGGGGGGCGGACAGGTTGCTGAAAGGGTTTGATTCATTTCACACAAAGCAGTGTGAAAGAGAACCGCTGCAGCTGAAAATGGAACAAATGTTGCAGTTTTGGTCTCGGATCAAACCGAGTCCACCGGATTATCGGGTGGGAAATCAGTCTCTGAGGTTTAATGTCATAAACTGACGGCTGGATGTTCGATTCAGGATTTCCTAGTAGAGAACAGTGTTTATGGTTCCATTAATTATGGCAAATTCTGTCCCCCAAGCAACACTCCACCACCATGTTTGACTGCAGGTATGATGTTCTGTTTCTGAGATACTATTAGTTTCACACCAGATGTAACAGGACCAACACCTTCCAGAAAGGTCCACTTTTGTCTCTTCCATCCACAGAATATTTTCCCAAAACTCTTAGGATCATCAAGATGTTCTTTTGGTAAAGATGAGACGGATCTTTGTGGTTTTTTTGGGTCAGCAGTGGTTCTGGTCTTGGAACTCTCCCATGGAGACTATTTTTACCGAGTCTCTCTTTCCTGTTGCTGAACCATGACCTCTGACCTTAACTGAGGCCTGCAGAGCTTTAGATGTTTCTCTGTTACCTCCTGGATGAGTCGTCCATGAGCTCTTGGAGTAATTTTGGTACCAAAGTTCTCTGGAGCCCCAAAGCCTTAGAAATGGCGCTGTGATCCTTTCCAGACAGATGGATGACGACTGTGTTTCACATCCGTTTTTAAATCTTAGTTCAGGCTATGTGTTGTTTTATATCTTTCAGCCTACTTCATGCTGTCAGACAGGTTCTAGTTATGTGATAAATTGATTCTTTGGGTCAGGAAGCAGTCAGGCCATGTTGTTGAAGTAAACTAAACTCAACTTCCCATCAAAAAATCTGGTTAATCAGTTGATTCATGATTTAACAACTGGGTTGATTCTCTTTAGTGATTGATCCGATCAGGACTAATTTTGTCCTTCAATAAATCATAAGTTAAAAAACTGCTTTTTATTTTTCCTCCGTTTATCTTTATCTGATATTAAAATCAGTTTGATGACAAGCAAAAACAGAAGAGATCTATAAGGGTACACATACTTTTTCCTGTTGCCACGGCTACCTCTACACATGCAATGCTAAGTTGCAGTTGTAACAACCTCCGCTGATGTGCATCCATGCCTTTAGCGCATTTTACAACTGAATAAACATGCAGGAACCAAAAAAAACAGCAACATCAGGGGTGGAAATAAGCAGCAGCAGGTAAATTTATGAACCGGGACATGAATGTGATTAAGCTGCTGCAGCTGGACGTGACATCCTGGCACAGGGCTGTTGGGAAAAGCGCCAAAACTTTCTAAAGAGAAACCCGTAGATGAACCTAAGGTTCAGCAGTTATTTTAGTGACTGCTTCGTTCATGGCATCTGGTGCTCAAGTCTTCCCTTCACCACACTGTACTTTCATAATTTTGGTATTTTTAACCCTTTTTTTAAAAAAAAAAAAAAAAAAAAAAAAACAGATGCTTTAAAGTGTAATCAAACCCCAAATCAACTTTTTTTGCAGATAAAACACCTAAATTTGTTTTTAACTGTTCTATCTTTATGTTTCTGTGCAAATTGTGAGATTTTTGTATAAATTTGTTGAATTCTCCCTAAAACTGTCTCAGTGCTGCCCTCTTTGGGCTGAAAGGTGGCTAATGCAGTTGAATTTTCCTGTCGGTTACAGTGGTCCAGGTTGGTCGATGTCTACGTCACAGTGTTCTTTCGGGTATAAACCCATGACACTCAGACACACGCCCCCTGGTGGTGAGTCAGGGGTTGGAATTGCCAGCATTGATCAATAGTGTTTCTTGCAGTGTGGAGACGGAGGGGAATGGGTCTCCTCTCTGCTCTGACCGCAGACGGTTTGCAGAAGGACGACTGCGAGAGACTCAGAGTTTAGGAAGTAGGAGGCGCTCACGGCAGCACTCGCTACTCGCTCTGCAGCGTGACTGGTGTTTCACTTGTTGCAATAAAAGTATCCAGTAACAGAAAAAAAGTCACTAGATTTGTCACTTTTTTGAAAGAAAAAAAAGTCGGTAAAAGTAGCGACAAAATCATTTAGTTAGCAACAGTGCTTTCCCTCGTTCTGACCACAGCCCCACTTAACCCCTTCCGCTCATCCCCACAATTGGCCACGCCCCTTAGCGTATAGAGGCTCCGCCCACTTTGGTGGAATTTTTCAAAATTTGTCAGGGGGTGGGGTTTTGCTTTCACAGGGTGGTTAGTGACACTTTAATGTCATATTTCTGTAATCATTCTATCTGGTTGTTTAACTCGCTAAATAACGTCAGAAGTTCAGAACAGTTATTCTGGTTTTATCACAACGCTCAGACCGCCTGACTTCAGCATAAAATCTGAAAATAATGTATAATTAAAAGCAATAAAAATGAGAACTTTCATCCTTTTAGGATTATTTATCTCCATAATTAATCAAAAATATGTAAATAAGCCAATTTTCAATGGCTGACAACATGGGTATAAACTGGTTTGTTAACAGGTTGGAAATGGGAAAGTGACCCATAGCCCTCAGCAGGAATCCAGTGTTCTGTCAGTTTGGCATACACGTCAGAACAGCATACAGACGTAAACTTTATCAAAACAGCATATGGATATTTGCTGTGTAATTAATGTGATGTATAATACACAAAAACCCATAGTTGGAGGAATACTGAAGCGATAGTAAATTGCTTGAAAACAGAAAACCTCGCTTTCTCGGTTCGCTACTTCACTCAAGCTAGCAATCAGCCAACAGGATGTGTAAAGCCGTTACCTTCAAAATAAAAGCTTTTTGGTCAATATAACGTACTTTTAAGCGTGTACTTGAAATTGGGGGTTTTATTTAGCAAGTATAAGTTATTGTTTAGATACAGGACTTGATGTCTCTTTTCTCTACGCATTCCTCAAACTAACCCAAACTGACTGGTCCCAGTAACCAACCATTCTGTAAACAATAAACTGTTAATAATTTGTTGTTTATTATTAGTTTGTTTTATTATTATTATTATTAGTGTTGGTTCAGTGCAACACCCATCAAAACAGCGCACCCCTTCACAAACATCGGTATGCTGTTTTGATAAAGTAGCCGAGTAGACTTCCGTATGCTACTCTGACAGTGTATGCCAAACTGACAGAACACCAGCACCAGAACCAGTTTGGGTTCAGAACAGAATTAGATCCAGAAAACCATGAGTTATTTTCAGTGAACAAGCTGGTTTAATGGTATGAAGTGAAATTATAATTTCCACCCCTGCATGAGACAGAACCAAAGATGTCATCCATGTCCCTGGTGTCCAGTACCAGAGAGGCTCAGCTTCTGACCCAACCAGTGGTTCTGGAACATCAACATCGACTAAAACCTGACCAACACGAGTTCAAGTCTGCATGTCGTCCATCAGTCGTCGACTTTATGAACTCGTCGGCAGAAGGTCCAGTGGTGCTCCACCGTGTTCTCGTTGGCCCGTTCGCTCATGTGAAGAACCCGGGTGTTTCTAATGGTGAAGCCCTGAAACACACCAACCCGTCAGCTGATGCTGGTTAAACAGGTTTCATGTTATGGAGACTGAAGGTGGTGAAAATGGACGTACGGCTTTGGAGATGAACTCGAGCAGGTGGACCCGCAGGCTGACCTCTTGCTGGTAGTCACAAGGTCCAAACGTGAAGGACACCTGGTAATCTCTGGTGTCCATCATGTGTTTGTTCCACTTGGTGAAGCTGCTGGAGATGGACTGCAACACTGCATGAACCTGGAGAACCGACACAAGTTCAGTTTATTTCTCCTTCTAATGTGCAGAAAATCATTAAAACTTTTGAAGGAATCTGGAGGAAAAAGCTGGTTTGGAACCAGTGAAATCCAGTCCCATATGGGAGAAATATCTTGTTCCATTTGCAGATTATTTCACTTATAACTAGAACTTTTACATCAATATTAAGGAATTATTGACTTAAAATAAGATCCTATAGTGTGCTGAAAAGTTAGTTTTGTCTTATTTAAAGTGTATTTAAGACATTTGCACTGGAAACTAGACTAAAACTACTTGGGGAGATTTTGTGTTTTTGCAGTGCAGACCACTCAGGTCTTCTGGTTTTAGTCTACTCTGCATCTTCAGAACCAGAACCAAACATGGAGAAGCAGTATTCAGTTTCTATGCTCCACAAATCTGGAACAAACTTCCAGAAAAGATGAGATTAAAGTTGGGATTTTATTTCAGGATTAGAGCCTGTCTATCTTTTTAGGCAAGAAAGCGACTGATTGATGCTACTTTTATGTCTGTACTGGACTATGGTGACATTTTCTATATGCATGTTTCTCTTGAATGTCTTTAGTCGCTGGATGCTGTTTATCATGGAGCGTTAAGATTTATAACAGCTTTAAAAGGTTTTACACATCATTGCACATTATTCCACACGGTTGGATGGACGGCCTTGGCCACTCATAGACTCCATCGTTGGCATATTTTTATTTATAAGGCCATACTAGGACTTCTTCCCTCATATTTGTTGGCCTATATAAATAGAAAGTCCACTGGAAGATATTCTCTTTGATGTAAGAACTTATTTTCATTTTTGGTGCTTCAAGTCCAAACTGAACTTGGGAAGAAATCTTCTCAGTTTTCTGCTCTTTCGTCTTAGAACCAGTTGCAGAAATACATGAACATAAAGGTGCTGTCATTGTCATTAAATGTTTTTAAGGCTGTTCTTACTGATTTTAAGAAGGAATCATCTATGTGTAAATATTTTAACTGAGGAATTGTTAATTTATTTATTAAAATTTTCTGTCTTGTTAATCTTTTGGAGCCTCTCTTGCATATTTTTGAATTGCAATTCATGGATCTGATCAGCTGGTCTTTCAATACAATTGATAAAATTTTCTCGACAAGAAGAATAGGCAAAGGAGAGCCCCTCCTGAAGGACTAATCAGCCAGTTCGAGCCATAACACATCCTGTCATGTCTCCAGCTGGAAACCCACTAAACTCTACTGGAATTCCACTGAAAAACAGGTTTGCTGCTCTGCAGCAGGAGCCTACGACAGACACCTCTCCTCCAAACATTAACAAGAGGTATGAGACAAGACCCAACACAACCACCTCCTAAAGTGACCCAGAAACCAAAATTAATGCCAAAGGTTCTTACTGTTGGGGATTCAGCCTTGAACGGAATAAGCAAAAATCTGAAATTCTGAAAATTGACTTTAGTCATCTTCTAAGCACAGTTAGAAATCTGAAAATGAAGGTGTTTATCAGTGGACCAATACCGAAAGCTAGAAGAGGAGATGAGAATTACAGTAGACTGCTCATGATTAACATATGGCTTATTAAAGATTGCTCTTCCAAATCCGTGAACTTTATTGACAAACACAAGATTTTCTGGGAGCGCTATCATCTCTTCAGACAAGATGGAGTCGGCCTAAATAAAGAGGGGAAAAAACTTTTCACTGCCAATATTTTCAATGCTGTTAACAACAGAAGGCCATCTCTCCAAACACAGGACAATGTAAACAATGACATCACTGCCCCAGCAAAGACTGTAGAAGGACAAGCACAAACCCAGCAGGTGCACAATGTTCCAAAACAAGCCGATAGGCAGCCATCTCCCAGAATACCAGCTGGAAATGGAGCTGAGAGGAGAGGGGAGTTAGCCCACCCCCGACCCCCACCCCCAAAATCAACACCTACTGGGAGCCAAGACTGCTTATCGGAGGACAGTACTGGAACACAGAGTAGCTCAGAAAATTTGTCACCAGAACTGATATTTCTCAACTTCAGTAAGAAAATGGTACTGCTAGGAACTTCCCTCTTAAGTTCCCAAGAAGTATGCTTTATGAGTTCCGAATCACCAGATTTAGAACATCAACTCTGTATTTCTGAAGTCTGAGATGGGGGTCCAGACATTAGTAAACCTGTCCATCTCCAGAAAGCGTCTGGCCCCCTGGCGAAAACATACAGGAGCATCCCTGTCAGAATTACTAGTAGAGAAATAGGAAGTAAATACAGCGATCAAAAATCAAATCAAATCTCAGATTAATCCCTTGAGGTAGATAATTCTACCTCAAGCTGTAGAATTATCCACCCCCAAGACACTTAAACTGGCTCTGCTAAATATAAGATCACTATCAGCAAAAGGACTTTTAGTTAATGACTTCATTACTGAGCATAATATTGATGTTATGTTTCTCAGAAACATAGTTGGATGACAACAATGAAACACCTGTACTTATTGAATCAGCACCCCCTAATTACAATTTTTTAAGTGAGAATAGAAAGAATAAGAGTGGTGGAGGGATTGCTGCAATATTTCATGATTCACTAAACTGTAAAAAGGTTTCCCTGGGAAATTTTGAATCTTTTGAATATTTGGGAAGTGAGGTAAAAGGCCTCAAATGAACCCTGACACTAACTCTATACAAAATCCCAAAATTTGTGGCAAATTTTTCAATAACTTTAGTGAACTGTTATTTCTGTTTTTTTTGAACGTATAATCTTTGCTGACTCGCTTAATAAAACAGATATTATTTCAAAACGTTCTCTTACAGACAACACAACTGAAACTTTTAATCAAATCTACTCCTATACCTCACTTCCATGCTGTAAACCAGTAGATGAACTGGTAGATAACTTCTCCTCTAAAATTTCAGACATCTTTGATTTCATTACGCCTGTTAAAGTGAAGATTGTGTCTGGTAGGAAGAAATCTTGGTGGATACCTCTTCCACCTGTAAGAAGTGAAAGAAGCCTTTGTCGAAGGGCTGAACGTAAATGGCATAAAACTCGACTTCACGTTTACTATGAAATCTAAAAAGAGAGGCTGTGAAGCTACCACTTAACCTTAAAACATGCAAGGAAAACATTTCTTTGCGGAAATCATAAACAAAAACATCAACAATGCTCGTGCCTTGTTTGCCACAGTTGACAGGTTGACAAACCCTCCTGTGATTTTACCACCTGAACTCCACTCGACCAGGGCCTGCAATGAATTTGCCAACTTTTTTACAGAAAAAATTTCAAAAAATTAGAGGGTTAATCTGCACATCCACACCAAATCCAATAACGATGTTATGCCCGATCATAACAAATGCAGACAAAATGTCCACATTTCAACTACTCAACTATAAAAGCTTAGAGGAAATTATAAATCAATTAAACTCCTCCTGCTGTCTTGATATCGTACCTATAATCTTCCTTAAGAAAGTTCTGCCGGTCATTGCATCAGACCTGATTCAAATAGTAAACTCTTCCCTCTCATCAGGTGTTTCCCCCCAGGCTCTAAAAACAGCAGTTATCAAACTACTGTTAAAAAAAGAACAATCTGGATAAATCACTGTTGCAGAATTACAGGCCAATCTCTAACCTTCCATTCATCAGCAAAATTATTGAAAAAGCTGCGTTTCAATAGTTAAACACCTTCTGAACGAACAACGATCAACCGCTTTGACGTCTTTCAGTCCGGTTTCCGTGCTCACCACAGCACTGAGACTGCCCTCATCAAAGTGTTCAATGATATCCACACAAATACAGACTCTGGAAGAACCACAGTGTTGGTTCTACCGGACCTCAGCGCAGCATTTAACTCTGTTGACCAGGAGATATTATTGAAGCAACTGGAGAGCTGGGTCGGACTCTGGTACGGTACTCAGCTGGTTCAAATCCTAACTAAAGAACAGGGATTTCTTTGTGTCAACAGACAACTTCTCATTGGAGCAGACAAAAGTCACATGTGGAGTACCCCAAGATTCAATCCTGGGACCTCTCCTATTTAATATCTACATGCTTCCGCTAGCTCAGATTATAACAAGTAATAAGATTAGTTACCACAACTATGCAGATGATACACAGCTCTATAGCACGATGTCACCAGGTGACTCCGAACACATCCAAGTACTGAACAGATGCTTCGAACAAATCAATGCATGGATGTGACAAAACTTTCTCCAGCTGAACAGAAACAAAACTGAAGTTATTATATTTGGACCTAAAGAGGAACGATCTAGAGTCAGCGCGCACCTTCAGTTATTATAGCTAGAAACTAGTGATCAGACCCAAAATCTGGGTGTAGTGATGGACTCAGATCTGAACCTACAGAGACACATAAAGACAGTTACAAAGTCAGCCTTCTATCACCTGAAGAACATTTCCAGGATTAAAAGACTAATGTCTCAACAAGATCTAGAGAAATTCATCCATGCGTTTTTCTTTAGTCGCATTGATTACTGCAACAGTGTCTTCACAGGTCTGGCTAAAAAATCAATTAGACAGCTGCAGCTGATCCAGAACGCTGGTGCTCGCATTCTCACTAAGACCAGGAAGACAGAGCACCTCACCCCAGTTCTAAAGTCCTTCCAGTGGCTCCCTGGAGCTCAGAGAACAGACTTTAAAATACTTCTGTTAGTTTACAAATCACTGAACGGCTTAGCACCAAAATATATTAAAGATGGATTAAAGACCTTTTATCATTGTATCAACCTTCCAGACCACTCAGGTCTTCTGAGTGGTCTTCTGGTCTGCTCTCCATCCCCAGAACCAGAATAAAACATGGAGAAGCAGCTTTCAGTTTTTATGCACCACAAATCTGGAACATTTTCCAGAAAACTGAAAAACAGCCGAAACACTGAGTTTCTTTAAATCATGGCTAAAAATCCACCTGTTTAGAGCTGCCTTTGATCAACAGTAAGTAAAACATTGAACTATATTTGCTTGATGAGGCATTGATATTTGCTCAATGATTTTGATAATTGTCATGTGCATCATTTTTGATGATTTGCCATATGCTTGATTGATGTTTTTTATGATGTGAAGCACTTTGAACTGCCTTGCTGCTGAAATGTGCTATGCAGATAAACTTGACTCGACTCTTGCCCCGATGTGACATTTGTAGCCGGATACACGATAGACTCCTGGCAGAAGTGGAAGATCGCGTGTCTGTCCATATTGTCAGTTGAGAATGTTGAAAATGTGTACAGAATTGGGTTTTTGATAACAGAATTTCTGCTTTTTGGAGTTGGCTGTTACCTGGCATATTGAGAAATTCGGAAAACATTGGCAGCTATTCTGGCCATTGTGAGGCTGCCCGGCATGTTTGATGGAATATGCTCTGCCATGAACACTCAGAGTGAGATGCTGTGTGAGCAGAATCCCAAACTGGATGCAATCCTTCCACAGGATCATAGGCTGGCTGAGGTTCCTGGGCTCAGAAGGGAAATGGGATAAATATTAGAGAAGTTGTTTGCTTGGATTTGGTGGAAATGACCAGGAATTTGGATGTTTGGACTCGCCATGGAGATGTAAAAGTGTGACTTTAAGGCAGACGGAAAATTAAGAGTCTGCCTGACCCAAAACAATTGCTGTTATCTGAACTGGCTTCCCTGTGTCGGCCTTGGAAGGCTGGCTATCTCAATTTCTCCTGGATGTTATGTAAACACGATACTCTGCTCCCACTACCCCTGCCTCCCCTGATGACATCTGTGGACCTGAATCAGAACTCTACCGAGACTGGCTGATAAATTGGGCTTGGGGGATTGGGGACTCTGGGACAGTGTTCACAGACTTGCTTACACACAAACACACAGATGCTGCGTCGCTCATTTGGGCAGCCTGTGCTGGGGAACACCTACCCATTCCACATGTTTTGTGGTGTTGTCTGTATGTTGCTTTTTTCTGCTGAGGTGTTTTTTGCAATCTCACACTGTATCCTGTCAGGGACACAGTGTAAGATATGATTTTTTTTCCCCTCCTCTTTCCTTGTGTTGTCTTTTCTCATCTAACAAAAGGACAGCGCCTCTCCGTGGCTGCAGCCTCAGACACCTGTCTACCCATGTCTTATGTTGTTTGTTTGTTTTTATTCTTTTGGACGGGCTGTACTGAAATGTCTATTTCCCCCTGGGGGACCAATAAAGGTCTTCTGACGGTGTTCACTTTCTCTGTTTTTGCTGTGAATGCTCTGTAATCTCAGTGTGCTGTTGCCAGTCTTGACCAGGATTCTCTTGCAAAAGACATTTTTAAACCAACCTGTTTAGAGCTGCATTTGATTAGTAGTAGTAGTAGTGGTAGTAGTGGAACATTGACCAGTATTTTTGAATTATAGTTGCTCGATGATTTTGATGTATATTTGATTGATGTTTTTACGATGTAAAGCACTTTGAACTGCCTTGCTATTTAAATGTGCTATACAAATAAACTTGACTTGACTCAAAGTCCTGTTCATCAAATCTCTCACCATCTGCATCATCAGAATAAAGCACAGTGTGAAATATGCAAATGTCAGAGGTTACCACAATAGCCACAACTCAATAAATACAAATCCACAGCAAGTGAGGACGCTGTCCTACGTGTTTCAAAAATGTTCTACCAGAGACACTCCCACCTCAAATGTTTATGCAAACACTGCTAAAGCTCTTCACATGTGGGTCGGGTTAGAGCAACAACAACCCATATGATTCTGATGATGCACAGTTGGGTCAGTGACTCATGTGACCTGAATAAAAACCTTCAGTTTGGATTGAAGAAGCTTCAGATGCAGGGTTCCAGCTAACGATTATTTTAATTATCGATTATTCTGAAGATTAATCGATTAATTGCATTAACAAATTGACACATTCTGCAGGTTTTTCACTTAAGCTATGTTTTTGTACAATATTAGAAATACATTAAAAGATGCAAATATACAAATAATCCAATTACTTTTGTTATTTAAGAAAATAAACATTTTATTGCCTAAAATGTAATAACAGCTTTCCTTTAGTGAATGATGGATCATTTGTAACAAAGGAGTATCTGCAGCTAAATAAATCCTTTGACATCTACATGTGAAAACCTCAGGCCTTTCTGTTTGACTGAACATCAATACAGTGTAGGACTGATCTGGTGATTTTTTTTTTTAGATTAACCACAAGATTTATTTAGCAGTATCTGAACCAGGTGAAGCTAAAACTGCAAAGGGCTGCAACGATTAATCAAATTAATCGTGATTAATCAATTATTGAAATAATCAACTAATTTGGTAATCAATTAATCGTTAACTGGAGTATATAGGCTCAAAAAAAAAAAAAAAAAAAAAAGGCCATTTGCTGAAAAAAACAGAGCAGTAATTATGTCAAAACTGTACAAAATATATAAACACTTTGCATTTAAAATAAAAAAAAAAAACCTTTTTCTGTAAATCTGCAGAATGTTCCAAAAAAAATTTTATCCGATTAATCGACAGAATAATCAATATAATAATCAAATACTAAAATAATCATTAGGTGCAGCCCTAAAACTGCCACTTACGGAGTTCTGGGTGGAACAGTTTTACAGACTAATAAGTTTTTTTTGTTTTTTGTTTTTTTTTAATTGCAAAATGTTATATTTGTGTACCATTTAGGCTTAATTACTGCTCTGAGGGTGTTGTTCTTTCAACAAATTGCCTTTTTTAGAGCCTGTATACTCCAGTTAACGATTTATCGATTATTAAATTAGTTCAGGATTATTTCAATAATCGTTTCTGCCCTATTCAGATTAGATCAAATCAGTATTTGAAACCTTTAAGTTCTGCCTCAATCAGGATCTTCTGGAAACATCCGTCCAGGCCTCCTGCAGAGCAACGTAAATAAAAACAGTAAAACTAAATAAAGACATCACAGAAGATGCTGAAGGACCTTAGTGGTGATTGTGAGCTGGGTGATGATGACTGCGACTGGGTTGGAGTACTTGGAGAGCTTCCTGGTGCTGGACAGCTCCACCACCTCCTCGTAGGTGTCGGTCGGGTACGGCAGCAGGGGTTTGGGGTCTCCCAGGCACTGGATCAGGGGCTCGATCTGGTAGAAGTCCGCCTCTTTCCGGAGCAGCTCCGTCTCCTTGAAGCTGCACGGCAGCGTGAGCTCAGACGTGCGCAGGAAGTTCAGGATGTAGCTGAAACAGCGGGAAAAAGATGGAGAGCGGATCAGCGGAGACTGCGGACCCGACGATTCCAACCGGCAGCCGGAGTCAGAACCAGATGGAAGCTGATGTTCTTCTGGAGAAGAACGGTTTCAACTTTCTGCACTCAGAAAATTCTAAGTATGAGTCACAATCCTCTGATTTCCTTCTCTGGTTTGGTATAAAAATTCTTTCATCTGATCCCTCTGACACAGATGATTTAAAGAGGCAGTATTATGTATTTTATAGGCTCACAGAATCATTTTATTGTTCAATCCAGTAACTATGTTAGCTTCAGTTGTTACAAAAGCGCTGTATATATCAAATATGACTTAAAAGAAATTTGACTTCATAATTTAACACATTGAAATTGGGCCCTTGTCTCTTTAAAAACTCCTGCTCTTTCTGAAACTTTGCCTTCAGGAAGTCATCACAACAGCGCTCCTCTATTAACTCTTTAAAAAAAATTTTTATCAGCGTTTCACAGAGGACTAGGTCGTATAATAAATTCAGCAGATGCGCAGCGCCACCAGGTGTTTGCTAATTGCTGCTGCCGCTAGTCTGTGAGATAGAAGCACTGTAGATTAAAAACTGCAGCTCTGAGGAGGAGCTGCACCTCGAAGGAGGCGCTAGGTGCATCCAGGCCTTTTGCACAGCTGAATGGTTGCCATGGGAGATTAAAGGACTTCTGAAACATGAATGAAAGAATCAAAGCAACACTCCAGGTATGTTTTTGATGAGGGAATAACATTATGTAAAACTCAAAAGTCCATTTTACATGATACTGCCCCTTTAAATAACGCTAATCTCTCTACATTTGAGCATCAACAGAAGAAGATTCTGCAGTTAAATTTAACAACCAGCACTACACATACCCAGGCGGAAGGAAAAGTAGTTCTCCACCAACCAACGAATTTAGACAAGATCTCAATAGTATAATTTCTTTCCACTGTATTTTTATTAACGGTGTACATTACCTCAATTAACTAAAGTATCAAAAGCATCAATATTTTGACTTGAGAACTGATTTTAGAGCATAAAAATTTGGTATCAGAGATATCGATGTTTCCTATCAATCCGCACGGAAGTCTGTTGCCTCGCTCTAACCACTGCGCCACGAGACCGCACGCGACGCCCCGCTTTTCTGAATGTCTAAACTAGCAAAATAAGATCACTGATATAAGAGGTAAACACATCTAAAAGCCGTGGACACTCACCGAAACAGCGGGCCGTCGCGATCAATGAAGTAGTTCCCGTGGGAGTCTTTGACTGTTGGGAGGTCTCCACTAAACATGGCGCCCAGCATGGAGTCCGGGTAGCGCCTCAGCGTGGACAGAGACGTGCTGTAAACACAGCCGCCCACGTTCAGACTCACTGGCTCCCCCATCTGGACACAGGAGGAACAGAGAAAGTCTCAACAACATTTTGGCTCCACGAATCAATAGAAACTCATTCCAGGATCCACCATCTACCTGTACCTGCTTGGGTGGGGAGTTTTGAACCAACTTTGAGAAACAAAGCAATTTTTAATATATTTTGCTACAAATAAATATTGTTCTGTGACTTCAAGAAACAACTGTCTGCCAGCATGTCAGTTATAGTTATTTTGTTAGATGAGGAGCCCTAATCTGAGGTAATTTTTGGATCATCTGGCCCAAATAGGGATGGTGTCTGTCATTTCACCCCTCAGCATTTCCTAATTTTACAGTTTTGGACTTTTTATACACCACTTTTTCTGGTATGCAGGATGTTTTGTTCCAACCCATCATAAGTTTGAACCCCTTAGACATCTCATATCTACCTTCTGCCTGCCAAAATGCTCACATTCAGCCTAATATCTAAAAAACAACACATGATTTTACATTTATGAGGATGAAAATGTTTCATTATTCTGTAGTAATCTGTAAGTTTTTCTAATTGAGTCAGAAAATAGCATAAATGTGGTTATAAATTATAAATTTCATTATGAGATGAAACAGCAGAAATGTGAATATAAAATGATCTGTTTACAGGAACAAAATGTTGATGAGAATTGACAACACATGGGAATCAAATGAGGGTTAAAAGTTAGCAAATAAGCAAACTGACAAGAACCCAGTGGGTTTCAGAACCAAAATAAATTGGAGGAAGTTGTATTTCAATTCAAATTTAAATTCAAAAATACTTTATTGATCCTAAAGGGAAATTAAATGTTGTTGTAACTCAAATTATTCATGATACTTCAAAGAGTTGTTGTAGATGGTGATGGCTATGGGCAGAAAGGATCTCCTGTAGCGGTCTGTGCTACAGCAAATTACAAGAAACCTCTGACTGAAGACACTCTGTTTTTCTACGACAGTCTCATGAAGAGGATGTTCAGGGTTGTTCAAAATTTTCTTGATTTTATGTCAGATCCTTCTTTGATCGTATATAATACAACGTTTTACCATAATTATAAACAATTAAATTCAATTAGATCTAAGATTTTTGCATTTTAGAATAATTTTTCTTCATAATTCATGAAATTAGTCAACAACCACAGAAATTAAACTCATCGTTTAAATATATGAAATAGAAAATCTGGTTTGTTTTCAGGTAAAAAAAAACAGACAAAATGGCAAAACAAAGGTATGAAATGCTGTTAGCTTACAGTGCAACTAAACCCCAAATCAACAATTTTTGCAGATGAACTCTCTAAATTAGTTCTTAAAAGTTCTATCTTTATGTTTTGGTGCAAATTGTGACATTTTCGTGTAAATTTGTTTAGTTCTGCAATATTTGGCCTAAAACCGTGTCAGTGCTGCTCTCTTTAGGTTGAACAGTCGCTACTGCAGTCAAATTTTCCAACTGGTTAAAATGGTCCAGCTTGGTTGATGTCTGCGTCACACAGCCCCGCTTTCCGGTATAAAACCATCTCACTCATACACGCCCCCTGGTGGCGAGTCAGGAGTTGGAATAGCTAGCATGGCGAGTGTTGATTGATGGTGTTTCTCAGCTTTTTGGAAAATGCTGGAAGCTGTTCTGGCAATTGCAAAGCTACCCAGCTTGTGTGATGGAATCTTAAGAGTGATCAACACTCAGAGTGACATGCTGCGTGAGTGAAATCGGAAATTGGATGCGATCCTTGCACAGGATCGCAGGCTGGTTGTGGTTTCTGGATTCGGAAGTGAAATGGGATAAATCTTGGTGAAGTTGTACGCTCGGATTTGGCGGAAATGACCAGGAATTTGGCTGTTTGGACTCGCCACTAAGACGCACCAGCGAGACTTTCGAGGGAGATGGAAAATTAGGAATTGGCCTGACCCAGAACAATTCCTGTTATCTGAATCTGGCTTCCCTGTGCTGGCCTTGGATGGCTAGCTATCTTCAATTTCTTCTGGATGTTACATAAACAAGATGCTCTGCTCCCACTACCCCTCCCTTCCCTGATGACATCTGTGGACCTGCTCAGAACTGAACGAGGCCGGTTGATAAATGCTCCATCACTATCAAGGACAATGGCTTCTTGATCTGTTTCAGGGACTTACTTGCAAACACACACATGAACACACACACATGCTCATAGATATAAATACACGCCCCCCTCTCACTGCCTCCACTGGCTCCATCGTTATGTATGAAGCTGACTGTTGTCTGTATGTTGCTTTCTTTGTGCTGAGGTGTTTTGCAATCTCAAACTGTATCCTGCCAAGGATAAAGTATGAAATATTTTTTTCCCTCCACTCACCTAATGTGGTCTTGTTTCATGTAATGAAAGGGCAGCACCTCTCAGTGGTGGCTGCAGGCCTCAGAAACCTGTCCACCGATGTCTTATATTGTGTGTTTAGTTTTTCTTTTTGATAGGCTGTACTGAAATTTAAATTTCCCCCCTTTTCACAACTGGGGGACTAATAAAGGAATTCTGATTCTGAACAGCAAAAGGACTTTTACTTAATGACTTCATTACTGAGAATAATATTGATGTTATGTTTCTTACAGAAACATGGTTGGATGACAACAATGAAACACCTGTACTAATTGAATCAACAACCCCTAATTACAATTTTTTAAGTGAGAATAGAAAGAATAGGAGGGGGGAGGGGTTGCCGCAATTTTTCATGATTCACTAAACTGTAAAAAGCTTTTCATGGGCAATTTTGATTCTTTTGAATATTTGGGAATAGAGGTAAAAGGCCACAAACAAACTCTGACACTAACTCTATGCAAAATCCCAAGATATGTGGCAAATTTTTTCAATAACTTTAGTAAACTGTTATCTATGATATGCATTGATTATGATTGTTTAATAATTATGTGAGACTTAAACATCCATGTTGACAACCCAATAGACAGAGAGGCAAAAAAGCTGAATGATGTACTTCAAAACTTTGGTTTGACTCAACATGTTAAACAGCCGACACACAATCGAGGACACATTCTGGATTTGATTATCAGTAAGGGTGTAAATATCTTCAAGGTCTCTGTAATTGATGTCACTCTGTCTGATCACTTTTCTGTTGCTGTTGAAAGTACAATCTCTCTTGACTCGCTTAGTAAAACAGATATTATTACAAAACGTTCTTTTAAAGACAACACAGCTGAAACCTTTAATCAAATCTACTCCTATACCTCACTTCCATGCTGTAACCCAGTAGATGAACTGGTATATAACTTCTGTTCTAAAATTTCAGACATCATTGATTCCATTGCTTCTATTAAAGTGAATATTGTGTCTGGTAGGAAGAAATCTCCATGGATAAGTTCTCCATTTGTAAGAAATGGAAGAAGACTTTGTCGAAGGGCTGAACGTAAACGCTGTAAAACTCGACTTCATGCTTACTATGAAATCTACAGAGAGGCTACAAAGCTATCCCACAACACCAAAATACAAAAGGGAAACATTTTTTGCAGAAAATATAAACAAAAACATCAACAATGCTAGGTTGGATTATCTGTTACAGTACTTAATTGGTTTGAATCCTGCCTAAAGAATAGGGATTTATTTGTGTCAATAGGCAACTTCTCTTTGGAGCAGACAGAAGTCACATGTGGAGTACCCCAAGGTTCAATCTTGGGATGCCTCCTATTTAATGTCTACATGCTCCCACTAGCTCAGATTATAACAAAAAACAAGATTAGCTACCATAACTTCACAGATGATACACAGCTCTATATCACGATGTCACCAGGTGATTCCAAACCCATCCAAGTACTGAACAGATGCTTAGAACAAATCAGTGCGTGGAGGTGCCAAAACTTTCTCCAGCTGAACAGAAACAAAACTGTAGCGATTATCTTTGGACCCAAAGGAGAACGATCTAGAGTCAGCATGCAGCTTCAGTTATTACAGCGAGAAACTAGTGATCAGGCCCAGGCGTAGTGATGGACTCGGACCTAAACCTTCAGAGACACATAAAGACAGTTACAAAGTCAGTCTTCTATCACCTGAAGAACATTTCCAGGATTAAAGGACTAATGTCCCAACAAGATCTAGAGAAACTCATCCATGCGTTTATCTTTAGTCGCACTGATTACTGCAACAGTGTCTTCACAGGTCTGCCTAAAAAAAAGCAATCACACAGCTGCAGCTGATCCAGAACACTGTTACCTGTGTTCTCACTAAAACGAGGAAAATCGAGCACCTCACCCTAGTTCTAAAGTCCTTCCACTGGCTCCCTGCAGCTCAGAGAATAGACTTTAAAATACTTCTGTTAGTTTATAAATCACTGAACGGATTAGCACCACAAGACATTAAAGACCAGAACCAGAATCAAACATGGAAAAGCAGCTTTCAGTTTTTGTGCTCCTCTAATCTGGAACAAACTCCCAGAAAACTGCAAAACAGCCGAAACACTGAATTCCTTCAAATCAAGGCTAAAAACCCACCTGTTTAGATCTGACGTGAGCATCTTAGTCTGTGTGGTTCTTTCTTTAAAATAGACACAGTTGTTTGCAAGATTGTTTCAAAGTCCTGCTACTGATAATTTGATGCTAAAGGATTAAGTATTTCTATGAAGTATTATCAGTAAAATTGATACTTAAGTATAACTTCAAAAGATGCTCAACATTCTTAATTTTAATTTTTTGTTATTTTTTGTGTTGGAGTTACGACTTTATTCTCCTAATTTTAAAATAAAATCGGAGCCTGGCCATAATACTTTGTCGTAGAGTTGACCTGAATTCAAAGTCCACATAAACAGAAGCTGTAAAACACACTTATCAAACAAGATGGCCGTCCTGGGCGTGCTGACATCACTCTGAACTACGGAAACCTAAGGAGAGCATTGGTGAGTAAAAAAAAAAAAAAATCAAAATTTTCCAAAAATTAAATATTCAAAAACTAAAAATGTAATTAATTGATAAAATCGATTTATGGCCCAGCCCTAGCTGGATCCCTGCTGCTGATCAGCGCCTCGGTGCAGCGCATCGGTCCACATTCCCAACGTCTTCCTGCTTCAACTTTTTTTTGGTTTTGAATTGTTCTGTCTTGACTGAAGCAGAATAAATGCTTCACAGACTCTTATAGGTAACAGTTTATTTAACCTGCTCGGCACCCATTGGACAGGTTCAGGTCCTCACAACATGAGTAATCAAGTGGGGACGCACGCACCATGTGACCCAGGTCTCCATTCTCCATCTGCTGCCGCCGCCAGCTGACCGCCGTGTGCTTCGTCTGCGGTTCACAGCGCCAACACCATCATTTCTGAGTTTCCACCTGCAACGAGAAGGAGAACGTCTTGAGAGACAGTTGCCATGGTAACGAGCTGCGGGGCGTATCCAGCCTGATTGGAGAAGGAGAACCCCGGCTGATTAGTCACGGGTCCCTGATGGGTCCACACATCTGTCAGCTGGTGAGGAAGAGGAGGAGGGAGCCTTCAGCTGATGAATAGAGGCTGATTAAAGCAGGTGAAAAAACAGCTCTCCAGCTGCCTGGAGAGTTAACTCCACTTCTGCTGTGATAGCCAACATCAGAGAGCAGAGAACAGCGGAGGGTAAAAAACAGGGTGCCAGTTCATCCTACTGCAGAACTGGGTCAGAAACTCAGCTTTAAAACATCTGCAGAGGAACCAGAGATCATCAGGCTGAATAAATGTCCTACCGCCAAACCTCCCCAGACCCAGGTCTCAACTGTTCTGAGGTGTTTTTAGTCCATAAATGTAAAAGTTTTCAAACGACTGACTTCTTGAATGGATGGATGGATGGATGGATGAATGGATGGACGGTTGGATGGATGGATGGACAGACGGTTGGATGGACAGATGGTGAGATGGGTGGACAGACAGATTGATGAATGGTTGGATGGATGAACGGTTGAATGGATGGACAGCTGGATGGATGGATGGGTGGATGGATGGATGAATGGATGGATGGGTGGACAGACGGATGGATGAACGGTTGGATGGACAAATGGTGGGATGGACGGACAGACAGATGGATGGTTGGATGGAATGACAGGTGGATGGATGGATGGATGGATGGACAGACAGATGAATGGTTGGATGGATGGGAATAAAGTCTTCCCATCAACTCTGACCAGCTTCCCCACATCATGATGCTGCCCCTACCATGTCTTATCAGGGTTACACTCAAAGTGGGTTTTCTGCCACACATAATGTTTTCCACTTCACAAAGTTTAATTTTGGGCTCCTTTTATCACAGAATACCAATAAACTACACTGCAGTTTGAAGCTGTAGAATGACTAAACGTAGAAATGTTCACGGGGTGTAAATACTTTTGCAAGGAACTATTCCCGACTTCAACGTATGCTTGCATGTTTCCCGAACCAGCAGAACTCGGTCAGGACCAGAGCTGAAGGGAAATCACACTGTGGCCTTTTGGATTTTATTGATCCTTCTGGGCCACCGTAATAATCTTATCGCACAGATTGGGATTAAAAGAACCACACATACAGACAGGTCCCTTCTGGAGGTGTTTAGAGGATTTTTAAACTGAGATTTCTGTAAATATGTCGCTATAACTGGATGTTTCTGACATTTAACGGAAATAGAAAGCGTTAACTCTTCTTCATGATGATAAAACTTTCTCCTTCTCCAGATTTCCACTCTTTTTTTTCCTTCTTTACTGTCATTAAATGTTCATATTTACGTAAAGAGATGACTTGTACACTGGAATGAAGCAGAACAGCTAACAGTTAGCAGCTGTTAGCAGGTTAAACATCGGTTCAAAATTAAATGTTAATAAAACAATAAAAACCCTGTCAGGTCTTACCTGAAGCATCCAGCTGACATTCAGCTAAACTGGTTTATTGCAGCAGGATAAAGCTAATGGCCACATCTGTTTACATATTTTGTTTTTTGTTTTTTGTTTTTTGCTGCAGATGGCACTTCCGGTGAGACTCGTCAAAATAAAACCTACAAAATAAAAGTCGGTTAAACTAAAACTGGAACTTCAATGAAGAGGCGTCAGGCTGTGATCAAATAAAATCCTGAACAATCATCTTTTCTGCCTTTAATCCTAAAAGCCGAGAGCTGCTTCTTCCAACAACCCACGAAGGTTTGGTGATTATCTGTTGAGAACAGCTCAAAGATCTTTCGGACCTGTGGTCAGTTTTCAAGAAGCAGGTGGAGAAACACCACAAATTTAGGCATCAGGAAGACTAGAACGGGATAATTAAATTAAATTTCAGAAGTTAGAAAGAAGGAAAAAACACTGGGAATATTCACTGTAAACATAAGTCAAGTTTATTTGCATAGAACATTTCAGCAGCAAGGCAGTTCAAAGTGCTTTACCTTGTAAAAACATAAATGAAGCATACATGAGTATCATTGAGCAAATATTAATGCATCAAAATCATCAGGATCATCAAGCAAATAAAATTCAAAAATATTGATCAATGTTCCAGTTATGATGAATCAAAGGCAGCTCTAAACAGGTGGGTTTTGACTTTGATTTAAAGGAATTTAGTGCTTTGGATGTTTTGCAGTTTTCTGGGAGTTTGTTCCAGATTAGAGGAGCATAAAAGCTGAAAGCTGCTTCTCCATGTTTGGTTCTGCTTCTGGGGATGCAGAGCAGACCTGAACCAGAAGACCTGAGTGGTCTGGAAGGCTGATACAACGACAACAGGTCTTTAACGTATTTTGGTGCTGAGCTGTTCAGTGATTTATAAACTAACAGAAATATTTTAAAGTCTATACTCTGAGCTCCAGGGAGCCAGAGGAAGGACTTTAGAATTGGGGTGATGTGCTCTATCTTCCTGGTCTTAGTGAGAACACGAGCAGCAGCGTTCTGGATCAGCTGCAGCTGCCTGGTTGACTTTTTAGGCAGACCTGTGAAGACACCGTTGCAGTAATCAATGCGACTAAAGATAAACGCAAGGATGAGTTTCTCTAGATCTCGTTGAGACATTAGTCCTTTAATCCTGGAAATGTTCTTCAGGTGATAGAAGGCTGACTTTGTAACTGTCTTTATGTGTCTCTGAAGGTTCAGGTCTGAGTCCATCACTACACCCAGATTTCGGGCCTGATCACTAGTTTCTAGTTGTAATAACTGAAGCTGCACGCTGACTCTAGACCGTTCTCCTTTGGGTCCAAATATAATCGCTACAGTTTTGTTTCTGTTCAGCTGAAGAAAGTTTTGGCACCTCCACGCACTGATTTGTTCTAAGCATCTGTTCAGTACTTGGATGGGTTTGGAATCACCTGGTGACATCGTGATATAGAGCTGTGTATCATCTGTGAAGTTATGGTAGCTAATCTTGTTTTTTGTTATAATCTGAGCTAGTGGGAGCATGTAGACATTAAATAGGAGGCATCCCAGGATTGAACCTTGGGGTACTCCACATGTGACTTCTGTCCGCTCCGAAGAGAAGTTGCCTATTGACACAAATAAATCCCTATTCTTTAGGCAGGATTCAAACCAATTAAGTACTGTACCAGAGAGTCCAACCGAGCTCTCCAGTCGCTTTAGTAATATATTATATATATTAAATTAAATCTGAAACATTTGCTAATAAATGCTTTTTAAAAAACTGCTTTATACCAGTGAAAACAACTTCAATAAGGTAAATACAAATGTTAACGTTACAAATAAGTATCATAATTATAATGATTAACAATAAATTATAATAATACATATTTATTTTTTTTGTAACCATTACTTTATGTCTAATGTCCCTTGAGATAAAATCTTTTTCGAGGGAGACCTGGCCAAGGTACACTGGTGAACAGGATACAAAATAACAATAATTAAAAGGTGCTGACAATTAAAACATCATAAAATTAACTTAAGTCCAAACTAAATAAAACATACAAAAATAGAGCAGAAGATAAAGACTTTATGAATAAATCAAAAATAAATAAAGAATAAATAAATATTTATCCAGTTCAATTTAATATGTATTTACTTTTTTCAATTATTGAACCTAATCTTATTCTGTTGGATTAAAAGTAAAAAACAAAGCAGTTTAGGTCCGGAGAGCTTGCAGTACTGACACCCCACCGCGCGGGGGCGGTGCAGCGGTAGTTGGAGGCGGAAGGTGTTTTGTTTATCTGAGTCCACTTCCGTTTTCTGCAGCTCATCGCGGTAAAACATTTCTATCTACTACAGCGCTTTATCTTGCAGAACTCTGGGCTCAGTTCTGGTTCTGATCCACCTACCTGGAGCTCCAGGTTACCACAGGCCCGCCAGAGCGCGTACAGAGTCAGCGCCGAACCGGAGAACCCCTCGATCATGGAGTCTGGGAACCCAGGGATAGCAGACGGAACCGAACCTGCAGCTGAATCAAACGAGCATGACTACGCACACACCGCGGACCCTATCGAACCTGAGGTGAGCGGCACGCTACAGCCCTCCGAACCCCCGCAGCTGGAGCTTCCAGAGCCCGCCCTCGGTGCAGAGGTGGACTGCCCCGGTGGGACCGAAGAGGAGCCCGCTGTGAGCTACGTTGAGGCGGTACCGCGCGGCGGTTCGCGGCGGTCCAGACGGCCTGAGGACCGGAACTGCTGCTGCTGCAGGCTGCTGTTCCAGCGGCAGGGGCGCTCCCTGAACCGCAGGGCGGTGTTCACCTTCACCACCCCGGACACCGTCCGCTGGGTCTTCCCGGACTCTGAGGTCCACGAAAAGTCCTTCCTGTGCGAAACCTGCGCCCAGATCATCAGAACCAAAGGAAAGCGCAAACAGAGCGGGAAGCGCTCGCTGTGGGTGAAGCCGCCTGAGGCCAGAAAGGTGTGTATAGAACCGGTACCATCCGTCCAGGTGACCGGTACTTCTGTAGAACAGGTCCAGGAAAAGAACCTGTCTCAGAGAGTCCAGCCCAGATGATCAACCTGGACCAGACCAGGGGTTCCGAGCCAGTCTGGAGTTTTAACATGCAGAAAGTCGAGGACCCCTGTAGATTAAAGGTTCCTACTTGGGATCAGAACCTCACTTGGTTCCAGGGCCGTTTCTAGCACTGTGGGGGCCCTAAGCGAGATGCTGCTTGGGGGCCCCTAGTTTATTAAATTACAAAGTTACTCATCTTGAGGTGAATTAAACCGATAAAAAACTACAATAGAAGGACAACAGCAATCCTTTGTAGGTCAATAAAAATAACACAGATTTTGAGTGTTTATAAAAGCTTCCTGCTTGAATCTGAATAAACAGGTCTGGAGTCAGTCGTTCCCATGGCAACAGACTATTCATTCACATGTAACATATTCATGAAGCAAACTCTCAATTCCAGCCAGCTGAATAACACGAGATGTGCTCATCATCTGTGAGATTCAAGCTCACACCGAAGACTGAAAGACTCGCACCACAGAAGAAGAAGTTCTTGTTTTTATTTTGAACTGTTCAGGATTTAACTCAGATTAACCATCATCTCTAGACTTCCTAGATCCACTCCAGGTGGGACTCCAGAGGGTGTCCGTGCATCCTTAAAAAGTCTTAAATTCATTACAAAACAATGCAGGTTAGCTTTAAATGCGTTAAAATCACAGGTCTTAAATTTTGGACTATTTAATCTTCCATATTCAATGTAATTTTTTTTTCTCGCTGGACTTTTCTGTCGAGTAAACCTTTGAATCGCGCGCAGACATCTTCATTACGTTCTGTGACTCGAGGCGGTTGATGCTACCGCTAACTAGCTGCTAATAAACCCTGGCATCTGTTATTGGTGAGTAAATTATCGCCAGTTAGCTACTGGCTCACTTCTGTTGCTAACCCGTATGATGCTACGTGCATTTTGTGCAAAAAAAAAAAAAAAAAAAAAGCTCGGCACTATTCCATAAAATACGCGATTTTCTTTCGTGCATTTCTGTCGTGATGCAGGTTTTAAATTTCATTCATAACGGTTTTTAAAAGTCTGAAATTTGAGTTGGCGGAACCTACAGAAACCCGGCTCCAGATTAACGCCAGGTTAACCGTCGTCCGTCTCACGCAGCAGGATTTAGTCCCCAGTTCTGAAAATGTTCTCTCAAACCTTGAGTCCGACCAGTGAACCTCCTCCAGATGTTGGTTTCAGACTCAGGGGCCCGTTGCGCAGGCCTGGATGCCTTCAGCTCGCTGGTTCTGTCTCCAGGTCAAGGCGAAGCCCGGCTCGACCCGCAGGATGGGGAAGAAGAGCAAAGCGGCTCTGCTGGTCAGCAAGTCCAGCTACAAGGCGGCGTTCCAGATGCTCTGGTCGTCCAAAGGGGCCCGGAAGCCCATGATGGAGTTCTGGAGCAAGCAGCTGAAGAACGAGGTGAGGATGTGGGCTGTTGGGGGGCGGGGGGCTGCAGCGAGTGGCTGGTTTCTCTCATGGCGCCTCTGCTGTTGCTGCAGATGAAGGTTCTGTCCCGGAAGGCGGACAGCCCCTTCCACCAGAAGGTGTCCGGCAGGAAGCCGCTGTCCTCCTTCCCCTGGAGGAGGTGTCTGAACTGGGCCCAGGAGAACGCGCCGCTGGTCACCGCCTGCCTCCACTCCATGTTTCCCGACATCAACAACCTCTACAAGAGCAGCCAGTGAGTCCCGGCGCCGGACGTGGGCCCGGCGTTCGGTTCTGATTCTGACCGGCGTGTGTCCTGTGTGTTTAGCAGCCAGCTGACGGAGGAGCAGGCCGTCACGCTGCTGGAGCGCCGCACCGTGGTGGCGCTCTCCATCCCGCTCTTCACCAGGAACATCTGGAGGAACAACTTCCTGCAGGCGGCTCTGGGGGCGGAGCTCCGGCTGCAGGGCTGCACAGGCTCCGCCCTCGACACCTTGAACACCATGGGGCTGTGTCAGAACAAAGACACGGTCCGGCTGCTGGTGCACCGGCTGCGGAACGGCAAAGACCTGGTGAGCTTGGGGTCGGAGGGGAAGCAGCTTCATGTGGGCCTGGGCTATGAATCCATTTCATCCAATTTTTGGGTTTTGAAGATTTAATTTTTGGAAAATTGTGTTGTTGTTTTTCCAATGCTCGTAGTTCAGAGTGATGTCAGCACGCCCAGGGCGGCCATCTTTTTTGACATGTTCTGTTTATTTGGACTTTGGATTCAGGTCAACCGTATGACGGAATATTAGGGTCAGGTCATAGTTTGTTTTTGTCAACGAAAATAAAGTCATTATGTTACAACAGGGCGTCCGGACATCCTTACAAAGTCTTAAATTCATGTATATAAAGTTAAGGCCTTAAAAAGTCTTAAATTTGAGTTGGTGAAACCTGCAGAAACCCTCCAGAAGAATAAAGTCGAAACGATATGAAAATCAAGTCTCAATATTACCAGAATAAAGTTGTAATATTTGAAGAATGAAGTAGTTTTATGAGAACTCCAACCTGAAAAATAACAAAGAAAAAATAATTATTCAAGCTTTTTTTTCATTAAAACAAATTTATTTGGACTTTGGATTCTTATCCTTAAAAAGTCTTAAATTCGTTGAAAAGAAAATGCAAGTTTGCCTTGAATACGTTCAATTCAAATTCAAAAATACTTTATTTATCCCAAAGGGAAATTAAATAAAAATAATCACAGGTTTAAACCTTACATTTTGTTGTGACAGGATTATTTAATCTCAAATATTCTATATAGTTTTTATTTTCTCGTGGGAATTTTCTGTCAGGTTTGAGCCACCCGCACGCGGTTGAGGCTACCGCTAACTAGCTGCTAATAAACCCTTGATAGCAAAATAGCTAGATTTTTTAAAATCCGTCATAAATAAGTGCAAATTTATGACCTATTTATCGCCTTTTCTAGATTTCTGTTGTGACACAGGTCTTAAACTTCATTCATAATGGTCTTAAAATGTCTTAAAAAGTCTTACAATTGTGTTGGTGAAACCTGCAGAAACACTGTACAAGAATAAAGTCGAAATGACACGAAAATAAAGTCTTAATATTACCAGAATAAAGTCGTAATATTTGGAGAATGAAGTAGTAGTTTTATGAGAACTCCAACATGAAAAATAACAAAAAAAAAAAATTATTCAAGCTTTTTTTCATTAAAATGAAATTTTTCCTCATAATTTTAAGACTTATGACTTTATTCTCGTGATTAAACAAAAATTGTCGTAGCCCTGAGACTCAGTCATATAACTCACAGAAGGGATGATTGAAATAAAAGCCACTTTATGAAAATATTTTCTGTCATGTCTAATTTCTTTTTTTAGAAAAGAAAGCGAGACAAAAAAAAGATTTAAATCGGAAATCAGATCCGGTATGAACAAAATCTGAGATTTTATTTTTTTAAGCCGTATCGCCCAGCTGCAGTCTGATGGGCTGCTCCAGGGTTCTGACGCCTCTGTCCGTCTTAAAAGCATCCATATCTGGAGGATTCTGAATTTCTTAACTTTAACACATCACGATTCAGATAATAATCATAAAACATTAAAATCTGGTAGAATCCAGCCCATAAGTTAACAGTCCTAGAGGTGAAAGGGCAGATTTGTGCTCCTTTCTCAGTGGTTTCTGGTGTAGCTGCTGTTTTGGCCACACGGGGGCGCAGTTGTGCCATTCAGCCAGTTAACTGTATCTTTTCTGACAGGACGGGGAGCAGGGTTTGATGCTGAAACACGAGCAAATAAAGGATCCGATGGAAGAAGTGACCACAGACGAGGACGAAGAAGAAGAGGAGGAGGATGAAGAAGAGGAAGAGGAGGAGGAAGAGGAGCAGGAGGACGAAATGGTGATAGCGGTGGAGGAGGAAGTGGAAGAGGAAGAAGTTCAGGACAGACTCCGGGAGGAAGAGGAGGATCCAGCTGTGATGGAGAAAGAGGAGAGGAGGAGGAGGAAGAAGGCGAAGAAGCAGAGGAGGAAGGAGAGGAGAGGCAAACGGAAGGAGAGAGAGGAGGAGGAGGAAGAGGAGGAAGATGAGGTGGAACAGAAGAAGAAGAAGGTGGTGGTGGTCCGGCTGGGCTTGCTGAAGGGAACCTCAGAGGTGGGACGATCCGACCTATCGGCTCCCTAGCACACGGCAAGCCCCGCCCACAACCTCAACACCTTTTATGGAGCTGCTGAGGCCCCGCCCTCTGGTGGTTCAGAGGAATCCTGGGAACTGCAGTTCAGCAGCTGGATGAGAACTGGGCGGTTTGGACCTGAGGCTGATGATGATGATGGTCTCCTTTCTCCACCTGTAGAACTCTCTGGGCCTTCCTGAGCTGTCAGGAGGTCAAAGGTCAGCTCTGCTGTTAAATGTTGACAGAGTTGGAACATCTGTAGCTTGTTGTGAGGAGAATAAAGAGCGATGAGCATTGATCTGCGGGTTGAACGTCTTATTTTGGGCACCTCCGCTTCCATCCCGTCTAGATGCTCGGCGCTCTGACAGGATGAAGATCCCACAGTGGGGAGATTTACCCCTGTATTTATGCTGCGAAGGTCAAAGGTCAGATTCAGGGTTCCTCTGAAGGGGCAGAATTATGTAAAATGGATTTTTTTTTAGCTTTCCATCATGTTCTAATGTTCTTCCCTCATCAAAATCATACCTGGACTGTTGCCTTGATTCTTTCACGCAAGTTTGAGAAATCCCTTAATCTCCATGGCAACCATTCAGCTGCGCAAAACGCCTGGGTGGGTACAGCTCCGCCTCGGAGTTGCAGTTTCTAGTCTTCAGAGCTTCCGCCTCACAGACTAGCGGCAGCAGCAATTAGCAAACACCTGGTGGAACTGCACATCTGCTGAGCTCATTATACGAGCTACTTCTCAGTGCAATGCTGGTAAAAACGTTGTTAAAGGGTTAATAGAGGACCACTGTTGTGATGACTTCCTGAAGGCGGAGTATCAGAAAGAGCAGGAGTTTTTAAAGAGACGGGGGCCCAATTTCAAAGCGTTAAATTATGAAGTCAAATTTATTTTATAGCTGCAGTTTGTAACTTTTATGAAAAATATGCTTTTTCCCCATTTGTTAAAATTATTCTGATGTGACAGCATATCATCAGGCAGATAATCTGTGAAAAAATCCAGCTCCTCTGCCTTCTCCCAGTGCTCCCAGTACTAACTGCAGAAACAACCAATCAGAGCCAGGAGGAGGGGCTTAGCGCTGTCAGTCACCCTCATGTATGCCCCCCCCACTCTCTGCTACGCTACAGCTGGTTCACCACAACATAGCCTGCTGCTAATGCTAATGCTAGTTAGCATGGCCACCTTTGATGTTTCATAAACAATGGTGAGCTGTTTCTCCACCATCAGAACATTTAGCAGCACGTACATGAGGGTGATTGGCAGCGCTAAGCCCCTCCTCCTTGCTCTGATTGGCTGTTTCAGGTCGGGGGCGGGGCATTTCTTTAGACGGCAACAGCAGCTCTGCAGGTTTCCCAGCTGGAGGAAGACGTCGGACCTCTCATCTTCTCTGTCGGTTCAGAATCGGAACGTCGTTTGGATCTCTGTTCTGGAAAACCTGAGCAGGAAGTCGTCTAAATGAACATCCTGTCGGCTCCTTCCTCTGAAGGGGATGCTTCGTTTGCAGATTTAAAATCTCCTGAGGATGAGTCTCTGGATCCAGCAGGAGGGATTTAGTGCAGAAGTCTTTGGTCGCCTTGTTTTTAAATTAAAATCTGTTCTTTTCCTTCTGATTACAAAGAAATTAATGCAGATATTGAAGTTCCTGCAAACGTACCACCGGAAGAAGCAGCAGGTGGAGAGTTTTATTTCCCAGAATCCATTTTTGCATGATTTTGGTCTCAATTTTGTGTTTTTAGATGTTTTAGTTTAGCTTCCCTCAGTTCAGCTCCCAATCAAAACGCGTTTTTTCCCCACGTATGAGAACTGAAATTAATATTACTATTCATAAAAGAAAATACATTAGAACATATTTATATCGTAATCTTTAAATGAGTTTTTTTTTATGTTAATTTTCCGAATAAGAACAGAAATTTGTTCTGATTCATTCGAACCCAAGAAGCTCACATAAAACCAAAAACTAAATATGCATTTATTACATGGAGAATAACAGCTCGCACATAATGGATCGTTAGAGACCAAAAACGCCCAGTTTGATCAGAAATTGCGAGACTTTAACGTTTCGGCCACATCAGCATCATGAATGTTTGGAAAGGCCGGTTGTGCTGGAACGCACTGATAAAACCAATTAAACTGCTAAAATATTAATAGCTGTCACTGCTTTCGATAAGCACTTCTTAAAATCAAACAATACTGAACATCTTTTCACATCGATCAGTCACTCCGGGATTTCATGATTGTTTTTATGACTGTTTTCGTTGATTTTGTGGAGCTACTTTAATATTTTAATGCAGTATTTGCGTTTATGTATGACAGTAAATGTGACTTTTTGTTACTCTCTGTATAATCTGACACCAAGTCAGGCTGAGGCAGCAGCGTAGAGGTAAGAAATGCTGCCACCTGCAGGTGGGAGTTAGCATCACTTAAACCCGATGTTTTTGACCATGTTTGTAGAAAATTTGCAATAAACTGCATTAGTGCGACAAAATGCGAGGATCTGTTGATTTTGCAAACAAATGGAGGAACTGATTGATGTAATTTGGCAGTAAAGAGATAAAAACTGCTTTGATTTGATAAAATATTTAAGCACACAACTGTTATCTTGAAGGTTCTACTAATGTGTCCCTCTGGAGTCAAGAGGGCCACATAAAAGGCTACGGCGGGCCAGATCTGGCCCCCGGGCCTCCAGTTTGACACATGGGTTTTTAGTGTCTGCGGACCTCAGAAGGTGGGTTCCTTCTGAAAAACTCATAAAACAAGACCTGATGTCCTCTGCCCTGTTGTGTTTCAGGAATAATTTCACTTTGTCCAAGTGTGTGTCTCTTTTTAGAGCAGGGGTGTCCAAAGTGTGGCTGTGGGGCCATTTTCGGCCCGCTGAATGATTTTGTTTGGCCAAAACTCAGCGCATATTGGGCTTTAGGGTCAGATTTTCCCAGACGAATCAAATTTTCATAAAACAACTTCGGTACACTAAGTATTTCTCTTGTTTCTGCTTTCGATTTAAAGTGTAACTAACCCCCCCGACCCCCAGTAAGTACGTAAAATTAATTTTAAAGCGCTTCTCACGGACATAAAATCACAACACGCTGTAGAATAAAAACCAACGTTAAATTATACAACAAACGAAACGAGCGTAAGAAGCTGTGAAAGCACAACCTCGCCCCTGGCAAATGTTGAAGTTTCACCCAAGTGGGCGGGGCCAATATACAGAGGGGCGTGGCTACGTGTGGGGGTTAGCGGAGGAGGTAAGCACTTTGCTGCTGTATTTATCAACTTTTCAGAGCTTCTAGCGACTTTATTTCTGTTATTTGAGACTTTTATGGCGACAACGGTCTGCAGCACCGCCGCAACCTGCTCTGTCCTGAGCGAGCGGCGAGTGCTGCCGTGAGCCGTTTCATACCTGTGACGAAGTCGTGCCGCTGCAACCAGTAGGAAAACTCAGCTGTTTAGGCACCGTTCAGCCGAAGGAGACGGTTTTAGGTAAAATAACGCAGAACTAAACAAATTTACAAGAAAATGTCAAAATTTGCACATCAAGATAGAACCCTAAAAAACCGATTTATCAGCAAAAAAAAAGTTGACTTGACAACGGTTTATAGCAGAGACGACCACCTCCAGATGTCCTAGTCCAATCCTGCAGCTTCTAGATGTGACGAGTCATGCATCTGGTTAAGGTGTTGGAGAACAGATGCATCTAGAAGCTGCAGGATTGGACTAGGACATGTTTAATGTATTTTTCAGTCTTAAACTCTTTTTTTTTTGTTTTGTTTTGTTTTTTTAACGGCACCATTTTGGCCCACATGGCATAAAGTTTGGACACCCCTAACTTAGAGCTAGTCTTTAAGGCTCTCAGATCTGATCTGGACGCTTCAGGCTTCATATTTCTCTTGGGTTCTGGTCGCCTTTCAACCCAGACTCAGTTAACAGCCGGCCCGGTTCTGATCAGGAAGAACGGAGCAGAACAAAACGGACGAGCAGGATTTTATTTGTGCAACAGAATCGCTTTCAGCGACAGAAACATCCACTCGGCTGCTGCGGCAAATATCTCCGACACGCCAGCTTCCAGCGGTCCGATCCGGCAAGAAGGTGGGGGTTAAAGGTCAGGATGTGAGACGTTAGAAATTTGTGGGAGCTGGAGAACAAACTGCAGACATGTTGGAAGAACTCTGAGCACAAAGTTCTTGACGCTCAGAAACTTGAAGCTCGTTTTGAACCAGGAAACGTTTCAAATGACTTGGAAACAGATTCTGGTTCTGCTTGGCTCTGCAGTTTGGTCCAAACGTCCACACAGACAGAGCAGCTTTTATTCTGAAGGGGGAGGAAGTGTAAGGCGGAGACACCGAGTCCGGACCAGACTGATCCGGGCTCCGCGAGTCCGCGGAGTGGAACGGGAAACTTTACAATCAGGAAGGAAGGTTTCAGCGTATTTACACCGGGGGGCACTTTCTCTCCCGCCTCTCAGACGTTGAGGGTCTTCTTCACGGAGAAGATGATGTCTTTGACCTGAGGAAGACTGTTTTCCTCCAGGATCTTGGCGTACGGCATGGGGATGTCCACGCCCGTCACCCTGGTAACCGGAGAGTCCAGGTAGTTGAAGGCAGGACCTAAAACACAAGAAGAAGACCGGAGGGCAAAGGTCAGCGAGCTAAGAGAGGACGTGTCCTGACATCCGAGGTTGGACTCATTTATTTCGTTGTAAAGAGTCGAAAAACGCGAGAAAAACATGAGAAACAAGAACAAATGAGGAAAACAGAAAAATACGAGACACGAGAAAAACCCCCCAAAGAAAACAAAACAACCGCTTTAAGATTTGAACTTTCGTACCGTCAGAGTTTAACATATTTAGCTCGTTTGTGCTAAAACAAACACCTCCGGGACGGTGTTTTTATTTCTTTTTGCATTTCATTTTAATCACAATAAATGGTATATGAGTTAAAGTACAAAAATATGTTTTTCCCATATTTGTTCAAATCGTCTCCATGTCGGGACAGTTTGGTCTGAGACAGATACTCAGTGTAAAGATGGAGCTCCTCCACCTCCTCCCTGAGCTGCTATTGCTGTCTGAAGAAATGCTCCGCCCCCGACCTGAAACAACCAATCAGAGCCAGGGGGAGGGGCTTAGCACTGCCAATCACCCTCGTGGACGCGCTGCTAAATGTGCTGATGGTGGAGAAACAACTCACCGTTCCAGGAAAACTGTTTATCCGCCGTCATCGGTGGCCATGCTAACTAGCATTAGCATTAGCAGCAGGCTATGTTGTGGCGTGTACATGAGGGTGATTGGCAGCGCTAAGCCCCTCCTCCTGGCTCTGATTGGCTGTTTCTACAGTTAGTACTGGGAGCACTGGGAGAAGTCGGAGGAGCTGGATTTTTTTTCACTGATTATCTGTCTTATACTGTCAGGACATGACGATAATTTTAACAAATATGTAAAAAACACATTTTTCATAAAAAGTTCAACTGTAGCTCCTGATATAAAGACTTTATTTCCTTTGTTAAACTTAAATTATTCATTTCGCTGTAAAATCTAAAACTGAAATAAATTTTAGTCGAATTTCCTTAGTTTAAAAATAAAACATTTCATTTACTAAAAGGAAATCTCTTCCGTGGCTCTGGACGGATTTTATCTGGCAGCAGCGGGGGTCAAAGGTCGCCGACCTCCTGGCCTGGGTCAGGCCTCTCAGCTCTGACCGCTCTGGCTGCTGGGAAGGAATCAGCAGGTTTATCCGTCAAACCTCTGAAGTTTCCTGAATCTGAACGAAAAGCGTCCCTCAAGCACCTTCCATGATCCTGGCGCAGATCTCGGCGCCGACGCCGAACTGAGGCCAGCCGCCTTCCACCGTCACCAGGTGGTTGGTCTTCATCACGCTGCCCTCGATGCACTCCACATCCAAGGGACGGATGGTCCGGAGGTTGATCACCTGGAAAACACCGGCGGGAGGCCGTTAAACGGCGGCTAGGGGACGAGCTCAGACCCGTCCGGGCGAGAACGGCCGGGCTGCTCTACCTCACAGTCGATTCCCTCTTTGGCGAGGACGGCGGCGGCGTCCAGGCAGTGGCCGACCATCCGAGAGTGGGAGACCAGGGTGATGTGAGTCCCTACAGGGAGAAGAGGAGGAGCAGAGCAGGGCTGAAACCACGAATCGGATTCTGTTACTGAAATAATCGTCAGCTAATTTAGTAATCGATGGTTAACTGGAGAATTCTGCTGGAAGAACGACACACCCAGAGCACGAATTAAACCAGAACTGTACAAAAAACATCAGCACTTTACATTTAAGATAAAAAGCCTTCTTTATCTGTAAATCTGTTCGACCCAGACCTCCTCCAGTGGCAGCTTTAGCTTCACAGTCTGTAAAAATAATCTCCTTTTAAGATCCTTTTCCATCCAATTAATCATCAGTTAATCCAAAAAAAAACAGTCAACAGATCGGCGCAGCTGAACTGGTGTGAAGCAGAAAGAGCGGCGCTCAGGATTGTTTTAGCTGCAGATGAACTGAATTATTTGTTAATTTGCATTTTTAATGTACAAAAAAGGCTTAAATAAAAATCTGCAATGTTCCGATTTTTTATCAGATTAATCGACAGATTAATCGGATAAATGAAATATTGTTAGCTGCAGCGCTATAAATCATATTTTCAAATTTATTGATACTCTTATTGAACAAACAGTGGAGAAAATAGTAAAAATAACAATCCCAACAATGCAGATTTGGAATTTATCGCGACAACGATGAATCAAAACTCTTTTCGTGACGAGAAATTTATCGCGATAAACGCCCACCCCGACATCGGACTCACCTTGCCTCTCCACTTTAGCCTTGCCGATGGGGATGGTGAAGTCTTTGGACTGCGACTCGTCGGACATCTCGAAGGGAACGCCGTACATCAGCTCGTTCTCCAGGAACACGACTGCAGCAGACAAATGAGGACGAACAGAAAAAATAAAAACAAGGCAATATTAGGCCTAACAAATTCTACTGGACGATAAATCGCCCCCAAAATTATCGCGATAAACGATAATATTGTTTTGAGACCATTTTCAAGTGATATTGATATTTTTCGGTGTCTCGAAGGCTAATAAACTTTAATTTTATAAAGAACACTTATCACAGGATGATATTTTAAATATGGTTAGGGTTTATAAATAATATTAATCGAGCTAATTTTAATTTACAATGCGATTAATTTATTTATTGGTTATTGTGATAATATTTCATCGTTTAATATATTAAATGAGTCACTTTGAGCTGCAGAGCTAGCAGATGATGATCCTGTCTCAATGCGGCTGAAGCTAAAACTGCAACACCTTCATTTTTAATTAACTGTTAAAGAAAAACTGTGGAGCTGAAAAACACGAAACTGGTCCAAGGTAGCAATTAGTTACAGTTTCTGTCCCATATCACCGTAATAAACGGATTTAGTATAATCTCTTCAGTAAAGGAGCCAGGAGACGTTCTACAGGGGCAGCGGGCCCCCCTTGGCCCCCGTCTGGAGCCGCCCCTGGCGTGCTGCATCCTCAGCGAGTTGTTTTCTCAGCTCTGACTCTGGAGGGTCCACAGCCTCATCCTGCAGCAGCTTCCCGTCCTAACCTCACACAGCGGCTGCAGGGAGGTGGGTCCACTTCAACCCCCCCGCTCAGCTGATCAGGAGGCATGAGAAACACGGAAGGATCTACTGCTCTCGATCCAGATCGGTTCGAGGGATATTTCTGATTTTTATTCTCCAGAAAGACTCCTGCAGAGTTGCAGAACCATTCTTAAAACCATCGTTTTAAAAAAAAAAAAAAAAAAAAAAAAAAAAAAAAAATCACAAAATAAATTATTTTTTTTATAAAAAGTTCTAACAGATCAAGATAAAAAAAATAAAAGCAATAAAAAATAAAATTTTAATAAAATATATTTAAAAATAAAAAATTAATTTAATTTTTTTAAAAGTTCGAACAGATCAAGATAAAAATAAAAAAGCAATAAAAAATAAATTTTAACTAAATAAAAAAATAAATTAATAAATTTATTTAAAAAAAAAAACAAACAAAAAAAAACATCCAGATAGATCAAGATAAAAAATAAAAAAAAAAAGAAATAAAATTTAAAAAATACAAACATAAAAATAAAATAATACAAACAAATGAAAGTTTTAAACCCATCGGCTTCCCGCTCGGCGTCTCACCGGGATTGTCGTCTCTGATGGAGGATTTCAGGAGACCTTTGGCATCTTCGGCGTTCCAGGGACTCACCACCTTCAGCCCCGGGCAGTGGGCGTACCTGCAGAGAAACGCTCAGCTCAGACAACCTTTGGACCTCAGCGGATCTACAAAGACGTCCCTCAGACCCACCAGGCGGCGAAGCACTGCGAGTGCTGCGCGGCGACGCCCGCCGACGCCCCGTTGGGCCCCCTGAAGACGATGGGCACCGGCTGCAGCCCGGCCGACATGTAGTAGGTCTTGGCAGCGGAGTTGATGACCTGGTCGATGGCTTGCATGGAGAAGTTAAAGGTCATGAACTCGCAGATGGGTCTGAGGCCGGCCTGGAGGAAGGAAATGCCGAGTCAGAACCGGCAGCAGGAGCCGGACTCGATAAAGAGTCAGAGGAGAACATTTCTAGCAGGACTCACCATGGCAGCGCCGACCGCGATACCGGCGAACCCCATCTGCAGCAGACACACACAGCATGAACCAGCTGGGCGGGGCTTGATCTGAGCGTGCTCACTGAGCTCCGGCTCTGAACACACAGACTCACCTCTGAGATCGGAGTGTCGATGATCCGTTTGTCGCCGTATTTCTTCCACAGACCTCTGCTGACCTGCAGACAAACCAGAACCGCCTTACAGATACCAAGCCAAGAAAAAGGTTCTGATGAACTCGCTGCAAGTTCTGATAGATCAAGATAAAAATTATTTTAAAAAGATATTACTAAAAGAAAAAAGTTCTGATCAAAAGAAAAAAAAGAAAACAAAACAAAATACAATAAAAAATTAAAAATATAAAAGTTCTGATAAATCAAAATATAAATAAATATTAATAAAAGAGAAAAAAACAAAGAGTATTAAAAAATAAATTAATTGAAAAATGTTCTATTAGATCAAAAGAAAAAAAACTAATAAAAGAAAATAAAAAATAACAAAATACAACATAAACTGAAAAAAAATATTTTCAAAAGTTCTGACAGATCAAAAAATAAATAAATAAATAAAAATAAACAGATCAAAATAAAAATAAAAAAGAAAGAAAATACAAAACAAATTGAAAAATATTTTAAAAGTTCTGATAGATCAAGATTGGCAAGATAAAAAAATAAAAAGCAATAAGTAAAATAAAATTTTAATAAAATATATTTCAAAATACAAAATTTAATTTTTTAAAAAGTTCTAACAGATCAAGATAAAAAATAAAAAAGCAATAAAAATAAATTTTAATTAAATAAAAAAAAATTAAATAAATATTTAAAAAAAAAAAAAAAACAAAAAAAAAAACCAAAAAAAAAAAACCAGATAGATCAAGATAAAAATTTTAAAAAAAGAAATAAAATTTAAAAAATACAAACATAAAAATAAAATAATACAAACAAATAAATAAAAGTTCTGATCAATCCTTGTTAGAGCCTTTGGAGTATTTATGCTTAACAATTAGGTCCAATGAGGCGGTTTCTAAAGATGTAGCAGAACTTCCCTCTGCTTCTGAGACCTCGAGGAGCTTACAGCACAGTCTGGCTGACTGGAAGGAAAACATGCATGAACAGGGGCCCGGTCCGAGTTCTGTGACCACTCCGAGCTGCACCTTCCCGGTTCTGATCCAGCGAGCGCTCACCTTGTAGGCGCCGTCGTACTGAGCCACCTCCTCTCCCAGCAGGAACACGCGCTCGTCCCTCTCCAGCTCTTCGTCCATCGCCTGGTTCAGAGCATCACGGACCGTCACCTGCAAGGCGGCGAGGAAACAGCAGCGTTACCGACTCACAGTTACCTGCTACACAGATCACAAATTCATTTCTTGATATTTTTGATCCTCTGCAGATCAGAAATGATCTTATCACCCTTCCTAGCTGCTTCTCTGAGGTCACTGCTGGTTAGGGCTGCCACTAACGATTCTGACGATTAATCAAATAGAAAAATTGGCACATTTTGCAGATTTTTAATTTACCCTCTTAGGCTTTTTTTTTTTTTTTTTATACAATTTTAGAAATACATTAAAAGAGGCAAATAAACAAATGATTAAATTCCTTTTTTAAATAATAAAATAAAGATTTTATTGCCTAAAATGCAATAACATAGCTTTACTTACATGAATCTGAACCAGGTGAAGCTAAAACTGCCACTTGAGGAGTTCTGGGTAGAACAGATTTACAGACATAGGGTTTTTTTTTTTTTTTAATTTTAAATGCAAAATATTTATATATTTTATACAGTTTTGCCTTAATTACTGCTCTGGGTGTGCCGTTTTTTCAGCAAATTGCCTTTATTAGTCTGTATACGCCAGTTAACGATTAATCTATCACTAAATAAATTGACAGGATTAATTCGATTAATCGTAGCAGCCTTTCCAATCTGGTGATTTGTATCATAGGATGGGCAGAGGTTTGAAAAACACTGCATTAAGTGTTAATTCCTCACGCTGCTTTTATTTTGAAGGCGAGTGTTGTTTCTCTGTTTGGGTAGCTGCGTTAGCATTCTCCAAGCTAACACTGATACTGAATGTGAAGTTTATATCCACACATAGGCATCTCAGAGCGAACCTGAACAATTTAGCATTGCAACAACAATCTGTGCATCAATATTATTGATAATATTGATGTTTCCAGCTCTGATGAAGAAACATGTTGCATGTTAGGAAGAACTTCAGCCTCTTAGATGGAGTGTCCCTGCAGAAGAGCTTCAAATGATGGACTCCAGGACCCTGAAGGTCAGGACGGGTTGGAAAAAAATCCCACCATCTGATTTCCTAACATCTGAAGTGTTTATTTATTAAAATCAGAGATAAAATGGTTCAGTTTGTGAAGATCAGACTGTTGTTCACACAACATGAGGCGAAACATGCAGTGAAATACAAGAACACCCACATTTTATTTATTTTAATTACTCAAAGTTTGATAATATAAAGGTTGTTAATATAGCATGCATCCTTTTATTATTCAGTAGCAATGACTGTTACCAGCAACCAATTATAACAAAAACAGAAATAAGTCATATTTAGAGTTTATTATTAATAAATTATCCTCAATCACAGTTTAATGCTCACTGCTGTTTTAAAAAGGACAAACAACCCACAGAAGATCAATCAATAAAATTATATTTAATATGCTGAATAAAATAATTTTAATATTTTGTTACTGTATTCTACACAATTTAAAAAAAAAAAAAACATAAATAGAGTAATCACCTGAAAACAGCAATCTTTTATTTATTTTAAGCCGGTAAGTCTGAGTGTTTTCTCTATGGCAGCTCATTAAAATTAATGGATTCGGAAATTTATCATGTGGGTTCAGGATTATTTAATCTGATAAAACTATATAATTATTTCTCTTAGTTTTAGTTACATAAACATTTTGACTGTCATGCTACTGAATTTTCTAGTCAAACACCTATAAAAACGTTTAGTTTATAGATATTTTCCCAAAATAATTCATGTCAGAAGGTGTTTTTATGGATTTATCATTTACCCTCGGCTTCATGTTGTGATTTTAATCTTTATTTTAAACTCATTTTGATCAGGAACCGAGTCAATCATGTTCTAGCTGCTAACAGACTGACCTGAACAGCGGCCGGCGAGCTCCGGTGCAACCCCCGCCGAACCCCCACCAGCACGGCCTGCTGCGGGAAGACAGAAGCCGTTAAACACGCCGACGGTCACCGGGAAACAGCGTCTAAATCACCGAGAACGTCTCAAATATCCCTACCTTTCCGGAGCGCAGAAAACACCTCAGGGACGTCGCCATCTTTGCCCTGTCCTCTGCCGGGAGAGAAGGCGGGGTCTTCAATGAGCTCAGGAGATTTCAACCAATCAGAGCACTGGATCACACGCCGTACGGAATGAGCTGTGGCGCTTAGCCAATCACAGCCGTTCAGCAGAGGTAGAGGCGGGAGAGGACGCAAGAGTGGAAGAGGAACCCAAGGACACCGAGCCGCTGTCATAATGTATGGAAGACCGAAGGTGCCAAAATAGAATTTAATCAGCTCCATGGTTAGAAGCACGGCTCCTGACAGGAGGTGGACAACAGAAATGTGCGATACTGCATGTTTTGATACTCATCTAATACCAAGTAAAGTACAAGCTCAGTATCACTGATATTGACACCAATACAATTCAAAAATACTTTTTTTTCCCAAAGGGAAATTTACTGATACTTTTTATTATTTAGGTTTGATATATCATCAAACTTCTGACCTTCAGGCGTTTTTGTTGTTATTCCTTTGAATTATTTTGTTAAAACTTGGGACAGAATTTTCACAAAGTTTAAAAGTGTTTATAAAATACTTTAATAACATATTAATATAATAAACAGAAACAACAGAAAAACAAATGTGTGTGAATTTTTTCCTAAAATAAAGTTAAAAAAAAAAAAGCTTCTGAAAGCAAATCAAAACAAAAAAAAAATTGAGGTAGATTTGAGAAACAACAATACAACAATAAAATTTCAAGAGGGAATCGGAAACTAAAGTATCGATCTTGCCACACTAGTATCAATCCGATACTGATAACAACTTGATATCGAAAATATTGACATTTTGGATCAATCTGCCCACCTCTAGTGGACAACTGGGCCCGTGGGACATTGAGCAAGATTTCTTGTTTTTTTTTTTTTTTTTTTTTTTTAATTTAAGTGTGTTTATGGAACAAACATATATTTATTTTAGGAATATACATTAAAGTTACATAAAACCTTTTTTTTGTCTTCCTGTTTGTCCTTTTAGTAGTGGTCACCTGCTCTACACACCCATCCGAAACACAAAAAGGGTTTGAGCATCAACACAACTTGTGACTCTGAGCTCATTAAGCCACTCCAGTAAAATATAAAACACAAGAGAGGAAAATGTACAACTTTAATCTGTCACTTGATCGCCTATAAAATATCGGTACCGGTACTGTACCTTCAGTTCGCTCTCCAGTCCACTCTGCTCTGATGGCGTTTCCGTCAGGGACCAGTTGTGTAACTTTACTAGTGGAAATTATTACTAGAACAGGTCGGACAGGTTGTGTTTGGAGGCTGGTAAACGTTACTGGTTGGATGTTTTCTTAATTTGCTCTAGTTTGTTGTTCCAACCAGGCGCTGTGTATGGAAGGAAGTTAGTGCCGTAGAAGCGCAGCTGCTATAGGAAGGTTCAGCCCATATTATTTGGAGCTCAGATCTAGACGTGTCACACCACCACAAACCTAAAACACATGGTTTGTGCTGCATTCCAGTTGTACTCGGAACTGGGAAATTCCAACTTCCCAGTCGGAAAAATCAACTGGAACGCCCACCGAAGTCGGATTTCCCACTGGGAAACTGGGAGCTGCTCCAACTACCCTCAGTTACGACTTATAAGGCCGACTTGGCGTTTCAATACTAACTAGAACGCTGTTACCTCGGGTCTGATGTGAAACCCAGGTTACTGGAACGCAACATTAGACCACCCAACTGTATGGAAAGCCAAAAATGCCACAATTCAAAACATAAAATAAAATCCCCCAAATGAATACTTATACATGTGAAAATTTAATTAAAACTGGAGCTGTATGCATCAAATAAATCTAAAAGTAAAACAAATGCATAAATAATTTTATTTAAAATATTATTTCATAAATATTTTACTTAATATTTAAAAAAGTTAAATATTATGTATTGTCACTTTTTAATGTTATGAGACATGCACATCTTGTACATTTTTTATTAACCAACTTAGTTGCACATCCCTCTGTGTACAGGAGTTTTTATTATTCTTTATTCTGTTTATACATGTAATATTCTATCTTTGTGTGTCTGTTTGCTGTTATTGCCTGCCACTGTCACGTTGCTGCTGACAATAAAGGATATTTCGCTTCTGTTCTGTTCTAATGGTCATGTGCTGTATCAAATCACGAAATTATTTGCTTTATAAATCAAAATCACACAATCAGTTTCAGTTTTTAGTGATGTACTTTAACACAAGAAGCAAAAAAGTTACAAAGAAAGGTGTTTTTATCAAATATCTAACTGAAATTTTAACAGGATTCCCAAACTTAATTACCGCATTAAAATTTTGGTAAAATTTGGTACCTTTAAAATATATAGAAAATTAATTATTTGACATAGATTTAATAACATTAATTTTAGAGGATTTGTTTACCTTCTACGGCTTTAAGCTAAAGAAAAACTAATAAATTCAGAGTATGGAGCAGATAGAAGGAAAAACAAGTATATTTCATAAATAGTATCTATTAATTAATTTTCTGCTAGTTATAGGATGCTGTGGGTGGGGGCCCATCCACGAAAATCTTGTCTCAGACCCAGACAAGGCCATCAGCGGGTTTAGTCACAAGTAAACCAAGAATACAGAGCCACGGTCCTAAGTACGGAACACTGAAGCTGTCAAAATCAAAAATGAACTAAAACACTGGAAAAAGTATAATGTAGCTGAATTTGTTTAATTACTAATTATTATTCAAGGACACATCCTCCCATAACTGTTATTACACCTGGCAAAAAACCCAAACTGAAATAGTATGAATATTACTTCGCATCATGCGTTTTTGTCAGTAATGGTGCTTGATGTTTGCAAGGCTTATTTCAGTTCCCTCAGAACCACATCAGTCCAGACAATAAACAGAACAGGAGACAGAGGGGGGAGCGGGAGGTATTGTAAATAAATCTGTTTTTATTTAAGCATTTTAAATTCACCCCATTAAATGGTGCAATCAGATACAAGCATGTGCAATACACGACTCATTGTTTCCCTGAACCGTTTTTAGGCGAGTTTTTCATTCACTTGGAGCAGATTTTATGTTTGAACTCAAAGAAAATTAACTGCAAACCCAGTAAACGACGAGTGCTTTTCAACGCTGCCACCGTAAGCAACGTGTTCTGCAGATTAAAACAGTCGTCTGGACCGAACCTCTAAAGTGCTGCACAGACATTCTGGGATCGCTCCGGTCGGATTGCACTGATCCAAAGTAAATCATTTCGGCTTCTAGCAAGAACTTGGTTTGATTTCAAGCAAAAAGCTCCTCTGGTGAAGAGTCTCCAGCTGCTTCAGCACACGCATTTTAGGTTCAATCATCATTTCTCTGAACGACGGTCAGATCAGCAAACTCTGAAGCTATAAATCCTGACGGCAGATAATAAAACCAGGATTTCTGTCAATTCTGTTTCTTTAAGAATCCGCCGCACCTCAAGATGATCCGTATGCACTGCAAAAACACAAAATCTTACCAAGTATTTTCCAGTTTCTACTGCAAATATCTTTAATACACTAGAAATAAGACAAAACTAACTAACAAGTAACTTTTCAGCAGATATAGGACAGTGGAACAAGGCATTTTAACTCATAATATGGGAAAATATCTTGTTCCACTGATTATTTCACGTATAACTAGAACATTTTCATCAATATTAAGGAATTATTGCCTTAAAACCAGCTCCTATATCTGCTGAAACGTTACTTGTAAGTTAGTTTTGTCTTATTTCAAGTGTATTCAAGATATTCGCACTAGAAACCAGAAAATACTTGGTAAGATTTTGTGCTTTTGCAGTCTGGATATTTTCTGGTAGGTGGGAAAAATAAAAACGATCCGCCTGCATCCCAAAGTTATTATTTCTTTACCAGATGACAGTGTTTTAATGCAAAATCTGCTTCCTCTGTGTGCTGAAGCGTGGCTATCATCACCACAGGAGCTGAATATAAAGTCCTCTATGTACCAAACTGTCACATGCATTAAAAAACAACATTCAAGATCTCCATCGGCGTGATATAATCCACATGGCACAAAAACAAGAAAAAATAAAACACATTTCAACAAAACTGCAGGAAAAAACAACTTCTGGGCTCTGAAATTAACCTTCAGCGACGTCTGGAAACAACTGAGCTCCAGAGTTCATCCGACCTGCTGCTTTCAGAAAAATACAGGAACATTTCGGGCTGTGATTTCCAAACTTTTTGCCCCCTGGGGCCAAAACTGGCAATTTAAACTACTGGCGGCCCATAAAATTCATTATATTAACACTGCAAATATTAGTTTATTGTGATTTCTAAAAATTTTTTAGTTTTACTTGTTCGATAATAAACAGAATGTTTATGTAATCTGTTTATCACTAAAGATACAAAACATAAAATGGGGTTCAGTCTGATGCCTTATCAAAAGAAAAACAGACAATTTAAAAATTTTGGAGGGGGGGGTCATCAATTGTTTTTTTCTGGACTTGTGGTCAGGGGACGAACAAAATTATTTCAAGGGCCACAAATGGCCCCTGGGCCACACTTTGGACACCCCTGTTTTGGGTAATTTTCAGTTTTCAGAGACATTTCTGCAGATTTAGAGCCCGTTGCTTTAAAACCTGCTCAGCAGCAGGGACAGTTGGGATTCCATCAGCGCCTTGTTGTCAAACATCCACCGTCAAACCATAAGAATCAACAGGCGTAAATACGCCTGACAGACACAGCTGAGGGTTTAGCTAGGGCTGGGCGACTTTATAGATTAGTCTATGTTTTTGGTTTTTGAAGATTTAATTTTTGGAAAATCGGGATGTGTTATTTTCCCACCAATGCTCTCCTTGGGTTTCCGTAGCTCAGTGATGTCAGCGCGCCCAGGGCGGCCATCTTGTTTGACAAATTTTTTACAGCTTCTGTTTATTTGGACTTTGAATTCAGGTCAACTCTATGACGGAGTTTTAGGGCCCAGCTACGATTTTGATTTGTCAACGAAAATAAAGTCATGTTACAAGAACACAGTCGAAATAATGCGAAAATTAAGTCTTAATATTACCAGAATAAAGTCGTAATATTTGAAGAATGAAGTAGTAATTTTATGAGAACTCCATCATTTAAAAAATAACAAAAAATTAATTATTCAAGCTTTATTTTTTCATTAAAATGACTTTATTCTCGTAATTTTAAGACGTTCCTCTGCTAAAATTGGGTCTTTATTCTAATATGACTATATTCTTGTAATTAAAAATTAACGTAGCCTGGCCCTGTCACTCCGTCACAGAAGGGATGACTGAAATAAAAGCCACTTTTTGATTTTCTGTCATTTCTAATTTCTTTTGGAGAAAAAAAACAAACAAAAAAACGATTGAAATCGGACGTGATAAGAAAAAAACGGCGGTTTGGCCGAGCCCTGGGTTCTGGTTACCTCCAGAGCCAGAAGAAGACGGGAGCCGAGCAGCTTCAGGGTCGATCGGCTGCACGGAGGGACGACGTCCTGCTTCTCTGCGGTTTTTCTGCCTTTGATTGTTTCCAGCTGGAAAACATCCACACGTCTGGGGACATTCAACACCTTATCCGTTTGAAACGTTACCTTTCTTCACTCCTAAAGTCACAACTTCATCAATAAATACTCTTAGATTGTACTTTCCGTCATCTTTTTGGGATTTCATGGGAAGAAAAACATTTTTGGGAGGAATTTTCTCCTTTCAGTTTTTCTTAATGTGCAAAAAAAAAAAAAAAAAAAACCAAAAACAAACAGATTTGAAACTGAAGGCAGAAATGAAGAACCGACAGATTTCTGGACGTTTTTAAGGAAATGATCCCAACTGGACTCTGGTTCTGTGGTTCTGCCGCTCCAACACCCAGAGGTCTCGGTCGTTTGGGGCTTTTAAAAAAAAACCAAAATATCTGAAACTGAGGGAGGAAGGAAGGATGGACAGCATTACGGCGATGTGGACAGGGAATAACGTCTGGAAATATGAATCTCTTTCCTTCCTCCTCAGACTTCTGGACCTGAAACTCTGAAAACAAACCCGGACCTCCATCCAGAACCTCGTGTGAAACATACTTCTGATGTTTTTAGGTGAAAATATTTCGCAGCAGAAGGTTTTCTGAGCTTCTAAATCCTGGAAGTTCTCGGAAAAACTTCTGAGCTCGGATCATTTGGGAATTTGACTACCCTCTGATCCGGGTTTTTCCTCAGAACATCCTCGGAGGAGCTGCCCCAACAACAGGTTCTGGGAAAACTCCGACACCGGAGTCCAGAGCTGCTGCAGAATCTGTGAAACCCAAAAAGTTCTGCTGCTACTTTTACAGCAAGGAGCAAAGAAAGCAAGCAGCCGACCCGGAAACAACCCCTCTGGTGCTGAAGACTGTCCAGCAAGTCGGCAGGGACGGAGCCGGGTTCCGACCCGCTTCCTCCTCACCTCACAGCGACAGAATAAAACAGTTAAAAGGCAGAAGAAGAGATCAAAAGTACTTGGATTTTTCCTGTTAGTGATTCGTTTTCACATCTCTGGGACGTAGCGAGCACAGTGCAGAGACGGCGGGTCGCCGTGGCGCCGCTTCGGGTCAGAACCGGGGCGTGGTGCGGTCCACGGTGTCGGCCTTCTTCAGTTTGCCTTTACTGAAGGTCTGGATGGAGCTGAGCAGGGCGGCCCGACCTCCTCCGGCTCCGTCAGCGGAGGACGGAGGAGGAGGAGGAGGAGGAGGAGGGGCGGGAGGAGGAGGAGGAGGAGTTGTGTTTGATCCTGGATGCAACAGAGAGGAAGGAGCGTTAGAGAGGAACCAGCTACTGGTTTCACTGGGAGCTGCTTTCACAGAGATTTTCCATCAGTTCTCCTGGTTCTGAACTCGGGTCCAGACGGTCCTGGACCTTCAGAATCTGATCGGACCTGAATCATTTCCTCCAGATTTAACAAAGAGCGACTCGTTCTGCTCTTCCCCAGTGGTGCCCCCAAGGGGGGGGAGCAAGGGGGCCATGGCCCCCTCTTGAAAAATGCTGGCCACCCCAGAATCATGTTCTTGTCAGAGAAAGGCATATAGAGTTGTCTTCTTAAATGAAGACATAAATGTAAAACCTAATAAATAAATACTAAAATTTTTTTTTTTTTAACTGTGCCACCCTAAATTTTTACTGGTCTGGCCACCCTTTGAAAATTTTCTGGGGGGGCGCCACTGGGTTTCCTTTGTTATATTTTAGTTTTCATGAATCCTACTGGGGATTGGTTATCCGTCTGCGTTTGGTACCAACCGGAATAAAACACTTAAACTTTATTTAAAAATGTGACATTTTGTTTAATAATAATAATTGTGTCCAGGAATCATTTCCTCCAGGCTCATCACCTCGTTCTGTTTTTTCTTCTGCAGATTTTTTTATGTAAAGCTGCAGTATGTAACTTTTATTTTTACCATCTAAAGAAATGCGCCGCTCCCAACCTGAAACAACCAATCAGAGCCAGGGGGAGGGGTTTAGCGCTGCCAATCACCCTCGTGTTCACGCTGCTAAATGTACTGATGGTGGAGAAACAACTCACCGTTCCAGGAAAACTGTTTACCCGCCATCATTGGTGTTCATGCTAACTAGCATTAGCATTAGCAGCAGGCAGTGTTGTGGTGAACCAGCTGCAGCGTAGCAGAGAGCAGGGGGTGAGGATGCCGCTAAGCCCCTCCTCCTGGCTCTGATTGGTTGTTTCTGACTGACTGGTGGATTTCTGCAGTCAGTACTGGGAGCACTGGGAGAAAGAAGAGGAGCTGGATTTTTTTCACAGATTATCTGTCCTATATTATCCTGTCACAACATAATTTTAACAAATATGTAAAAACACATTTTCATAAAAGCAGCTTTATTTGGCAACTTTTTTTTTTTTTTTTTTTAAAACATAATTTTCCATAAATAACATCCAATAGAAGAAAACTATCTCCATCCTGTTTTTGCAATAATTGTATGTTTTTCTTGATCTTATAACCTAAAAACAGAAATAAAAAGGTGTTTTCTTTGAATGACAAATTTAAAGATGTTTATAAAAAAAAATGTAACTTGTCTTTTTCTAAAAGTTCAGGTAACATTTGAGACTCTGAATGAGTTTTATTTGGCCGGTGTTGAGGCAGAAAAATGATCATTCAGAGGTGGGGTCCGGATGGAGGGGTATGAATACTTTTCTAAGTGCCAGTTTAAGAGGACATGAATATGTGGACAGTCAGCATCCTGACAATGAGTACTGGTAATAAAGTGCGTCAGTGGAGTATCTCTTTAGGGCAGGGAGTAACTACAGAATTAATGCATCATTTTAATCTCGTTTTTTTAAGGCATAAAACTAAGATCTGAATGTTAGAACGTTGCTTTTTCCAGCTGGGAATTGGCCCTTGCATGACCCCGTACCACCAGCCTTGACGCTTCTAATACAAGCCCTGAGAGGAAGCGACGTTTTCGAAACTTTGACCCTGGACTGAGGGTAAAAATGTCCCATTGGGTTGTAGAAGCTGAAGACCTTCTGCTTTAGATTATGGATGAATAATGAGGAGAAAAGGGAATAAAATGCTGAATATTTCAGGTATTGTAACATAGCTGTAAATTAAAAACTTTCTATTACAGCTCCCTTCTGTTTATTTCAATTCTGAAATCTAAGTTGGTGTGAAGATGTGGAAGAAATCTTTTCAACTTTTGCAAAATTCAAGGATTTTACTCAAATAAAAACAGTTTTTTTGATCCTTCGAAGTTGAACTGAGGAGGTTTTCTAGTGAAAGCAGCTCCCAGAGATCACTGCAACATTTAAATGTGTTTAAATGTTGCCTCAACATCATGGAGATTATTTTAAGTAATGGAGCTCAGAGAAGCAGAGGTTCAGCCATCTGGAACCGCGGGACCGACCCAAACCCTGAACTCTGGACTTCTGCTGCTCTGATTGTGAATTTTAGCTGCTTTGCATTCTGGCAGCCGAGTGAAAACCAGCGACTGTGATCGAGGAAGCGAAACACCAAGCTAAGAGCAACATAAAGACAGAACATCCAGCAGCTCGACGGGCGGCGCCGGACCTGGAGAAACTCTCGCTCTGCTGGCTTTTCAGGTTTCCCCCTCAGGAAGCAGCAGAGATGGACTTTCTCCAAAACCGACCTTCGTCGGGTTCTGCAGCTGCATTCAGGGATTTCTCCTACTAATATTCAGATGAGCCTGGACTGATAGAGGATCTCTGCACCGCTTTCAGTTTGAAAGAGACACGAAGCTCCTGGTGAAGATGTGGAAAAAACCTTCTAATAAGCTGAGCTTTTCAGCAACAGCAGCATCTGAAACTGAAAACAGAGAAATGTCCACCATAACTTTGAGGATATTTATTCTTTGGGGTAAAAATGTTGTGAAATGTAAACTTTTTTTTTTTTTTTTTTCAACAGAATCCCTGCTGGTTAGGGCTAGGCAATATGGCTTACAAATAAAATCTCCTTACAATAATTTTTTTTTTTTTATATACCAGATCCGATTTCCAGTTTTAATCAAATTTTTTTTGCTTGCTTTCCTTTTTTAAAAAACACAAATTACAAATTATAGATAATATTTTCAAAAACTGGCTTTTATTTCAATCATCACAATTTTTGTTTAATTACAGGAATGTCATAATTAATAATATTAAGAATTAATATTTAATTTTCCTTTTGGATAAAGTATTTTTGAATTGAACTGAATAATATTAGCAGAATAAAGACACAATTTTACCAAGAGAACATCTTAAAATTATGAGGAAAAAAAGTCATTTTAATGAGACAAAAGCTTGAATAATTATTTGTTATTTTTTGTATCGGAGTTCTCAAAATACTACTACTTCATTCTTCAAATATTACAACTTTATTCTGGTAATATTAAGACTTTAATGCTGTAACATCCTGACTTTATTTTCATTAAAAAAAAATAAAACTTAATCTGGCCCTAATATTTTGTCATAGATTTGACCTGAATTCAAAGTCCTAATAAACGGAAGCTGTAAAACAAGCTTTTTAAACAAGATGGCCGCCGTGGGCGTGCAGACATCACTCTGAACTATGGAAACTCAAGGAGAGCATTGGTGGGGAAAAAAAAAAATCCTGATTTTCCAAAAATTAAATCTTCAAAAACCAAAAATTCAATTAATTGATAAAATCGATGTATCACCCAGCCCTACTGCTGGTACCGTGTGGACCCACATTTTCTATCAGTTTTCTGCCATCTTCCACCAGACTGATGCCAGCCTAACATTTTCCCAGGGCTGTTGGAAGAGAAACAGGCCCACAGCATGACAGAACCTCCACCATGCTTAACAGCGGGCATCAGTTTAACTTAGTAACAAATACTGCAGGCAATGGAGCTGTGATTAGATTCATACAGAAAATTGACACGTTTATGTTTGTGATAGTAGGACAGAAAAGGCCTCCTGGTCACACAAACAACCAGCTGACATGCAGACTGGGTCAAACGGTTGTCATGGAGACTTGCTGGCCCCAGGATGCCACTCTCATGATGAGCTTTGGAGATATTATTTTGCCATCTTTCTCTTAATGTGAGGCAGGAAGTTAAACCTGGGTTCTGGTCCAGTTCTGTGGCTAAAAGAGATGGGTCTCCAAGGAAACAGGAAGCTAGCTAACTACTAATTAGCCAACAAGATCCTAGAAACTCTGATCAGCTTAAATAGTATAAATTGAAATGCTGCTGCGATGAAAATGATTTTAACTGAAGGTTTTTTGTTGTTTTTTTTTTTAACACATTTTTACCAGGAAATCCAATTAATTTGTCTCTGCTGTCGTTTATTCTTCTAAACCTAACAAGTAATAAAAGGATGTTTCTACACAAATACAGATGGGTGCAGCAAGGAACTTGTAGAAAAAAATGAAACTGAGTTTTTACAATGCATCTGACTGCAGGATAAATTCCTGCACAATCTCTGCTTTTCAACAAACATCCAAACTGTTCAAGCATCTCTTTGAAATCCTTGTTAAACTTCTAGTTCATATAAAAATATTCTGATTATCAGTAGTGGGCATAGCCAATTAAAAAACAAACTGCGCTAACCCTAAAGTATCAATAAAACATTAGTTCCACTAAAGTATAACACGAACAAGGTATTTCATGGAAGCTAACGCTACACCACTACACCAACATGTTATTTAGTGGAAGCTAATGCAAAATCACTACACCAACACTGTATTTAGCAGAAGCTAATACTAAAGCGCTACACCAACATGGTATTTAGCAGAAGCTAACGGTAAAGCGCAACACAAACATGGTATGTAGCAGAAGCTAATGCTTAACTGCTACACCAACACGGCATTTAGCAAAGCTAATGGTAAAGCACTACACCAACAGGGTATTTAGCAGAAGCTAATGGTAAAGCACTACACCAACAGGGCATTTAGTGGAAGCTAATGCTAAACCGCTACACAAACACAGCATTTAGTGGAAGCTAATGCTAAATCACTATACCAACACAGTATGTAGTGGAAGCTAACGCTAAATCGCTACACCAACAGGGTATTCAGTAGAAGCTAATGGTAAAGCACTACACAAAAATGGTATTTAGCAGAAGCTAATGCTAAAGTGCTACAACAACACCCTATTTAGTGGAAGCTAATGCTAAACGCTACAATACCGTATTTAGCGGAAGCTAACGCTAAAGTGGTACACAAACACGGTATTTAGCAGAACATAACGCTAAACTGCAACACAAACAGTATTTAGTGGAAGCTAATGCTAAACGCTGCACCAACATGGTATTTAATGGAAGCTAAAGCTAACGCACTATCTTCAGTCCAAATTATACTACTACTAAAAAGACTACAATGCTCCTGCACTAATTTGGACATTATAATTTACATGTTCTATAATGCCCTTAGATATTGTATTTATGTTTATATCTTGTTCTCTACTGTGTTTTATTTTATTCCTGTATGTTTCTTGTTTTGAATGATTTAAAAAAAAGAGAGAGAGAGAGAGAACGTAATGAGAGGAAATGGAACTGTTGCATGAACTGTCTTCACCCCTTCAAACTAAGAGCATGAATCTAAACATCTAGCTACCTGAAGAATTCCTAACCGTGGACACCAAAACTTCAACACTGACGTCAATCTTTATTCAACTGAATGTTAACAAAACAGCCAAATAAATGAGTGCTTTAGAATTTATCCAGAAAAGTTAATTTAGGGGAAGCTAAGTGCGCTAAATGTTTTCGAAGTTAGCAAAAATGCTAAACGAAACATCAGCTCCGCTTTTAGCGCATTAGTGGAAGTGTGCCCACCACTGCTGATTATGTTTGTTTATTAAAAACTGTTGGACCTCATTCATGGTCTACTGGACTCAGCGGGTCAAAAACAAAACTTCGAAATGACAACTTTGAAAACATTTTTATCTAATCAAAGCTGAAATCTGCATAACTGCATAAAGAGGCTCTGCAGACTTATATCACACAGGGGATTATCATCTTTGCTCAGTTTTATTCTCTCAGACAGTTTTGAGGTGCAGAAAACTATGGAGGACCGAAACTGACATAATTAAAAATAAAAGCAGAAATATATAAATTTTGTTTTTCCTTTTCCTTACACTTGCGTTTTCATTAAGAAATGTATATATTTTATTTTTTCTTTTCCTTATATATGCGTTTTCGTCAAGAAATGAAAGAAATGCTTCGGTTGCTAAACTGAAGCCAAAGGCGCAGGCATGCACAATCGATCTGCACACGGATCCTGCTCCTTCCTGTTTATTGACCAATAGTAGAGGAGCTGGACCAAGATGGCCGCCCTCCTCATTTGCATAATGAGGCAGAAATGCAGACGGTGAAGTAAAAAGAGGAGACGAGGAAATGGAAAAAGAATAAACGCTTGTATAAGGAAAAGGAAAAACAAAATATACACATTCTTGCTTTTATTTTTAATTATGTCAGTTTTGGTCCTCCATAGAAAACTGCATCTGAAACATTTAGAGGACATCTGAATATTAGAGGAGATAAAAACATTTTCTGGATACATTTTAGCTTCAGTACAAAAAAAAAAAGGTGAGAATGCAAAATAATTCACAGCTACAAGAGCAAAGGAATTCAATTCAAGTTCAACAAGTTTTCTACTAACAAAGGTTTAAATAAAGTTCATCTGACTCCGCCCACTCCACACAGATGCCCATGCAGAGACAGACAGAGGAGACGGATCACAATCTGCAATGAAAACAGGAGGAAGGAAGCTGGACATCATCGGAGATTGTGAGGTTTTTAAAAGCGTGAGCGTACGCCCTGATGGGAGCAATTGCCGGATCGTGGTTCCGGATCTCACCTGAAAACCTGATGTGAGTTCACCAAGCGGGAGCAAGGAGACACGGAGCTTCGCTCTCGGGAAGTTTAAACTTCAACGCCAAGCTGAAGGCTGTTCCAGCTAGGGCTGGGCAATATGGCTTAAAAATAAAATGTTGGATTTTTTTCATACCAGATCAGATTTTAATTGATTTTTTTCTTGCTTTCTTTTCTAAAAAAAGAAATTAGAGATGACAAAAAAATATTTTCAAAAACTGGCTTATACTGGTTATATGATGGAGTATCAGGGCCACGATACAAGAATTTTTCTTTAATTACTAGAATGTAGTCATAATATTAGCAGTAAAAAGACGCAATTTTACCAGAAGTTGTTTTATATAAAAAAAAAAAAAAAAAAAAGCTTGAATAATAAATTTTTTTTGTTATTTTTTTGTTGGAGTTCTCATAAAATTACTCTATTATCCATTCTTCAAATATTAGAACTTTATTCTGGTAATATTAAGACTTTATTTTGGTATTATTTCGACTTTATTCTTGAAACATCATGTCTTTATTTTTGTTGAAAAAAATAAATCGTAGCCTGGCCCTGATATTTCGTCGTAGAGTTGACCCGAATTCAAAGTCCAAATAAAGAGAATCTGTAAAACACGCTTGTCAAACAAGATGGCCGCCCTGGGAGCGCTGACATCACTGAGCTACAGAAACCCAAGGAGTGCTTTGGTGAAAAAAGAATTCAGATTTTCCAAAAATTAAATCTTCAAAAACCAAATTTTAATTTAATTTTAGTTCCTGCATCACTTTGCGCCCGATCAGCGCTTTATCGCTTGACATTCCGACGCCAGCTTCAGGCGTCCCACATTAAATCTTTGCCGTTAGATCAGGGCGTACGACGGCTTTAAAAACCGACAGAGACGCTCATCAACATCAACATTAGATTTATTTTACTTTACCCAACGACACGGTCAGAATGGAGCATGCTCTATGGTGGAGACGGCACAGGAAGAAGAGAGACAGGGAGACGGCTGTTATCTGTTCATTGGACCAATCAGCACTGAGATAAAACCACCAGGAAGTAGAGGAAGAGGAGACGTCTGCAAAGGTTTGACCGAAGCGGAGCTATCGGTTCTTTCCAAGCAACCAGGATTTCGTTTAGGGCAGGTTTTCTGAAAACCTCTTACATTTATTCTCTGGCTCCTTTTTCACTCGCTCCAGAGGCTTAAGAAAGTATTCACACCCCTTGAGCTGTTCCACTGCTTGTCTTGTTACAAACACAAACCCTCATGCGGAATATTTAGCCTTTTATACCTATTGTTTTTATTACTTTTCTTGGCATTTCATCTGTTTTTAAACTGTATTGTTTTATTTTTATTATTTTTTTTTTTTTTTTAAATCTCCTTGTAATTGATCAGCACTTTGTTTTAAAGTGCTTTATAAATAAAGTTATTAATATTGGGTTACCGTAAAGTGGAAGGATAACGACAGCTGGTTTTATTTATCTATGCAAATAAATATGATGATGAAAAATGATCTCATCCATCCCATAATATCTCTGGCTGGATGTTCAGGATGGTTGTCCTGGTGGAAGGTGAACCTCCACCCCAGTATCAGGTCTTCTGCAGTCTCTAACTGGTTTTCTTCCATGATTTAGCTCCATCCATCTTCCCATCAACTCTGATCAGCTTCCCTGTTCCACAGCATGATGCTGCCTTCCCTGTGTGTCTGTAGGAATGCGGGGGGGGGGGGTTGTTTTTCTCTATATGATGTTTCTTATTGGCTGAAAAGCTGAATTATGGTCTCCTTTGATCAGATCACCTTCCTCCACGTTTCCTGCATGATTTGCAGTAAACTGTAAACATAACAGCGAATTTCTTCCTTCCACTCAACCATTTGTGTAGTGCACGCCTCAAAGCTGTCCTGCCAACTGATTCTCCCAACTGAGCCGTGGATCTTTGCATCATTTTCCTTCTGCTTTACATTTATTTTAAATTTTTACATTAATGTTTTTATTTGATTTATGAATAAATAAATATGTATTAATAAATAAAATTATTATATAAAATTATATATAAACAAATACATAAATAAATATTTATTTTTCATTTTACATTTATAAATTACAGTTTACATTTATTAACATTTTACACTGTTACATTTCTTAAATTTTATTTAGTAAATATTTAGTAATAAAAAAATAAATGTTAATTTTTTACTTTATATTAATTTACTACAGTAAATATCTATTTATTTCATTTATTTTTTTAAATTTACATATATTTATTATGGTATACACTTAACATTTTTTTAATTTTATTTATTAAATAAATATTATTTAACACTATAAATAATATTTAACAAATAAATATTTATTTCATTTATTTGTTAAATTTTACATTTATTATGGTTTACATTTATTAACATTTTTTATTTAATAAATGTAAACTATTTATTTATTAAATATAACAAATTAATATTTATTTATCTAACACATATATGTATTAGGGTTTACATTTAACATTTTTTATTTTATTTATTAAATATATATTATTTAACATTATTATAAATATTATTTAACAGATAAATATTTGTCTAATTTATTTATTTTAATTTACATATATTTATTACAGTTTACATTTAACATTTTTTATTTTATTTAACATTATTATAAATATTATTTAACAAATAAATATTTATTTATTTCATTTATTTATTAAATTTTACTTTTATTTATTATGGTTTACATTTATTTATGCACTAATCTGTATTAATCCCCACCCATATAAAGTATATCCAAGTATTTGGAAAATGTTGCAGGGGTATGAATACTTTTGCAGGACACCTCGTGTGTTTGGCTGCTTAGAAAGAAAGGGCGTCTAGGATAAACTAATCGGGGGTGTCAGTGAGGTTTTCTAGGGTAGTGTTGAGGTGTAAACACAACCAGGCTGCAGAGGAAGACACCTGCCTGGAGACGTCTTGGTCAGACAGGAGACAGAGACAGACATGTCCGGTTAAACTTTATAATCACACATTTTAAATGTTAAAGACAAACATGTTACTGATCTGACCAGTGGGCTTTAATGCAACAGAGCCTCCACCAGTGGGGGCGCTACAGTCCGCCCCATCCTTCTCAGAGACAGACAGACAGACAGACAGAGAGAGAAAGACGTGTGGACAAACAGCTTAACATACAAACAGGAGGACAGACAGGTGTACCTGTAGTGGAAGGAGGGGTAGGGGAGGAAGGACAGGTGGGAGGTGAACTGGCTCCTGAACCTGGAGGGGACAGAAAACAACAGCCTGAGACAGGAGAGGGTGAGACCTGCAGCAGTCAGTCCTGACCTGTGGGGGGAGGGGGTTGATCCTGGCAGCCCAAACCTTCAGCCTATCAACATCAAGATCAGGTTATTCAGGTGACACACTCCTCCAGCAGAGGGCGCTCATGTCAGCGAGTATTAAAGCTTCAGCTTCCAGCTCAGCTCTGGGTTATTTCACCCACTTTTCATCCCTTCCATAACAATTTACCGAAACTATGGAGCTAAATTGGTGCCATAAAATTTGTAAAAAAAAAAAAAAAAAAAAAATTTAAACTGAAACAAAAAAGATTTGAAACTGAAAAATAATTTTAAACAAACAAACAAAAAAAAAAGATTTGAAAAAAGCTTTGATACAGTTATTAAGATCCGACGTGACCTGCTCAATCAGTGTGGTTCTTTCTTCAAAATAGACTCAGTGGTTTCAAAATCCTGCTGCTGATAATTATTTGATGCTGCTGTGGTAAAAGATGAAGTATTTCACAATTTGTAAAACTGATACCAAAGTAAAACGTCATAAGATGCTCAACATTCCTCGTTTTAATGCAGCACTAGGACTCGTTTTTCATGTAGTTCTTCTAAAATTTACACTTTATGCTCATATTATTACGACTTTACTCTTACTTTGTTTTATTATTTCAACTTGATTTTTGTAATATGACTTCATTCGCATATTATTTCGACTTCATTCGCGTATTATTATGACAACATCCTGCGCGTATTATTTCAACTTAATTTGCGTATTATCACAACTTCATTCTCGTACTATTTCGACTTCATTCTAATGTTATTTCGACTTTATTCTATTATTATGACTTTATTCTCGTATTATTATGACTTTATTGTTGTATTACGATTTTATTCCCGTATTACTTCAACTTTATTCTTCTATCATTAGGACTTTATTCTCGTATTACTTCGACTTCATTCTCGTATTACTTCGACTTCATTCTCGTATTATTACGACTTTATTCTATCATTATGACTTTATTCTATCATTATGACTTTATTCTCGTATTATTTCGACTTTAATCTCGCATCATTTCGATTTTATTCCCGTATTACGACTTTATTCCCGTATTACTTCAACTTTGTTCTCGTATTACTTCGACTTTATTCCCGTGTTATTTCGACTTTAATCTCATGTTATTTCGACTTTAATCTCGTATTATTTCGACTTTAATCTCGTGTCATTTCGATTTTATTCCCGTATTACGATTTTATTCCCGTATTCTTACGATTTTATTCCCGTATTCTTACGACTTTATTCCCGTATTCTTACGACTTTATTCCCGTGTTACTATGACTTTATTCCCGTGTTACTACGACTTTATTCCCGTGTTACTACGACTTTATTCCCGTGTTACTACGACTTTATTCCCGTGTTACTACGACTTTATTCTCGTATTATTTCGACTTTAATCTCGCATCATTTCGATTTTATTCCCGTATTACGACTTTATTCCCGTATTACTTCAACTTTGTTCTCGTATTACTTCGACTTTATTCCCGTGTTATTTTGACTTTAATCTCATGTTATTTCGACTTTAATCTCGTATTATTTCTACTTTAATCTCGTGTCATTTCGATTTTATTCCCGTATTACGATTTTATTCCCGTATTCTTACGACTTTATTCCCGTATTCTTACGACTTTATTCCCGTGTTACTACGACTTTATTCCCGTGTTACTACGACTTTATTCCCGTGTTATTACGACTTTAATCTCGTGTTATTACGACTTTAATCTCGTGTTATTACGACTTTATTCCCGTATCACTTCGACTTTATTCCCGTATCACTTCGACTTTATTCCCGTATCACTTCGACTTTATTCCCGTATCACTTCGACTTTATTCCCGTATCACTTCGACTTCATTCCCGTATTACTTTGACTTTATTCTCGTATTATTTCGACTTTAATCTCGCATCATTTTGATTTTATTCCCGTATTCTTACGACTTCATTCTTGTATTATTTTGACTTCATTCTCGTATTATTTCAGCCTTATTTTTTCAGCTGCTTCGTTTCAGTGAATACTGAGATATGAGGAACAGGAAGCAGGTTGGCTGTTTGTGGGACCGACAATGTGGCTGTGTGAGGGAATGCAGCTGTGAACCTACCAGAGTTGTTGTTGTTTCTCACAGAGACGTCCTCTTCGTTCTCATACGTCGACTGTCTGCATTTCTGCAGGGACAAAACCAGCTTGAGAGACGGTTTGACTCCTGAATGCTGGTTTCTGCTCCGAGTCACAGGAGCTAAACCTGAACAGCTGAGCTGGGTCTGACCTTTCTGGCCAGGATCTTCCTCCTCTTCTTCTCCTCCTCGGAGCCATAGTGAGACTGAGCTCGGGTCAGCCGCCTGTGCTGATGGAGCTGCAGTCAGACAGTAGCACTCAGGTTATTCTCTAAACCTGCTTCTAATCACGTTTTCAATGTAAAACCTGCAGCTCTGATGCAGATAAACAGCAAAACAAAGCAAGATCCACCTCAGGAAACCCACCAGTCTCTGCTCTTCATGCAGCCTCTTCTCCAAACTCCCCTTTGCCGACTTCAGCGCCTCCTTCAGGCGGCTGGGAACCTGACGCAGAACAGATCAGGTCAGATTTCTGATCATTCCTTCAACTTTGATGCTTTCAGATCACCCCCACTCTCACCTTGATCTGCAGTTTTTCTGAGTGTTTGAGCTGGACGTCACTGAAGAGCCTGAAAAATACAAAACAAGAGTAAATATTAATAATCCTGGTGTCCTCTCTCACCAGTCTCCTTCCTTCTGCATGGTCTCTCAGGTTGTGAGGACGCCCCGACCCAGGCAGACCACAGTCCTCCATGTCCTGATGATGGATTTAACTGAACTCCAGGGATGTTCAGGACCTGAGAGATTTTTTTTGTCTCCATCCCCTGACTGATACCTTTCAACAAGCTTTTCTCTGATTGGTTGGAGTGATCTTTAGTCTTCATGCTGTGATGGTAGCCAGGAATACTGATGAACCAGTGGCTGGACCTTCCAGAACCAGTAGTCTTTACGCTACAATCACTGAGCTATTCTACTCACCGTGAGAATACGAGCACCAACTGGCTGGATCTCTGTTGAATTAGGTCAGTCACTTTTAATGGGGTGAATATTTATTTTGTGTTGAAAAATTTTGTTTGCTTGTCATTATTTTGTGGTGATCAGTTTTCACTTTGATGTCAGAGGCTTGTTTTGTTGATCATGGTTGCATTTCTACCCATATTAGGACTTTGTATTGACTTCCATTCATTTTAGTAGCTGCATTTATGCCTAACCCAGACATTTTCCCTAACCTTAACCATTACTAGTCTTTTCCAAACCCTAACCAAAACTTAATTCACCCCTTACCTCTAAACTTAACCCCTGAACCTAAAGAAGGGGGTCTATTGTGTTAGGGGACCAAAGCCTGGCCCTATCAATCAGAAATGGTCCTAAAACGGGACACACACACACACACACACACACACACACACACACACAAACACACGTGTTCACTCAGGTATGGATTCAGGATTTTTCACTCCATCTTAGCTGCCACTAAATACATCTTGTATGAATAGGTAATGTGTGCTTTTCAGTCATGTTGTTGTTATAAAGCATATGTTGTTTGTTGCTATGGCCTCTCAGTTCTGTTCTTTTCTCTCTTTCTGCAGGTGTTGAAGCAGACTTCCAGGGTGTTCTCTTGTCTTCTCTTTATCCTTCTTTCTTCTCTGCTCTTATCTCCTTCTTTTCCTTTCAACTTTTTGCTCACCTCTTTTCTTTTCCTTTTTTTCATCTCCGGGTCCATTGCATTTGAAATAAACCCAAAAGCAAAAAAAAAAAACAAAACAAAAAACCACAGTATCAAATGGAGCGTTATAATGAAAGCTGTTAACGCTCCACTTGTGAAAGTAAATCTGTTGGGCTTCTTTTTGGCCCTCAGACAATAATCCTTTCTTCAGTTTGTCATCAATGTTCCTCCTGCAGCCAGGAGGCCGTCTACAGTCCCATGGACCTTAAACTTCTGATTAATATGAGCAGCTGTCGTCACAAGAGCATCAAGCTGCTTGGAGACGGTCTGATAGGCTTTAGCTTCAACAGGTTAGTCTATGATTTTCTTTCTAATCTCCTGAAATAACTCTTTCCTTCACTTCCTGTGGTACATGTTCAGAGTGGTCATGTCACCCTTTAAATAGGCCGACTGGCTGATTACAAGCTTGAAGACACCTGTGATGCTAATTAAAGGACATATCTTAGCTTAACATGTCCCTGTGGAGAAATTATTTTCAATTTTTCTTGAGCTACCATCATTTTTGTCCAGGTCTGTTCCATTAGTTTATTTCTTAAAATGATTCTGCTGAACCGCATTTAAAAAGCAAAGTCTGATTTTCATTGGTTCGTTTTCAGTAGATATTCATTAAATATTACTTTTGTCAGTTTCAAGTTGTTTCGACCGTTGTGGGTTTTTCAGTCATTAATAGAAGGGGACCAATAATTTGTCCTCGTGTGTATCTCAGATTATTCAGTACTACATCTGCTGTGTGTTCGCTGAATAAATACAACTTTATATTTCTTAAAAAACGTCAAAGGCTGCTTTATTAATCCATTTTTTTTAAAAATCACATTTCGGTTTTATTTGCTTAAAGCTGCAGTATGTAACTTTTATGAACAATACGTTTTTTACATATTTGTTAAAATTATCATTATATTGTTGCAGTTAAGGCAGATAACCTGTGAAGGAAATCCAGCTCCTCTGCCTTCTCCCAGTGCTCCCAGTAATAACTGCAGAAATCCACCAGTCAGTCAGAAACAACCAATCAGAGCCAGGAGGAGGGGCTTAGCGCCATCCTCACCCCCCCCCCCCCGCTCTCTGCTACGCTACAGCTGGTTCACCACAGCATAGCCTGATGCTAATGCTAAGGCTAGTTAGCATGGCCACCTATGGCGGCGGATAAACAGTTTTCCTGGAACGGTGGGTTGTTTCTCCACCATCAGCACATTTAGCAGTGCGTACACGAGGGTGATTGGCAGCGCTAAGCCCCTCCCCCTGGCTCTGATTGGCTGTTTCAGGTCGGGGGCGGAGCATTTCTTTAGACAGCAACAGCAGCTCAGGGAGGAGGAGGAGGAGCTCCATCTTTTCACAGATTATCTGTCTCAGACCAAACTGTCACAACATGGAGACGGTTTTAACAAATATGCAAAAAACATACTTTTGTAAAAGTTACATACTGCAGCTTTAAATTTGTCATTTTATGACACCTAAATTTTACAGTATTCCTCTTAAATCTAATTTTCTTTGTTTTCCTGCAAAGAATAATTGAGAATAAAATGTGTTATAAACAAACTTGTGCGTTTGCACCACCACAGTCAGAACAACCTGAGCTTTCTGTGTGTAGGTCTCAACTCACGGCGTCTGGATGAGCGCCGGCACCGTCGGCATCCCGCTCTTACAGGCCTCTGTGGACAGGATGGACTGCAGGACCGACACTGAACACAGACATCAAGTCAACACTCTGAGAAGACGTGGAGCTGTCAGGACATGACCCACAGATTAAACGTGATCCTGGGTTATGCTCACCCACGGCAGCGTGGGGGGTGGACGGGAACTGATCGAGGGGGACGCTGTCCGGCGGCCGGCCGTACGTCATCTCGTAGAGTAGATGCCCGAAGCAGAACACGTCGATGCTTTCTGTGGTCTGAAGGTTAAAACATAGAAACAGGTTTTATCATCAGCTCCACCGCTGCATCTTTACTTCCCTGCTGCTGTTTACACAGTTTTAGCTTCACTTATTAAAAATAATATAAATAATAAATCATCTAAATAATTGTTTTTAATGACCAAGTAAACATTTTGTACATTTTTTTAAATGATTCTTCCCAGTTACACATTCCTTTAAATCAACAGTACGGTAATTTTAAAAACTACACAGGATTTTATATTGTTATTTTGCCCTTACTGCAAACTATGTTGTTCTTAATTCTGTAATTATATTTTTATTTTTGTATTCATCGATATGCTTCGATTACTTGTTACTTTGCTGCTGGTGCACCTGAACTTCCCCACTGAGGGACAGTAAAGGTTATTTCTGTTTTTGTACAGACCCATTCTGCACCACTATGAAAGCATAAATCAGACAAAACAGGCACATTTTGGTTCACTTGTGTAATTCATCTATTTTTTAAATTAACTTTAGTAAAATTAATTTACTGCAGGCATGTAAACGGGCAGTATTATGTATTTTCCAGGCACATCGAACCAAATTATAGCACAAACTAGTAACTATGTCGTCTTTAATTGTAATAAAATGCCGTATATATCAAATATGACTGACAAGAAATCTGATTTCGCAATTTGATGCCTTGAATCTGATTAGAAAGGTGTCGTTTCTGTTTGCTGCTGATCGTTTCCCCTCTGAGGGACAGAGTAAAGGATTATTCCCATCTTTTCTCCGCGACCCAGCTCACGCACGTTGATCTTCCTCAGCTGCGTGAAGGCCGGCCTCAGGACAGAGGGAACTCCCAGCACGCCGTTCTCCACGTCCACCAGCCGACACACGCCGTCGTCCACGATGACGTTGGAGGCGTGCAGGTGGCCGAAGAACACGCCGCCGTCGTGGAGCAGCTTCAGGCTCTGAGACACAGACGCAGACAGCTGCAGCAGCAGAACGGCTTCATGGCTCGGTTTGTGTTTGCATCCGTGCAGGCGGGGTTACCTCCAGGATCTGACGGCCGTACAGCTTGATCTGCTCCAGCTCCAGGCCCTGGCTCTTCTTGGGGTTGCAGTACTTCTTCAGGTGACTCTCTCTGGGTTTCACCTGGACACACCCAGACAGAGAGGGAAGGGGCGACTTGTTTCAGGTTCATGTGGAAAGAAAACATCTGGATCACATCGACACTGGACCCACCAGAATCGCATTCTTTTCTAAAATATAAATGACAGAAAATATTTTTAAAAAGTGGCTTTTATTTCGATCGCTTCTGTGACGGAGTATCAGAGCCCGGCTACGAGAGTTTCTGTTTAAATTCCGAGAATAAAGTCCGAATATTAGCAGAATGAAGACGCAATTTTCCAAGAAAAAGGTCTTAAAATTACAAGAAAAAGTCATTTTAATGAGAAAAAAGCTTCTATAGAGTTCATGAGCAGCTGAGTTCTTCGAAATACTCAGTTGTCTGCTTAATCGTTTCAAAGTCCTGCTGATAATAATTTGATGGTGATGAGTTAAAATATGAAGTATTTCTATGAATTATCTGTGAATAGACCAAAATATAACTTCACAAGATGCTCAATATTCCTCATTTAATTTTTTTGTTATTTTTCATGTTGGCGTTCTCATAAAATCACTACTTTATTCTTCTAATATTACAACTGTATTCCAGTAATCTGACTTAATTCTCATATTATTACGACTTCATTCTTGTAATTAAATAAAAATTTCATTTTCCAGCAGGACTTGGTACCGACCCACTCTGCTAATCACCATGGTATTACTATTCACAGACGGCCAGAACCACCGTCTGAAATATCTGAACAAATCTATAACTGAGCTTCACAAACTTTTATTTATGAGCTGCTTGATGCTTGGGTTTATTGTTCTGAACCCGTTTGGGAGCAGAAAGCTGCAGCTGCTGTCATTTAAAATGACCCAGAAGGAAACCAGCTCTTCATCCCACAATGGCGGAGCACTCTCTCCCCTTCCGGTATGGAGGACCGAAACTGACTAAATTAAAAATAAAAGTAGAAATATTTATATTTTGTTTTTCCATTTCCTTGTACATGCATTTTTGTCAAGAAATGTATAAATTTTGTTTTTGTTTTCCTTACACATGCGTTTTCGTCAAGAAATGAAAGAAATGCTTCGGTTGCTAAACTGAAGCCAAAGGCGCAGGCATGCACAATCGATCTGCACATGGAACCTGCTCCTTCCTGTTTATTGACCAATAGTAGAGGAGCTGGACCAAGATGGCCGCCCTCCTCATCTGTATAATGAGGCAGAAATGCAGACGGTGAAGTAAACAGAGCAGAAGAAGAAATGTAAAAAGAACAAACGCTTGTATAAGGAAAAGGTAAAACAAAATATATATATTTCTGCTTTTATTTTTAATTATGTCCATTTCGGTCCTCCATACTAATCCTCTGTCGTAGAGTTGACCTGAATTCAAAGTTCAAATAAGATGGCCGCCCTGACATCACTCTGAACGATGGAAACCCATCATAATATTAGCAGAATAAAGACGCAATTTTACCAAATGAAAAGTCGTTTTTATAAAAAAAAAGCTCCTAGAGCACATGCGTCAAACTCAAGGCCCGGGGGCCAAATCCAGTCCGCCATAGCTTTTTATGTGGCCCTCTAAACTCCAGATGCCAAATTACTTCAATCAGTCCCTCTGGTTGTTCACAGAAATACATGCAAAATCAACAGATCCCCGTATTTTTTCGCTCTAATGCGTAATTATGAGTTTATTGCAAATTTTCTGCAAAATAGTCAAAAACTTCGGGTTTAAGTGATGCTAACTCCCACCTGCTGGTGACAGTACTCTGCTGCGTCAGCCTGACTTGATGTCACGTTACAGATACTGACGTGACGAGTAACGAAAAGTCACATTTAACGTCACACATAAGCGCAAATATTGCAAAATCCCTTGTAAATATTTCTAAATTGGCACCACAAAATCTGTGATTTTCACTGCAAAAAATAACAATCGCAAAACCCTGGAGGGACTGATCGATGTGAAATGATGTTCAATATTATTTAATGTTAAGATGAACTCATCGAATGCAGAGGCAGCTATTTATTAATATTTCAACAGTTTCACGGGTTTTATCGATGCATTCTAGCACAACCGGCCCTTTAAATCATGATCTTCAAACGGCACAAATGAAAACGAGCCCTGTTCTAGAGTTAGAGATCAGTCCGTGTGGTTCTTTCTTCAACATAGACTGTCGTTTGCGTCCAAATATATAGAAGCTGTAAAACACGCTGTCTTACAAAATGGCCGCCCTGATGCGCGCTGCTTCACTCTGACGGAAACCCAAGGAGATAATTGGTGAAAAAAAAATAATAAAAATTTTTTCCAAAAATTACATCTTCAAAAACCAAAACTTCAATTAATCGATCAAATCGATTTATCGCCCAGGCTTAGCTGGACGGAAATAAACGTTCTGGACGTTGCAGAAGTGCGTTGAAGCGATCCCACAGAGAAAGGGAATAAATATTAGAGACAGAGGATGACTGTTTCATTCGAAACCCCACAGAGACAGAAACAGGGGTTACCTTGCAGATCTGGTCCCTCAGAGAACCTTTTTCGCTGAAAGGTCGGATGAGCAGAGCCGAAGACTCGCTGGTGCTGGAGAACAGCAGCGGACACAGATACGGCGTCTGGACAAGAGCAGAGTGACAAGTCCTCATTTCAGATGAGATTAAACTTTTCATTTCATCTTCTATTTGTTGTGTTAAAGAAGCACTGCATGATGTTGATGTTTTGAGAAATTCATGATAAAGTTTAATATTCTTAGTTTCTCGTTTCAGCAAGTGAAACTCGAATTGATCGGTCTCACACGGAGGGAAACATTTCAAGCCTTTACTTCCTGTAATTCTGATGATTCTGGCTTACTGAGAAAGAAAACCCCAAATTCAGTGTCTCAGAAAGCATATTCAAGCATATTTAAAGAAAGTTGAGTGGAAGGAAAAAGTGCAGCAGCAACAGGGATGTCAAACAGAATCCATCCAAGAATCTGAGGTGAACTGAGGCTGGAGTCAGAACATCTAGAGCCACTACACTCAGACGGATCAGAACCCGTCCAGCAACACGGACCTACAGTCAGAGAGGATCTGGGCTGCCATGTCATCTGCTGGTTCTGGTCCACTGGGTTTTCTGAAGTCCCCAGTCAACACAGTTGTCTACCAGAACGTTTTAGAGCTCTTCATGAATTTCTTCATTCTGCTGAGAAGCTTCATGGAGATGCTGATTTCATTTTCCAGCAGGACTTGGTACCGACCCACACTGCTAATCACCATGATATTATTATTCGCAGACGGCCAGAACCACCGTCTAAAATATCTGAACAAATCTATAACTGAGCTTCACAAACTTTTATTTATGAGCTGCTTGATGCTTGGGTTTATTGTTCTGAACCCGTTTGGGAGCAGAAAGCTGCAGCTGCTGTCATTTAAAATGACCCAGAAGGAAACCAGCTCTTCATCCCACAATGGCGGAGCACTCTCTCCCCTTCCGGTATGGAGGACCGAAACTGACTAAATTAAAAATAAAAGTAGAAATATTTATATTTTGTTTTTCCATTTCCTTGTACATGCATTTTTGTCAAGAAATGTATAAATTTTGTTTTTCTTTACCTTATATATTATATAAGGGGAAAAAAAAAATAAAAAAAAAAAACATAAAATAAATATATATATATATATATATATATATATATATATATATATATATATATATTTCTTATATATTTTTTGTTTTCCTTACACATGCGTTTTCGTCAAGAAATGAAAAAAATGCTTCGGTTGCTAAACTGAAGCCAAAGGTGCAGGCATGCACAATCGATCTGCACACGGATCCTGCTTCTTCCTGTTTATTGACCAATAGCTGGACCAAGATGGCCGCCCTCCTCATCTGCATAATGAGGCAGAAATGCAGACGGTGAAGTAAACAGAGGAGACGAGGAAAAGTAAAAAGAATAAACGCTTGTGTAAGGAAAAGGAAAAACAAAATATATACATTTCTTGACAAAAACATATATATATTTCTGCTTTTATTTTTAATTTTGTTAGTTTTGGTCCTCCATATACCAGATTAGGACTTCAGGACTGATCCGGTACTCTGCGGTGCTTTTCCTCCAAGCAGCACAGGAAGTGACTGACGACATTTCTCTGATGACTTTGCATCCCTCCCCCCCGGCAAATTGTTCAAAAAAAAAAAAAAAAAACAGCCACGGTGGGTGGGGGGGTGGATTTCTCAACCGGTTGCTGCTCTGCTCGCTTATCGACTCGCTCAGAGGAAGCCGAGTCGCAACGCAGCAGTTTCTACTGTTTCCACATCCAGTCCCTGACTGATAACAGGAACCTCAGAGCTGCAGAGCAAGAGCGGAAAATCTCAACGATATCAGAGAATGTCTGGAAGAGCTCGCTCTGACCTCTGACCCCTGACCTGAACAGACAGAGAGAAACTTACCGACAGGTTGGTGAGGAGCTTCAGGGCTGACTGTAGGTCTTTGTCTGAGAGGAACTTATCAGGACCCAGATCCACCTGCAGGCAGAAAAACAGGCGGTGAAACACAGAGAACCTGCTGCTGTTCATTTATTGATTGATTTTTAAAGGTTTAACTTGTTGCGTTGGCGGGTTTCAGACAGAACACGGGATAAAAATGAGCTGCGCTGACAGGATTTCAGTCAAGAATGGATAGAAACATCAGACTCTAAGGCAGGAGGAGAGGGTTTCCCTGAACTGGGCGATACGGCTCACAAATAAAATCCACAACTTCTTTACACCAGAGCTTTCATTTTAATCGATATTTTTTCCAAAAAATAAATTACAAATGATAGAAAATATCTTCAAAAAGTGGCTTTTATTTCAATCATCCCTTCTGTGAGCTGGACGACGGAGTATTAAGGCCAGGCTATGAGAATTTTTAAATTGTTTAATTATGAGAATATAGTCATATTACAATGAAAACAATTTTACAAGAAGAAAATCTTAACATTACAAGAAAAAAGTTGTTTTAATGAGAAATCAAGATCTGATGTGAGCAGCTCAGCTGTTTCTGATAATAATTTGATGCTGATGTGTTAAAAGATTAAATATTTCTGTAAAACCGACACCAAAGTATAACTTCACAAGATTCTCAACATTCCTCGTTTTATTTTTCTGTTATTTTTCGTTCTGCTTCATTCTCCTAATATTACGACTTTATTCTGGTAATGTTAATGCTTTATTCTCGTGTTATTTTGACTTTATCGCCTGCATTCTTGTAATATTATGACTTTATTCTCATAATTAAAACATTTTTTTTAAAAATCGTAGCCGGGCCCTAATATTCTGTCTTAAAGTTGACCTGAATTCAAAGGACGATGGAGAGAAAAGGAGCGACCAGGAGGAGCTTTTTACGCTTTTCTTTACATCTTTTTCTTTTTTCTGGCTGTCGCAGCTGTTTCAGACAGTTTCATCAATGCCCCTCCCCTCGTGCTGCTCCCCTCTTGCTGCCTCCTGCCTCCATGAACATAAAACTAATCATAACTGAACTCTTTCCCGGTTTTAAGGTGACTCTGGGCGGTCTGGCTGGGCGATATGGCTTAAAAGTAAAACTTCCAGATTTTTTTTCACACTTGATCTGATTTTCATCAATTTTTTTTCTCACTTTCTTTTCTAAAAAAGAAATGACAAAAAAAATATTTTCAAAAAGTGTCTTTTATTTCGATCATCCTTTCTGTGAGTTGAATGACGGAGTATTAAGGACAGGCTACACTAATTTTTGTTTAAATATGAGAATAAAATCATGATATTAGCAGAATAAAGAAGCAATTTTCCAAGAGAAATGTCTTAAAATTGTGAGAAAAAGTCATTTTAATCTTAAGCTTCTGAAGTTATTGAGATCTAACGTGAGAAGCTCAGTCTGTGGGGTTGTTTTGTCAAAATAGATTGTTGTTTGTGTCCAAATAAACAAGATGGCCGCCCTGATGGGTGCTGATTTACTCGGAACTACGGAAACACAAAGGAGGGCACTGGTGGAAAAAAATCCAGAATTTCCAAATGTTACATCTTCAAAAACCAAAAATTCAATTAATCAATAAAATTGATTTATCACGCAACCCCACCTTGAATTAACCGGGATGTCTCATCCGAGACTGGAGGAGGAAATCCTCCAGTTAATTAGAGATTTTTAAGTTTCATAGATGGTTTTGCAACGTTTTTGCTCAGACGGACAAATAAAAACGAGGTCCTGGCTGACAATCAACCTGTTCTAAGTTTGAAAGAAAGGAGGCGCTGCTGCTGCAACGCTCTGCTGGGAAACGGCTCCCTGATCGATGAGCCACCTGTTAACGGCTCCTCTGAGTTTGCAGGGAGTTAGTTCTGTTTTAAAGCTTCAATTTAAGAGCTTCAGTTTTCCACAACAATGGTCAAAAACCAATGGTTTAAGTGATACTAACTCCCACCTGCAGGTGGCAGTACTTCTACTAATCTGCTGCCTCAGCCTGACTTGATGTCCAGTTACAGTCCGTGATCGATACAGCGAGTAGCAAAAACCGAGCTATTTAAGTTCTTTAAAGAATAAAAATGTTTGTTTGTCCAATCTGTCTGTTATTTCTTCTATATTTGAAGGGTTTAACGAGGAAAAATACCACGAAACTCCTTGCAAATATTTCTAAAGTAGCGTCACAAAATCAGCGACTTTGATTCCAAAAAACCCCAAAAACAATCACAAAATCCTGGAGGGACTATGACATGTTTAATGTCATTAAAGTGAAATGTGTGCATGTTTTTCCACGAGACTGAGTGTGTTTTGGTTTTCAAGGCGATCTCCCAACTGGGACCATGAAGCAGGAATCCCAGTAACGTCAGAGTTCAACGGGAACACCTAAAGAGTCAGGCGTGCTACTTACCCAGCTCAGCAGGAAGTGCTCTTTGGCCTGCTCCTTGTTTTTGATCAGAAAATATTTCTTCCTGATCCTCCAGCCTGAAAAAAATATATTAAAAACAGATTTTTTAAAAAAAAAAAAAATCTGCCAGAATTAATTTAGTGTATTTAGCAAACACACCATCAACAACTAAAAAAACAAACAAAAAAAAGCAGTTAAGTAATTTTAAAAGGCAGTTTTCTGAGACATAAAGGGCATTTTGAGTCACATCTGCTGAAACAGGAAGCAGTTCTCTATATGGATGACGGCGAGAAAAAGACCAGGATAATATTTTAAATGGAAAGAATGCACACTTTCAAAATACTGGAGGCACAGAAAACAGATGTTGTTAGCGTCTTTGCTACAAAGACCATAAACACGGAAAATGGAGGTAAAGTTTGAAGTAAACACAGGCAGGAAGGATGGATTTCTCCTCATCCAACGGGCCCTCCATCACCTCGGGATCAGGAAACAACCGGATTCAACAGCACCTTTCATTCCACGGCTACAGGAGATAACTGGCGCAGGGAGTCAACAGCCAGACCACAAAGACAACAGTGGAGTTGTCTGGGAGCAAAGAGGTAAAAGGTTCCAGCAGTTTTTACTGTTAATGTGAGCTCAGTAAAAACATCTGGTGGCTGCACATTAGCTGAAGCTACAGCAGCTCTCTCCAAACGTAGCTCCAGCAGGTTCTTCACTGAAGATGTTTTCCCACCGGGTACTCCAGCAGACTTGGTTTGATTGGGGACCAAAGTTGCAACAGTTGTTCTATTTTCAGCTGCGACGGTTCGCTTTCACTTTTAACTTGCATAAAACTCATGACAACAACACATTTCCTATCCTTAAAGCTGCCGTATGTAACTTTTACTACTGCCGTCTGAAGAAATGCTCCGCTCATGACCTGAAACAGCCAATCAGAGCCAGGGGGAGGGGCTTAGCGCCGCCAATCACCCTCGTGTTCACGCTGCTAAATGTGCTGATGGTGGAGAAACAGCTCACCGTTCCAGAAAAACTGTTTATCCGCTGTCATTGGTGGCCATGCTAACTAGCATTAGCATTAGCAGCAGGCTATGCTGTGGTGAACCAGCTGTAGCGTAGCAGAGAGCAGGGGGAGTGTGTGAGCGGTGCGTTCATGAGGGTGATTGGCAGCGCTAAGCTCTGATTGGTTGTTTCTGCAGTTAGTACTGGGAGCACTGGGAGAAGGCAGAGGAGCTGGATTTTTTTCACAGATTATCCGTCCTATATTATCCTGTCATGATATGATAATTTTAACAAATATGTAAAAAAAAAAAAAAAAACAAAAAAAACCTATTTTTTCATAAAAGTGATACTGAAGCTTGAAAGGTCAGAGTGCAGCAGTGGTGACAGTTCGAACCACCAGAGAGATGCTGGAGAGGCTTACCCATATCTTTGAGGGGCTCCAGAACCTCCCACTTCGGGTCTGACCTGAAGAACATGGAGACCTGCTGCAGAGCAATTTCTAGGAGACAGAAAGAGGCAGATTGCATTTACCTCTCAAGCTTATTGTGATACAAGTCGGGCTGTCAACACTTTAACGCCTTAATGTTACATAATGCAGATTAATCGCATTACCTGTTTTGATCTAAAAGCCTCTCAGCCGTGGAGGGTTACTTAGTTCAGCGCATTACACGGGCTTGTGCTGCGTTCAACAACACAGAGTTGCAGACGCGACTGGAGTGGTCAGCGGCAAATTTTGCTTTAAAATCTGCATACAGAGGCTGTCCCAAGTTCAAATCCCGTCCTTGGTTCCTTTCCCCACTTCTCTGCGCCCCTTTCCTGTCAGATTACTGTCAAATAAAGGCCACTGGTGCCTTTATTACTAATCTGCCAGTGGAGCAAGACATTTTTCCCATATTATAAGTTAAAATATCTTGCTCCACTGGCAGATTATTTCACTATAACTAGAACTTTTTCATCAATATTAAGGAATTATTGACTTAAAACAAGCTCCTATAGCTGCTGAAAAGTTACTTGTAAGTTAGTTTTGTTTCATTTCAAGCGTAATAAAGACATTTGCACCAGAAACTGGACCAGAAATACTTGGTACAATTTCGGGTTTTTGCAGTGAGATCAGATGTTCTGCCAGTTTCCACCCACCTCTCTCCGACAGATGTAGGAATTCCTGAAAGCACATCTCAGGTGTTTCCAGGTCTTCTCAGATGATTTTGTGGATAAAAGAAATCAAGATTTTAACCGAGGACAGCGTGAATGACAAAGCGGTTAGAAAACAGCTGATTAAGCTGTTTTTATGGGTCGTTTTTAGGCAAATTTTAGACGTTTTCCTGCTTCCTGAAAACTGTGGCAGAAATATGTGGAACTGAAAGGAGCTTTGTGGGATTTTTATCGTATTAACGTACAGTTTTGGTCATCACAAAATGGATTTAAAAAAAAGAGCTTAAATCATCTGTGACGACTGAAGTCTGACCTAGCTCTTAAGAGTTTATTATATAAATGAAAGTGGAACCTCAGGAGCTCCTCAGTCGTAGAAAACAGCAACCAGAACGTCTTTTTACCCGTTTTACTGCTTTATCAAATCAATCTTGAGCAAAAACTCCGGCTTTTCTAACAAAATAATGACAATAAAATAAAAATATACAACATTAAATGACTGCTTGCATAAATAAAGACACACTAAGAACCAACCTGTGTAGTTGGCAGAGTAGTTGTTGGGGTCGAGGAACTTCTTGACAAACAGGGAAGTGGAGATCAGGGGATGCTGGGTAATGGAGTCCAGGTAGGTCTGCAGCCCCCTCTGCCTCTCCGCTATGAACTCTCTGTCCATGTTCCCGATCAGCTTCTTCGGAGGGAGCGGCAGACTGATTCCACACACCTGAAAGCAGGAAGTCATTCAGATCCCGCCTGGAAATAAACCCACTGATTTTCCTCCAGCCGCCGACTTTCTACTGGGACTTCAAACACAAAAACTGAGACAAGCCGGACTCGGAGGAGGTTCCCCACGGTTCTGCTGAGTGTTGGATGAAGATGGAGGTTCAACGTAGGGGTGACAACCCCCAGAGCAGGAAATGAGCCGAAACGCTGCCAACTTCCTGAGACTGGGAGCAAAACACGAGTCGAAGGTGGAGAGAAATGCTGCAGCGCTGGTTTCACACCAAATATTCCAGTCCAAGTGTTTTACACGACTCGGTTCCCGTTCATCCCAAGTCTCTGAGCCTCTGGCTTTATTCATAACAAAGAAAAAAACAATAAATTAGGGCTGAGCAATAAATTGATTTGATCGAATTTTTGGTGACTGAAGATTAATTTTTCTGAAAATCTGGATTGTGCAGTTCTGGATTGGAGTTCAGTGAAATTACGGAACGTTCTATCGGACCTATTTTCTATCGGACCTATTTTCTATTGATATTGATCACGTGTCTATTGCAATATATACCGTTATCGTTTTATCGCCAAGCCCTACTTCACCGTCTGTGTTTCTGCCTCATTATGCAAATGAGGAGGGTGGCCATCTTGGTCCAGCTCCTCTGCTATTGGTCAGTAAACAGGAAGCAGCAGGATCCACGTGCAGATCGACTGTGCGTGTCTGCGCCTTTGGCTTCAGTTTAGCAACCGAAGCATTTCTTTCATTTCTTGACAAAAACGCATGTGTAAGGAAAAGGAAAAACAAAATATAAATACATTTCTGAAATTGGGCCTCTGTCTCCTCAAAAACGCCTGCTCTTTCAGAAACTCCGCCTCACAACAGTGCTCCTCTATTAACCCTTTAACATTTTTACCAGCGTTTCTCTGAGAAGTAACTCATATGACGCACTCAGCAGATGTGCAGTTCCACCAGGCGTTTGCTAACTGCTGCTGCCGCCAGTCTGGAGGAGCTGAGTGGGGAAGTTGTGGGGGAGGGTTGCTCTGTGAGGCGGAAGCTCGGAAGCTTAGAAACTGCAGCTCCAAGGAGGAGTAGTAGAAGGTGGTTATAAGTGTTAAAAGTGAAATAATCTGCCAGTGGAACAAGATATTTTATATTATAATATGGGAAAAATCTCTTCTTCCATTATTGAATTTATAACTAGAACTATTTTTTTTAATCAATATTAAGGAATCATTGACTTAAAATAAGCTCCTATATTGTTACTTGTGAGTTAGTTTTGTCTTATTTCAAGTGTTTCAGGATATTTGCACCTGAAACTGGACCAGAAATACTTGGTAAGATGTTGTGTTTTTGCAGTGTGTGGGTTTCACTTTCTGAAATTAGGGACCAAGAATATTAAACTGTCACGAAACTCTCAAAACATCGACATCATGCGTCTTTTAACACAACAAGTAGACGAGGAGACTCGCTGCTGGTTAAGTTTTCTGCTCCAACGCACCGTTTGTGGCTGGCAGAGCGAAACTCACCATCAAGCTGCTGTTCAGGACGTCGAAGTCACTGTAGCGGCGAATCACCTACAGAAAACACACACGTCTGTCAGCTTCAGGCGCCTGGAGGCTTTGAGGTTTCATCAGAACCGCACCGGGTCAGGATACGGTATGAAACATGACAACCGAGCTCCACGGACATTTCCTGACTCTGTTTTTACGTCTCAAAGCTGATTGGATGGTTTAGAAAAAACAGTTCAATCAAAAGGTAAAAGTCTGTCTTTGTTTTAAATTCTGGCCCAACTCCGGTTCAGTTCATTCCAGAACCTGTTTCAGACCAAAGAATCACCATCACCCTGGAACAGTCAGAGGATGTACTTTCTTTTTCAGGACTCCACTTTTGTTTTCTTTTGGTTTAGTGGTTTTGATGTGGATCATAATCGAGGTTCCTGTTTTAGAAAAGCTGGACCCAAATATGATATTTTTCTAATGTTGTACCGACTCCAACTTCAGTTCTGGGTTTGATTTATTTAAACTCGACTAACAGAGAAAAGCTGAGATAAAATAAACTAAGCATCATATGTTCTGGTTAAATAGAAAATATAAATACTAAAACTTAAAAGACAAAAAATTCACACCAGGAAGGGAAGACCAGAAGAAACTTTTCTATTAAAACCTTGTTGCTGAGTTGGAAATCATAAATTTTGATAAGAGGCTGTGATCGGTGCGTTTACCTGCCAGCTGTTGTCGGAGGACACGCCCCTCTGGACTCTGATGATGTACTCCTGACAGAAGAAGACATCGTGATTTCCCTCAGACCTTCAGTATAACTCCAGTATGACATGTTGGTGTTCATCCAGCAGTTTACAGAAATTATAACTGAAGACAAGGCAACTATTTTAACCCTCATGAGAAACCAGAGAACATTCTGCATGCTTGTGACCCTGGAGGTCCCGCTCATTTATCGTTTCATCAGAGGCATAAAACATTTCATAAAAACATGATAAGGTGAAAAAGTTCTGTAGTTTTAGTCTAAATTGATTCTGTTACAGCTTCAGATCATTCAGTGCTTTCAGATTTTCAGGTGATTCTCTGAGAAATCGTATCTTCGAAAACAAAAACTATTTCCTCGTCATAAACGTTATAAAGATGTATAGTTGGGAGGAAATAGAAAAAAGCAACAACACCTAAATTAGACCTAAACAAAAACTGATGTTCTGACTCTAGCCTCTGCTGGTGCCCCTTTTCCTTCCACTCAACTTTCTATGAACATGCTATAACAAAATCAAAATATTCTAATTTCCTGAGACACTTAATTTTTTTATTTCATTCACTTTCAGCCAGAATCAAAGCAACAAGAAATAAAGGCTGAAAATAGTTCACTCTGTGATATAGATCTGTGTGATGGATGGATGGATGGTCGGATGGATGGGTGCATGGTCGGATGGATGGATGGTCAGATGGAAACATTTGTCCATCCTATACTTTCTCTTCCATCTCTACCAGAACCATAAGTTATCAGCAGCAGAAATCTCTTCCTTTTTATTTGCATTTCAGTGAATTTCATCATTTCTCATCTTGTGTTTCTACAGTGTTAAATAATTTTATCATAAATTATCTATATTTGTGCCGTTTGATCATTTCCCCATTAAACGTGTGTTTTACTCTGTGTTGCTAAAGGAATCTGGAGCCGTTTTACTGTGAGCTGAGCCGGTGATCCGGCAGCATATTCATGTGGAGTAAGCCTATAATCCTGAAAGCGTCTCCTGAGAACCTGTCAAAACGAAAGACAGGAAGTCTCCCCAGGTTTCATGAGCTTGTTGATGGATAAGTCCAGCAATAATGATCATAATGGACTGAGAGCAGAGGTTCTGGTTCTGTTACAGCCATGAGGGGAGCCTGACATCAGCATACTGTAGCAACAAGTCAACTCAGCTGATCCCAGCCAGACTGTCAGCAACACACGGCGCCATAGGCCTATTATCGGACATGTCCAGGTCCGCGTTCTGGATTTTCCCACCGACTCCTTTGGATCCAAAGACTCTATGCTGTAAAGTCTAATCACTTCAGACTCTGCATATCCACCACCTCTAGCCTGATAGGAGCTGAAACGCAAACCAACACCAGAACGGCTGAAACGCGAACAAAAGACCGGTTCTGCTGGGTTCTACTTGTGAAATCGCCCCCAAAACAAATGTCTTTAAATCAGCAGGAAAGTAACCAGGAAGTTGCCTAATCATAGCTTCCCCGAGTAAATCTGGTGGTCCAAATGAAGTTCTGAGTTTTTACAGCTGCGTTTTATCGACAGGTCAGCTTGAGCTCGAACCGCTGGGTTAGACAGATAGTTGAAACAGCAACCACCGCTTTCGCTGAGATTTCTAGAAACACCGAAGCGGGGCCCCAGATGTCTCTCTGACCGAACGCAGACGCTGCTGGCGGGCCAGCCCAGGTAAGCACTCACTGTGTGGGACTGAAGGTTCTGGCTGGCTTCGATCAACGCCGTCAGCGGCAACGTGTCGTCCAGCAGCAGCCTGCCGGGGGCCGGAGACTTCTCCAGGAGAGACATCCCGGAGGATAAACAGTGAAAGTGGGAACCAAAGCGTTCGTCTATCGGTGACACCGAAGCGGAACTCCGCTGAGCGCCGGAGGAGCTCCAATAACCACCTATCAGTTAGCCGAACTGTTAGCCACCAGGAGAAGTCAATACTGCGACACAGCGTCAGCGCCACCTGCTGGTCTGGAGGGAATGTGTGACCAACTATCCCAGAACCCCCAATAAAGATGTCTAAAAAGCCTTAAAATTTCTAGTTTCCTTAAATATTCATTAAAAAAAACAACACATCTTAATTAAGTAATTTTACAACATAATTTTTTACTGACAATAATTTCAATGGAATATGACGTTTTATATATATTAAATATAATATATATATATATATATATATATATATATATATATATATATATATATATATATATATATATATATATATATATATATATATATGTGTGTGTGTGTGTGTGTGTGTGTGTGTGTGTGTGTGTGTGTGTGTTTTCAACAGCACAGCACAACACAACCAAAGGGGCATGGCATGATATATATGGAGCAGTTTTTTTTGTTGAGACTCCTTTTCTGATTGCATTTTCCGGTGAGTGGGTGTTTTTCAGATGAGTAGGCGTTAGGTGTTTTTCACCTCAAACAGCTGTGAACTGATTTTAAAACAGCTTGTATGAGTTTAGTTTCGAGCTGATTTGTGTTTTTAGAGTGAACAGGCTAAATTGAAATTGTATTTGATCAGAAATTAGTCAGTAATTCTTTTTGGAACTCCATAAACATGTTGGCTATTATTTTTATTCTACATTATTTTGATGACCATTCCTGACTTTTGAGAGGGCTTGTTCAGTGGGAACACCAGGTGAGTCTTTCATTCGTTTTTCTGTTCCTCTGTAATTTCTATAATTTGTTATTTTTACATAGAGGTGAGTTTATCTCTGACATCACTGTATTCCAGAGTGATAAATTTGCCTTTGTTGGAACTGTAAGCTAAAACACATGCTATGGAGAAGGAAACATATTATGGGATTGCATAGATTACACAGATTGCATTTCATGATCAACTGTAATGCTTCACCTGTACACAGGAATCAGCCTCTATCAAGACATAAAAGACCAGGTTTTGAGTGCATGCTTCAGGTAACACAACTAATTTATTTGTCTTGGTGCTCTTTCTTTTTCATAAGCTGTTTACATTTTCATGCTATCCACCTTTGTTCCAAAGGAAGACAATAAATGAAGGCGGTGTGGTCACTTATACACAGTGTTGAAAGTTTAAGGAAATACATATAATCTATATGATATTGGTAAATATCAGTTATCGACTCAAATTCATCAGTCCATCCCTATTTAATAGACTATAAACCATTCTTGAGAAACAGCCTAATGCAATAGAGTAATTACAGCAGGCTAACATAACTTTCCCAACTAATGTGAAGTGATTAAGGACTGTTATATTGACATAGCAACCAGCTAACAACTAAGGCAAAAACAAATGGAGCAACATATACTTACAACTTGTTGCTCAGTCTCTTATTCTGAATATTTTACACCTCTTCTAGTTAATGAAGTTAAGTCACAAGATCCTTGCCATGAGTAATTATAGTATTTCTTTCCCATGTTGTTAAGTTTTAGAAGAATTTAAATCTTCAAAACTGTATTGTTTTCTGTTGAAAACCAAATATGTCATCCCAAGCAGCTAAACGTAAAAAATTTTTAGCATTGGCTACCCTGTTACATTGCTAATTGATAGCAAGGCTATCAAGCAACCAAATAGGCAACAATGGATCGAAGTATAACAATACAGCAGCACAGAATATGGACATAAAAAGATATGACAAATACTAAAATAAATACTCTGGTCATCACATCAAAACTTTTACACGCAGAAATAGAAAATACAGCTTAATCTACATGCCTTATTTTTATGGAACAGAACTTTATGAAAGGTATTTTTTAGTAGCATATGAATATGTCACCCAACTCATTTGGTATCTAAATGATATGTTTAATAGACAGAACTTGTCTACTGTATTTGCAATATAAAAGATGAGTCAAATAGAACTCCTTAGGGACAGTTATAGCAGATGTAATAACGATGTTGATGAGATTCCACAGTTCCACACAGGAGGTGCTGTTAGGTGCCTGTCAGTTCTCAGTGAGTGAGGCAAAGATGAATGTGTCCAAATCAGGGCCCACCACGGCTGCCAGCGCTCGGAGATCGGTAATTTTCAGTCAAACAGCACTTTATTAATTCTTGCAAAAATGAGAACAGCAAGCAGACACGTTTAGTGTCCGTCCAGTCCGATCTGCTCTGTTCTGTTCTACTCTATTCTAACTAGACAGAGAGTCACTACCAACTTATGCTTGGGTTATCACAAACTTTCTCAAAGGGAGTCTGGGAACCAACATTTCTGGCTCAGCATTGGGACCTTTGAAAACTTGAAAATAAAGGAGTGCTTCATTCTTATGTAAACCCTCCCTATGTTCCAGTAGGGTGAAAACAAAATAAGCCTCACATGAATGTGGCTATGGCTGGAAGAGGCAAAGTAAATACCTTTTTGGATTTTACAAACAAAGAAGCAGAAGGTATTTTCTAAAATTCCACTAACACTCCCTAAATGGTCTTTTTTTCCCTATCTAACAGTTCCTTCAGCTCACTTGTGATCCAGGATTTGTTATTAGGGAAGCATCTCACTGTTCTGGTGGGGATGGCGTTGTCCATACAGAAGTTTAAATAATTGGTCACACACTCAGTCATGGCATTAATGTCTTAACTCTCCCTGTGGCTTGCAAAGAGAAATCCAATCAGTAGCATCAAAACAACCCTGTAGGGCTTCTTCAGCTTCCTCTGACCACTTTCTCACAGTTCTTTTTGTTACAGGTAGTCTCTGAACAAGGGGTTTATATTCTGAGCAGAGAAAATCAAGGTTGTGATCTGATTTACCCAGAGGACGTCTTGCTTTGGAAATATATGAATTCTTGACATTTGTGTAGAACAAATCCAATGTCTTGTTTTCTCTGGTAAAGCAGCTGGCAAACTGTTGAAACGCTGGCAGTGTAGCAGAGAGTGAGGCATGATTAAAATCACCAGATATCGCCACAAAAGAATTGGGGTGTTGTGTCTGTATCTTAGCAACAGTAGAACTGATAACATCACATGCGTTGTTGGCAACAGCTGAGGGTGGAATGTTAACAGCCACCAAAATAACACTGGTGAACTCTGTTGGCATCTAATATGGACAAAAACTTACTGCCAATAGTTCATTATCTGGATTGCAGAGACGACACTTCGCAGTAACGTGTCCTGGGTGACACCATCTGTTGTTGACAAGCACTGCCAATCCACCTCTTTTCCTTTTCCTGCTACTCTTTAAATCTCTGTCTGCCCATATACTCAGAAGCCTGGCAGAGAAGTCAGAGATATGATCCTGCAACCATGTCTCAATAAAACGTATAATACTGCATTTCCAATACTCTTGCTGAGTCCTTGTCAGGGCTTGAAGTTCATCCAACTTGTTAGCTAATGATCTCACATGGCCCATTATGATGGATGACAGAGATGATTTGAACTTCCTCCTTCTCTCTCTCCTCTTTGCTCCTGCTCTGCAACCACAACACCTCCTTTTCAACTCCTCTGAGATTTGTGGCTTCAGTTATTTCTGCTTTTGCAATGTTAATCAGCTGCTCCCTTTTGTAAACCACCCTGTTGCTATGGTTACACATCATAACGAAAGCGCAAAATATAAAAAAGTATTGGGAAAAATCAATCCAGCGGCACAGCATCCAAAACAAGAAGGAGCGGTTGTCCAAAAAAAGCAGGATTGAAATTTTGAAAAAAATAAAAAATCAGAATGAAAGTAATAGAGCTACTCCAACGTGCTGCTACCCTGAACGGCGCAATTCAGGACCATCAACTCCAATTTGGTGTCCATGGTCTAGCTTTATTCTTAGCCCATGTGCATTGTGCTTTTCATTTATGCTATTATTACCCCTAGCAACAGTTACCATGCTACTGACACTTCTATGTCATCACAGCAGGAATTCTTTTTTTTCTAAATGGTTGATGACATCACCAACCAAACTTTGAATGGTCTACCCATCAAAGGATGGTTAGTGATGTCATAGAGTCCATGACATCACCACTCCCTGTCTGTGATTATTCCAACACCAAGATGAGAAGTCAAGTTACCTTCACAGAGGACAGATTAGCTAGTCCAGGACAGGATTTGCTTCAGAGAGGAAGATTTGCTTCAGAGAAGAAAGATGGCTAACCACAGAAAACTGGAAGACACTGAAAGTATTAGATTAGTTATGAAAAAATGTAAAAAACACTTGAGAAGGAAACCTGTCATGAACACCTTAGATTATTCTAAGGAGAAATTAGTCAGTGACATTTTGTGGCAGGTCATTCAGAAGGTTGGAGATGAGTCAACTTTGGATTATGTCAGAGAGACCTTTGAGAACATCCATGGTAAGATCTTACATCAAATTTTGGCTAAAACTGGAAAATTAGATCTGGACATCTTGATACCAATGTCAGCAGAGCTAAGTGAAAGAATCTTCCGAAGCATTGCTAAAGATTCTTTCAGATTTGCTAGGGAACTGAATTTATTTACGATTCTTTTCTTCCAAAAAACGTATCCAAGAATTGTGAAAAAATTCAAGTATCACTTGGAGAATCCCATTCCCCCAAAACCGACCAAAGCAAATAAGTTTTTCTCAGCTGTAAAAGCAAGGATCAAAAGGACATTTTTTGAAAGTGAGAGCTCGTATTCAGATGAAAACTGCTGGAGTGAGACTTTTTCTGAGTCCATTCCTAATGTGACAAAATCAGTGGAGAACAGCACAGGAGAGGGAATCAGACGTGGAACAAAAAAAGAACGTAAAGCGATTTTCAAATCAATTCTTTGGAAACTGATTTGTAAGAGTGCTTCTAAAGCTGTCATACCTTATACAATGAGGAGAAAGATACCTGTCTATAGGAGGCTCTATACAGTACTCTGGAAAGAAATAAAGGATCTAGATTTTATCATTTTCCCAGAGATAGACAAAAAACTCAGCGGAGACATCTTCCAGCTCCTAAAAGGAAACGATGATTTGGTAAGGTTCCGGCTTTTCCATCTCATGTCACAGAATGACCCAGTTGTTGATAACAAGGTTATCAACTGTTTCAAAAGAACCCTTACAAATCCCAGGAAACTTCATCTCTCAGAAACCAATCTGGAAATTGCTTGGAAACGGACTGTAAATTTTCTCCATAATGTTACGTGCTATGAAAAGGTAACTGAACCAATCCCAAAAAGCCCAATGAGTCACAGAAAAAAGTACCCAGAAACTGAAGAAGCTAAAACACTTGAGGAGTCTGAAGAACCAATAGCGGTCAAAAGTGAAACTCTTGTCTCTTTGGAAGTCAAAGAGACAAGATCTGATGAGTTAAGAGCTGCCTGTTGTCCAGTTGTCATTGAGGTGCTTCCTTGTGATCTTGTTTTGGAAGATGCTGAACGAGTGGACTTTGAAAGCCCACAAGAAACAACTGAACCCCCTACAGATGTGGTCCCTTGTGATCTTGTTTTGGAAGATGTTGAACCAGCGGACCTTGAAAGCCAACAGGAAACAACTGAACTCCCTACAGATGTGGTCCCTTGTGATCTTGTTTTGGAAGATGTTGAAAAAGCGGTCCTTGAAAGCCAACAAGAAACAACTGAACCCCCTACAGATGTGGTCTCTTGTGATCTTGTTTTGGAAGATGTTGAACCAGTGGACCTTGAAAGCCAACAGGAAACAACTGAACCCCCTACAGATGTGGTCCCTTGTGATCTTGTTTTGGAAGATGTTGAACCAGCGGACCTTGAAAGCCAACAGGAAACAACTGAACTCCCTACAGATGTGGTCCCTTGTGATCTTGTTTTGGAAGATGCTGAACCAGCGGACCTTGAAAGCCAACAGGAAACAACTGAACCCCCTACAGATGTGGTCCCTTTTGATCTTGTTTTGGAAGATGCTGAACCAGTGGACCTTGAAAGCCAACAGGAAACAACTGAACCCCCTACAGATGTGGTCCCTTGTGATCTTGTTTTGGAAGATGTTGAAAAAGCGGACCTTGAAAGCCAACAGGAAACAACTGAACCCCCTACAGATGTGGTCCCTGTTCATCTTGTTTTGGAAGATGCTGAACCAGTGGACCCTGAAAGCCAACAGGACACAACTGAACCCCCTACAGATGTGGTCCCTTGTGATCTTGTTTTGGAAGATGCTGAACCAGCGGTCCCTGAAAGCCAACAGGAAACAACTGAACCCCCTACAGATGTGGTCCCTTGTGATCTTGTTTTG